>CM031086.1:26261650-26751144 GCA_018257905.1 Gillenia trifoliata | reverse complement strand
GGGTGTTCTGGGATTAAAGCTCACCTGTAGAAGTTGGAATCACGCAGGGCGTGAGTTTCATAGACGCCACATCTTGGTCCGAACTTGTAACTAAAAACAACATCTTGTATATGTTCAACAATCCAATAATGTTGGCCATTATTTGGATCCATATGTCGTCGGAACTCTTTTGGCATGTCAACAAATCTAAGGAAGCTTAGATTTTTGAGGTGCTGGATGCCAGAGGGCACCTCCTTCAGTTGTGGGGAAGGTCCAATTTGTAGCTCTCGGAGAAGAGGCATAGCCCCATTGTCTATGATCAATGAGTTTAGTCCGGGCAAGTCCTTGAGTTTTAGCACCCTGAGTTCCTTAAAGCCTCCCTCAAAATGCAGCTGCACACCATCATATGCCTTGTATGAGAACCCAAGCTCCACCAAATTAGGAAGGTTTTGAAGGGCTTTCAGGGGGGCATCTGTCAACCTTGACCAAAAAATCCGTAGCTTGACGAGTTGATGAAGCTTTGGAATCCAACTTGGCAACTTCTCTAGAGGCCCCTTCAAGTAGAGAAATCGAATACATTCGGGTGGAGTTGAAATGGATTGTAGGTCAAGGACTTCCTCTTCACTTATTGTGCTTACTTCTAGAGATTCCGGGTGGTTCATCTTTTCAATCGAAGCACATAGAGCACGTCCATATTCACGTTTCAAGTTTTTCAGGCCCAACTTTCGCAGCTGCCTCAACTTTTCCAATGCTTTAATTAGGTTGATTCCGCCGTGATTTGTTTCCGCATGGTATAACCTTTGCAAAGCTTGTAAGCATCCAATACCATCATGTATTTTCACTCCTCGTTCGTAACTGATCATGTTAAAATCTGAGCTGGAGTCAATATAGTGGGCCAAAAGATGTCGCAACCTTAGAAGCTTATTGATCTTGGCTGGTATTTCATATACCAGAGACTGTTTTAGATCCAGGGTTTCTAAGTTTTGCAGATTACCTATGGACTCTGGAAGCAACTTCACCTTTGTATTCCTTAGGCTTAAGTACTTCAAGAGATATAAATCCCCCACGTATTTCGGAAGACGATTTAAGGGAGCATCTGCAAAATCCAATATTTTCAGAAGTTGAAAGTTTCCACTCAGTGCATTGAGAAAACACTCAGGCCATTGTTCTTGGTTGAATGTAAATAAAGAACGAACATGAGACTGTTCAATGTTACCCATGGCATCAGAGGGCCTACTATCTATCAAGAGACGCCGAGTTATTGGTTCAAAAGTTGACTCATTTTCTGATAACACATGACAGAAATGTGAATCCACCGCCTTTCTAAGGAGCACTTCGCGCATCAGATCATGGACTCAACAGCTTCTAGCTTTTCCATCGATCCAAACTTTTGACACTTGAACCAGGCTTCTATGTATTAGTTCAGTCAAATATTCCTCTGCCACCTCTTCTAGTGTCTTGCCCCTCTTCGATTTTACAAAACCTTCAGCGATCCACATCCGAATCAATCTTATGCAACTAATTGAGTAGTCCTCGGGAAAGATGCCAAAGTAGAAGACACATGATTTGAGGTGATATGGTAGATGATGATAGCTGAAGGATAGAATTCTTGTGAGGCTTGTAAGATGGGGATTACTTTCTAACTCCGAACTGAGGCTGCTATATAATTTTTGCCATTCAGACAAGCATTTCTCTTTGGTTGACAGAAGACCAAAGTTTTGACACTCATCGATGACATCTTCTATGTAGTAAGCTGCTTCCCTTACTTGTTTGACCCAAGTTTTGACACTGTCATTCACCATGTCTCCTTCTGCTGCTGCTGCTGCTTCTGCTTTAGCGTCTGCATCCTTGAGGAATGATCGGATGCTTTCGAGCTCATCTCTGATGAAACCAACTTCAGCACGTACGTCTTTTGAAAGTTTCGCGTCTGTGGTGATGAGTAGCGAAAGTAACTTATCGATCACAAAGCACACAACTGATTCTGCCATTTTGTATCTTGCCTTTGCTGGCAGGAGTATTACATGTACAAAAAATCTGTCATTTGTGCTCTCTATGAACAATTGGTTAGATTGCAAGGAAATGTCAACCTTTTGTCTTTTGGCTAATATATGTTGTATAATACACGCTGATTGAAAATTTGAAAGTGATGTGATAAGGCAGCGTTTGGCACATCCATTGACTAAGCCAGCCCTTAATTAATTGTGTAATCCATCAATTAATCATATTGCAGTCTTGTTCTGATTCAATTTTCAGTAATTAATCAGTCCTGATTTATACCGTGGATATATGAGCGGATTAATTCGCTCTTGTTCGTACAATGAGAAATGAGAATTCGAGTTAGAGAGGTGGTTAGCAATGTGATCGTAATAGCTGAGCTGGGAATTGCAATGTTGTAGCAATAGGTCAGGTCAACAAGTAAGACCAAACCAACCATTGCCACCAACTGGGATTGACAAGTAAATTGCTTGCTTTGCCCTTAACAAAGCCAAGGGGTTGTCTCTGGTTTTACATCAATGCCTACCCAACTCTCCTTTTATAATTGGTATAGGCCTGCCAATGCCATGATTCATCAAGCCTTTCAAATTTTCAATTCAAATACTCTTACATACAGCTGGTAATTCCAAAATTACATAAACAAAGATATTCCACCACATTACAATACTAGTTAAGGGGCTTATTCCACCTCTTTTTACAATTGACTTAGGTAATGATTTTGGTCATACTCATTTAGCACTCCGTACTTCAAATTGAATATATATATAGGAGTGCACGATATTAAAAATGGTGTGTATATCACTAGTCTTTTTTATTGGTATGCACCTCCACAATAATGAATCACATACAGTAAAACATCTCTAAAGTAACACTCTATAAAGGAATAACCTCCTTAAAATCATAAAAAATTATGATCCCAACTTGGGACCAGTTATGTACAGGAATAAACTCCACATTGTTATAAGTTATAATTTTTCTCGGTCCCAACTTAAAGAAACACACCTCCATATAGTAATAATTGTCAGAGTACAAAAATATACAGTATCACAAATAAAAGTTTAAGATGAACTAAAATATTTCTCTAAAGTTGTTTGAGACAATGCTTTAGTTTTTAGAGTTGATGTCACGTCTTTAAGTTTGCGAGTACGTAATATTACACCTTCTTGTTGAAGCCAAAATGTTTCTAACTTCTCAAGCATGTTTACAGCTTCTTGGCATGAAATTTTTGGTATTTCCATACTTTCATCCTCAAGAATCCTATTTAGACCATCTCCAATGGTGAGGATAAAGTCTAAAATTTAGAACTTAAACCCCCCCAAACCTCTTCCAATAGCTGGGCTAAAATTTGGATAGGGGATAAATTCTAAAATTAGGTCAAATTTAGACCAGAATTCCCACCCAGGGATAAATTTCCCACCCGGAATGCGCGTGAACGCGCCTAAAAATTTGAAAAAAGCACCGAAGTGACGCGCTTGAAGCCTTGGGCAGTGCAGCCACACAAGGTCTGCAAGCCGTGGGCCCCCTGGCCTGCAGCCTTGTCGGCCATCTATTCCACTTGCAAACTAACTGCTAATTAATGGACGGCTTGGATTACTGGGCCGTTGGATATCCAACGGTCCAGATGCAATCTTAAAAAAAAAAATTGTAATTTATAAATTCATTAAATCTAACGGCTGAGATCGAATGTGATCAAATCTAATGGTAAAAAAATAGATCTAACGGCCCAAAATTAAATCCAACGGCTAAAACAATTTTAAAATTTTATTTAAATCAAAATTCACCAAAAAATTCTATAAATACCTATGTGTTTGTTCAATCATCCACACAAAATTCACTTTCCTCATACAATTCTTCAAATTTTTCTTTCTACTCACTTCCAAAATAATTTCTTCCTATTTCCTAATTGTTAAAGATGGCAACTCCTCATGTTAGAGGACCTAATTGTCACCTAATTTAGTGATTTTTATTATTTATCGGAATTAATTAATTTTTAGGTTAAAATGTTCACAAAAATAAATTAGGATAATCTACATAAATTTTATTTTTAAAATAGTTACCGAAAAGAAAAAATTAGGCTAAGTTATTCTTTAGTAATCTCGGGCTAAATTTTTAACCCAAAACCATTGGAGGAGAAAAACTGTTTCTGGGTTAAGTTCTAAATTTCCTGGGTTAAAAATTTAGACTTTAACCTACACCATTGGAGATGGTCTTAGGACATACAACATTCATTAAGGATAAATAAGTTAATAAATAATATTTTTTTAACTACACCTCTATTCAGTAATAACCTTTTTAAAGTTATAAAATTGGTTTGGTCACAACCTTATAACTTTATAGAAGTTTTACTACAATTATAACGGTTAATGAATAAATGTGATTAAAAGAACATTATATGTAGATGAATTGCCGAGTTCTTGACAGGATAAAAATGAAATGGTCATCCTTTCGTGTGATTTTGGTGAAGCTGTGGTGATTTTGGTGAAGCTATGGATTATGCCAGTTGATTAGAATAATGTCAATCATTTTGCGTTCAAATTCGATTTCATATTTTCGTAAATCAGAGTAGTTTTATTTAATTTCTTTTTTGGGGCGAAGAGTAATTTAATCAAATAAAGACGGGAATGACTTTAGTAGGCATCCAAACTGCCAGGTGCCAATCATAAACAAACCAAAAGTTTCTGGAAGCAAAAACTGCAAAACACACACTTCCCTCGCAGGGCTCTCACTCCCTCCCTCCACACCAACCAACGGCCAACCCGAGGCTCTCCCACTAGCTCATGACCCAGACCCGCGAACCCGACACCGACCCAACCCGAAACAAGCCCGCCGGAGCCACCGCGATGAGACTGATAGTGCCACTCCAAGGCGTCGTCCAAGGCAGAGGCGGCCTTATTCTGGGCTCTCTAATCCCATGTGCTCTCTTCTACTGCCTCCAGCTCTACCTAAAACGACGCCGTCCCTCCAAACCCTCATCCGACTCACCTTCCCCTTCCCAGTCCTCCTCCAACCTCGCCGAGCTCGCCAGAACGCCATCGCGGTCCAGCTTGTCCAGTCGCGGGTCCATGGGCCGGGTCCGGGTATCCTCCCGGGCAAGCTGGATTGCGAAGCCCAACGACTCGCCGTACTATATCGGGTTGGATAGGGCTTCGGAGGACCCGTACGATAGGGTGGATAATCCGGATGGGGTTATTCAACTCGGATTGTCCGAGAACAGGGTGAGAATTTTGTTGGGTTCTGTGTAATTTATGTTTTCGGAGTGGAGTTTATGTAAAGTTCGACTTTTTAATTTTCGGTGTGTGGTTGCAGCTGTGTTTGGATTTGATTGAGAAATGGGTTTCGGAGAATTTGATGGAATCGCTGGTGGGAACCGACGGTGGTGGTTTGAGCATAAGTGGAATTGCAGCGTACCAGCCGTTCGATGGAATGACTGAGCTGAAAGTGGTATGATTGTTTCTAATCTCTGTAAAACATTGTCGGATACTTAAGTAAGATGGTACTTTAATATGTTATAATAAAATATTTTGATGTAATTTCGGTCGCGTAGATTGTAATGTGCAATGCTGCATTGCTTTAAATATTTTAGGAGATTTGATTCAATTTTATGACTTCGAAAAGAACTGCAACTGTGTTGGATTGCTAATGTTGTTAAATTTATGTAAAAGATAAACAAATATCTTCTTTCTGGATTTGCAGGCTATGGCGAGTTTTATGTCTCAGATCATGGGAAGATCAGTGTCATTTGATCCATCGCAAATAGTGTTAACATCTGGTGCAACCCCGGCAGTTGAGATATTAAGCTTCTGTTTAGCAGACCATGGAAATGCATTTCTCATTCCTACACCTTATTATCCAGGGTAATATTTGTCATTCTCATGTTGAAACTTGATATTGCTAGAATCCATTTTTCTAATCAATGCAAATATCATAATCGTTTGCACAAATCTTCTGTGGCAGTTAATTAGAAAAACACTCTTGCAGTTTTGACAGGGATATGAGATGGCGAACAGGTGTGGAGCTGATTCCGGTTCACTGTCGGAGCACTGACAACTTCACTTTGAATATCACTGTTCTGGATCAAGCATACAATCAGGCTAGAAAACGAGGAGTAAAAGTGCAGGGAGTTCTAATTTCTAACCCTTCCAATCCTGTGGGTAATTTACTTTCAAGGGAAACGCTGTGCAGTCTTCTAGACTTTGCCCAAGAGAAGAACATCCATATCATCTCTGATGAAATATTTGCCGGGTCTATGTATGGAAGTGAGGAGTTTGTGAGCATGGCAGAAATTGTTGACACAGAAGATTTTGAGAAGAGCAGGGTTCACATAATATATGGGCTATCAAAAGACTTATCTATTCCGGGATTTAGGATTGGGGTTTTATATTCATATAATGAGAGTGTCTTGGCTGCTGCTAAAAAGTTAACAAGATTTTCTCCCATTTCTTCTCTGACCCAGCGGCTTATTATTTCAATGCTCTCAGATACAAGATTCATTCAGGAATACCTAGAGATCAACAAAAAGCGGGTAAAAAATCTGTACGATTTATTTGTGGCTGGTTTGCAACAATTAGGAATCAAGTGTACAAAGAGCAGTGCTGGTTTATACTGTTGGGCTGATATGAGTGGATTAATTCGCTCTTATGGTGAGAAGGGGGAACTCGAGTTATGGGATAAGCTGTTGAACATTGCCAAGATCAATGTGACTCCTGGTTCAGCCTGCCATTGCATAGAACCAGGATGGTTCAGATGTTGTTTTACTACTTTGACTCCAGAGGATGTTCCTGTAGTTATAGACCGGATCCGGAAAGTTACTTGAAGTTTTTCAAGTCTTCTAGTCAGTTGAAGTTTTTCAAAATTTGTTGCTTTAAAGCTCGTTGGGTGCTTTTGGCGTTGCTCTATAAGTCGAAGCTGATATAACTCTAGAAGAGGGGTATGTTGTGGATAGTCATAGATTTGATATTGAAGTTAAACACACATTTAAGCGTAGGTATTTGCATAATATGAAATTTGGTACATATTGGACATCTATATACTCAAGCCCAAAGTGAAAACTAAAATCATCTGGAGGACAGACTAGATGGAAGACTGACTGCAAGTTGTGTAGCTCGCTTAAACTTTAAGCAGTGTTTTTCTTCACATCAGTTTAAGTGTCGGCAAGTTCTTCCTCTTGCTGTACAGCCCTTCTATCACCTTGATTCCAGTTCCGAAGATACCGCATCCAAAAGCTCTATTCTTCATGAGTTCCTGTCATTGATGCATTCAGGAAAGAGTAACAGTTTATGAAATCTTGGTGCTGTCAAAAGCAATGACCTACAGTTGATATATATAGTTCTCTTTCCTGTTTTGAATCTATATGAAACTAATATTTGGTACAGCCATATTTGTACCGGAGTAGCTTAGAAACCAAATAAATTTTAGAAAACGACGACAGTGAACGTAAGAGTAAGAATGTAAATTTACCATTGAGAGATTGTGTTTTCTCATTTGAACAGCTTTCCTCCTGCAACTACTCCTTCGGCTCATCATTATCAGCTCTCCAAGTGTTTTCGGCCTCCTAAAAATGGCACTGCCGTTACTTTCACGATCCAAATATGTACTCTTTGGTTCTGTTGGAGCAAGAGCGGTTTTGTCTGATTGGCCAGTTTTTTCAAGAAATCCAGCATTGGCAGGAATCAGTGGAAAGAGGCATTCCAAAAAAGAAGCCCCCACCAGGCTTGAAGCTCCAGTTGCATAGCTGCTTGTACTGCTGCCTGAATCTGATGCCGGCGAGGAAGGTGTCTCAGGCCAATCACTCTTATCTTCTGTTGGTGTGGTTTCGTACGCTGGAATAGCAGTAGAAAGTGCCACGGATGGAACAAGGCAGTTTGCGAGGAGAGAAGGAGCTGAGCGAAATGAATCGTCTGTTTCAAAATCGAATGCTTCAAGCTCCAATTGAAGCAAACTTTCTTCTCCATCGCCATTATAATCTCCATTCTCACCATCATAATCGTATTGGTGAGAGGCAGAGCATGTTGGAGGTGATGGATAAGTGAGACGCATCAGCGGCAGCGGTGGAGATAGTGATTCCATTGTTGGTTCTGAGAAAGACGGTAGCGGAGTTCCTGGCTTCTCTTCCCATTTGAACGGGATCGAGGCTATAAGCTTGACTGGAGGGGGAGGAAATGAACAATTCGAGGAAAACTCCGGTTTCCAGTCTTTTTTAGCGATTCCCGGCCTTTCTTCCCATAGAAATGGAACCGAAGGTGGCTCCCGGACATGCTTCTTGTAGGAGTTCGCCATCAGTTGCTTGTGTACCGATTTCGGGTGTTGCAGTGTGTGTTTTATATGAAGGGGTTTAAGGATTAACGCTGGTGGGTTAGAAACTGCAACTAACATTTTTTCAGGCTAATAGATTAGGCACACCTGCTCTGCGTTTGTATTGGAATTTTCTACTTATGTGTTCATAATTCAGAACTTATTAGTAATTGATGGATTAGTTCACTTGATTTCTTTTTAGTTATTTTTGGTTTTTCGATCTATAAATTTGGCTTGAAAAGACGCTCTTACCCTTGAAAAGACGCCCTAAAATAAAACATCAATTGGTTATCAAAAAATCCCTAAAATATCACATGGATTATATGCATGCATTAAAATTAAAAGGACTTAAAACCCACGTAAAATCGGATTTATGTATGAATTCAGAACCCACCGACTTAAAAGTTTCTACAAGAAGAAGGAAACCAAAAACATTTAGGAATCTTTACAACGTACGTTAATTAGAGACCAATCCTAATAGGAAAAGGAAATTAATACCACTGGGTCCACTCCTAATCCTACACTACTAAGTACGACCGCCCCTTCACACTATAAAACCACTCACATACTCGCCAAACCCCTTCACTAATAATCGAAATCGAAACCAGAGTAAAAGCTTAATTCCGAGCCCTCAAGAAGACCTAGAACTTTGTCCCAAGGGCTTGTAGTTCAGTTGATTGACATCATTCACCTTCTGCGTCCCAAGTCTCAAGTTCTATTTTCCTCTTCCCTAATATCGCTTAATTCCGCGATTGCCAAAGAAACAAAAAGATATTCAAGAACCAAATATGGAGTCGCGAAACGACGTCAACATGGAGCCTCCGCGCTGTGCAAAAGGCTGCGGCTTCTTTGGCTCTGTGACAAGTATGAACATGTGCTCAAAGTGCTACAGAGAGTATCTGAAAGAAGAGCAGTTTGCTAAGCCTGCAGCCATGGTAGGGTTAGTTTCAGTGGACAATCCCCTCAACGCCTCAAACTCCACTACTACTGCAGCTGTTACTTCTTCTTTGCCTTCACAATCCTCACAGAGTTCTTCGGATTCATCGGTGAAAAAGAGGTGCTTGAGCTGCAAGAAAAGGGTCGGACCGACGGGGTTCGAGTGCCGCTGCGGCGGTGTTTTTTGTGGGAAGCATAGGTACCCTGAAGAACACTCATGCTGTGTGGATTACAAGAAGGTTGGCCAAGATCTTTTGACAAAGCAAAACCCTCTTTGCAATGGTGATAAGTTGCATTGGAGGGTTTAGAATTTTAGGAAGATCAAAAGTTTAGTTGGCATAGATATATCATTGTCTTTGTCTAGTTTAGTTGCTCAATTTCAAGTTTGTAATTCTTTTCCTTTTGATTTTATGTCACTGATTATATATGGAGACACAACAGAATTGTTCTATTTAATTGGCTTTGGTGATTGGGAAACGTAGATTTAATTATAAGAAATTCTCTATGCATTATGTTCATTTTTTTTATAAAAGAACAGATGGACCATCGGTATAATACTGATATTGTTAATGATATGCATCAATACATGTCAGCACACAATAATAATATCGATGACATAAAAACAATCCATTCCATAGCCGGTAAAAGAATATATTGGGCCTAGTATTAATGAGCCTTAAGATAACTTGGTGACCTATATCAACTCTTATAGGGGTGGGCGCGGTGCGGTTTCGAGTGAAACCGCAATCGAAACTGAAACTTTTTGCGGTGCGGTTCGATGCGGTTTTGAAGCCAAAACCAAAATGAAACCAAACCGTTTGGTTCGGTTCGGTGCGGTTTCAAACGGTTTCGGTTTGGTTTTTGAGATAAAATTTATAATATACACCTATTTATGCATAAGACGGTCTTAATTTTCTCATAAATTAATTAATGGAAATGCATCAAAACTAGCAACAATCTAGCAAAAAACAGCAGCAAAACTGCATAAAAAAGAAGCAAAACAGCAGAAAAACAGCAGCAAAACTGCAACAAAAACTGCACCAAAACTGCAGAACTCAAAGTGCAAAATTGGATGATAGGCTACTGTCTAGTTGAACTATTGAAGTATTGAACTAATTAATTAAAAGTTTAAAACATAATATTTAATATATGATGCGGTTTCGGTTTCGGTGCGGTTTTGAAAACCCAAAACCAAAACCAAATCGTTTTCTTTGCCACGGTTCGGTTTCAAAACCGAAACCGTTTCAAAACCGCAAAACCAAACCGTTCGGTGCGGTCCGATTCGATTCGTGTTTCGGTTTCGGTTTTCGGTTCCGAGTGCCCACCCCTAGTTACGTGTTTGATTCGCACATCCTACCGTATGTTTTGTATCAGTACAAAGAAAAACCTCCAGATCTCAAGATTCGAACAGTTTTTTATCCAAACTAAAATACACTCGCTTAATGCCCTATAAATTTGTCATTCAATGCCAGATGGTTTATTTTGAAGTGGTTTTTAACACCATCAAATACATTTTTTTTGTTAAAAAAAGTTTAGGGGGAGGGGAGGCTACCTCATTTCAAGTCCAGGGCATACCACAAGCTTCTTTGAGGACTTACAAAGGGGGGTCTTAGCTTCTTTTTTGGTTTTTACAGATCGCTCACCAAGAGGGATTGCCGGTAACGAGACTCGAACTTAGGTCTTGATCTAGCGAAGAGAACAATCCTTATCAACTCAACCATAAAAATGTCAATAAAGAATCTTTTAATTACAAATATATATTATAAATGTGGGGCAATGCATCCTTGCAATTATATGAATGTTCACTATCTATTATAAGCAAAATGCCATTAGCTGGAGGATCAAACACTTTTTTATTCCTATTTGTTTGAATTTGTGTGTTTGGTTTTTAGTCCACTAGTGTTTGGGTCTGGCCGAAAGGTAGAGATTCAGGCTCACATGTTCACATGAAGTCCCTTCTGGATTTACATGATTCAATTGCATTAATTCATTTATTTTAATGGCTTTGCGGTTGCGGATGTAGTAGGCCAATTAGTTTCGGCAGTGCATCCGTTATTTTACATCTAAATTTGAATTCTTCGTCTGATAAAGTAAAGTAGTTTGATTGAAGAAGAAAAATTCAAACTCCGAACATCAGGTATTATAAAGAAGACTCTTAATTAAGCTTACAAATTCCTTAAAAAAAAAAGTATTTTTGATGAGCACAAAATGTGCTTGATATAGTAAGAGATCATATTGAAAAAAGATTCCAAGTTGACAGAGTTTTTACTTATACATATCTACTTTTTCTGTTAAAATAATGAGGAAAATAGAAGAAAATGGTCACAATAAAAAGGCTAGATTATTCTGTAACCGAAAATTAAAAGGCTAGATTATTTAGGAGTTTAAGTGGGAGTCCTTTATATTTATAATAAAGTATGCAGAACCAAGTATCCCCATTGGAATAAACTGAATTTGAAATAACTTAAAGAAACGTATAGTCTTGGCCACTAATGATGATCAAATAGTGTTACAACTTACAAGATTCCCTATGCTAATTACAAGAAAATAAAATAGCGCCTAACCAATCTCAATATATAACCGTTTTTATTTTTTAATTTGTATGGTAGCCTAGCAATGGACTCGTAGCTAAAAATAAAAAGAGGGGTTATTATTCCACTTCAAATCTTGCTATTAAATTTTCATCCTCAGTATCGCAAAAAGAATTTGTATGGTAGCCGAATTTAATTATTTAATTAATTATTCGTAACCAAACACATGTACTACAAGTCCACAAGCAAATATTCACCTTATTTTAATATTTTATTTTGTGATCTTTTATTGGTACAAAGTATCAACATATATTTTCACATGATCATGCATGAACTATAATAAAAATTAAAAATCCCCTAATTTTTTGACGAATTCCTCAAGAAACAAATCATTTACATTTTATATCCATTTATTCGTCATATACAAACGAGAATTCGATACAAAAACGAACCCCGGAGATCTGATCAACGCAGCTCAACTCAAAACCAACAATTTTAAAATTTCAGAAATCAAAATTGAAATCCAAAATATGAACTAAAAATTAACCAAAAAAAAAAAGTGTGATTCTTCTTCTTTCTTCTTCACTAGCTAGCTAGAACTCTGCAAATTGAGCAACCCATTAATGGAGTTATTGCATTCAAACAATGCCTTTGCTGTCATCTCCCTCTCAAACCTGCAAATATAATTCAACCCCACAAGCAGCTCGGTTATGGCAGCCTCAGTCTTGTCCTTGTTTGCAAAAAACAAAGTTTGCAGAAGCATCACATTTGTTTTCGGAACCATGTTTTGTTGCTCAAAGCTCCTCTCACTTTGCCATTTTATCATATTGTGCGCTAACGGCGCCAACCACCCTAAGATCCTCCCCAACGCCTCCCTCCACTCGCCGGCAAGCACCGGATCACTGGCTGAAAACCCTACCCCTCTCAACCGGGCGCGTAGCGATGACCTTACGCTGGTTGGCAGCATCGAGTAGAGATCATCCCTCGCGTCAACACCGACCATTTGTGGGAATTTGATCATCTTCTCCATCACTATGATCAAGTTGGCATAGTGAAGTGACAGCGCCGCCGCGCCTAATGTGCTCGGTGGTGGCTTCAGGAGCTTCGAGTTGGACTCGAAAAACCCAATATCTTCCAAACTGTCTTTCATATCAACCGACGTCTTGAACAGAGAATTTTTATTGTCTTGATGTGTAGTACTTACAACAGGAGTCTTGTATAGAGAATTTATGTTATCTTGCTTATCAAGCTTTGGGGATCTCAATGGGCCCGATACAAAATGGCACGCAGTTTGGTTGGACGGATGTACAGTCGCAGAGGCCGAGAGGCTCCGAGGCAAAGACGATGGAGGGCACTGTCCGATGCCGAAAACAAGCTTTGTCCTCGCAAGAACAGTGAAAATCGACCTCGCCATAACCCAAGTGACCGTGTCAAAGCTTCGGCTCCACAGCGATCTACCCTTCAAAAACTTCACCTCATTTTTCTGCCACACGATCTTCTGCTGAAGATCGACGATCTTTTGCTCTTTAGTACTACTCGTCATCGGCGTGGAATGATTAGTCTCGTACTCATTGTACTTCCACGCTTTGCCCAGCGCGCTCTCAAGCGCGCTGAGCTCATCCATCTCTCTGTGGAGGGTGGACGTGATTGTCACGTACCTCTCCAACTTCTTGACGTTTTTGGCGTCCATCTCTTTAAATCCAAGCACCCAATTGTACGGATCGCGGCCGGAGTTGGCAAACTCGAGGAAGAGGCGGTCGAAGGAACGGAGGTGGGAGTCCTCGCATTTGGTGCTAAGTCGGGAGATGGAGTTGGCAAGGAGACGGAGATTCTCAACAAGCTCGGCGCAGGCGAGGGCGAGGAGGAAAGCGTCGTCGTTTGAGACGATTTTTCGGACGCCTTCGAGGGAGATGGACTCGTTGTGGAGGCGGATCATGTTCTTGTCGGACAGGGCCTGCCAGAGGTGGATGAGCTTCGACATGAGGCCGGCGATCTCGAAGGCCAAGACCCCGACGTTTGATTTTCTTACCTGTTTTAGTGGGTGGTGCGGGTGGTGGGTTGAGGTCCGTACGGCGTCGAAACGGTGGGAGATTGCCGTCTTCACCTTGAGAAGCAGAGTCTCAAGGGCCATGAATAAATGTTTTATGTGAAATTAAACAAAAATGTTTAAATTTGAGAAGAAGAAGAAGATGATGTTTGAGTGAAATGAGTAAGTGAGAGAAAGATAGATGGATAATTGAAGTGTGGGAGTTGCAGAGAAAATGAGAGAGCAGGGGGCAGAGGAGATAATGGAAATAATGTGGGGAGCTGGTGGAAGAAGAAAGCTTTGGCTAAGCTTTGTAAATGTCAATTAAGCTCGTGAGGTGTTGTGGGCGTTACATATAGATATATAGTCTATTAAATAAAATCAAAAGCGGAAGAGGAGTAATTTTCGGTGGGATAATACTTGCATTCCCTCACTTGAAAATAACGTATCTTTACCGTAGAAATTTTATAATCAGAACCATCTAATTTCTTAATCCTCATTTAATCATCCTTACAAAAAATCATTCGAATCAGAAATCATTTAATCATCAAAATGTATTAATAAATAGAAGGTTCATCATAAATATGTTACTTTGTACCTACACCGTAGATTTATTTGATACACCCAAGGATGAATTCAAGTATTATTCATTTCAATGTGACAGTCGCTGCCACTTGATATTACTTGTCCGTCTATATTATAATATGTGTATTATTTAAGAATTTTTTTTCAAAATGACAATCACACGGCCACATGTGTTACTTTGATCTACCTAGGTTTTATAATATGAGCCGATGACATGGTTTATATAAATTGGTAATACCACGCAAGGTGAAAGGTACATCGAGAAACTTCTCACTACTTGGGTTTTCCACAATGGTTTATGTCAGCTTGGTTCTCATATATATGAATCATGACACCTGAGTTTGAAAACACACTGCTTGTTTTAGTGGTATAAGTTTAATAATTGTACTATATTATTTTATAGGAATCAAACTCATGAGACATATGTATGACACTTAACAACTAAACTCACTCTTGAGGACTCAAAATTTTCCTGACTTTGTGTGAGTTTTGATTCCAATTTAAAATAGTCAAATTCAAATTTCCAAAATAATTATGGAAAATTTTATAAAATGACAACTATGTCGTTCATGCATATCATAACATATGACAGAGCAACTATGCCGTCCATGCATATCACTCAAAAGTTTCTCAAGGGGTGAATTTGAGTAAAAATACCACGCCCACATGCACAACGCGTGGTTAGTTTTGTAGTTAAAGCATTGGTTTGTCTTTTCCAGTTAATTTTGTAGTTAAAGCATTCGTCGGTAAAGAGGAACTGTTGTGGGGGCTGTTTGGATGCTGAAAACGCTTTATCTTAGATGCTGTTTGTTCTACTAAAATGGAGAGGGAGGGCCATGCCATTATTGGTTTTTCCTTTTGATTGTTGTGAAGAAATAAACTACTTTCTCATCAATTGCTTTATATGGCGTGTATTATTTATTCAATCCAACAACTTCAACACGAGGAGGAAAGATACGTACCGAATGTAAAAGCTCCAATTTAAGAAGGAAAGGTACGTACGCAAACTAAATTTTGTTATAATTAGTAATTAGCTTAATTTTGGGAAGAGAATACTACCAAATAATAAGATCTATTTAGTTTCCTTCTTACATTTAACATGTTTCGTAATCTTTCCTTTGCCATTTAGGTTAACCCGAATGACTTAAGGCCAGTTTGAGGTTGCTGTGCTTTTAAAAAAAACTGCTTATAAAAGCAGCTTTTAAAAACAACCTCCATATTGCTTTTAAAAGTTGTTGTTTAAATGTCATAACTTTTAAAATAAGCTGTATATTTCATTTTTACCAAACACTTTTTATCTGCTTAACTTTAAAGTGAAGCAGTTTTTAGTGAAAAAAAAAAACAATACCAAGCGGGGCCTTATTAGGTCCTATAAGCTCTATGAAACAAGAAAGTTTATTTAGTATATATTGCTTAATAATTCTCACTTGATCATGATCTATTTTAAATTTCTCTAGGAACATATTGTATTCGATATAAAAACGATAAAGATAAAAAATTTTAAATTTAAAAAAAAAAAGGTTATGATTGATTCAATTTGCACTAAGTGCAAGTTGATATGCTAACTTAAAATAGGATTTTGACCCATGAGTTGGCCATAAACCACATTTTTTTAGTTGCCATTAGATATGGTAGTGATATTTCTATAGTGCAAATACCACCCTCAAGTATATATGTTGTTTGAACTGATCGAAGGGTAGCCGCTGTGCGCGCGGGGCCTTAGGGTTGACTTGGAAGAGTCACATGATGGAGAGATGCTTCACCATGCATCCTAGCTAGCTAGCTAACATAATGATATAACACCATGTTTAAATATACAAAACTGATTACGCTGTTGACACATGTTTTAATACATATGATCTCACAAACGATAGTAAGGCTCGCCTGTATAAGATAATGTGTCATCAATGTAGTTAAAGTGTGTTTGGTGACGGAGCCAGAATTTTGTTGCAATGAGGACATAATTAAAGATGCTCCCAACCTCACAATGTCCAGCTACCATGTGCCTCACAATCCTTAATCTATTTTCCCTTACCCTTGTTATTTCTTAAAGACATTTCATGTTATTTCTTAAAGACATTTCATCAAAGATTTTAGGATAAATATTAATTATTGAGGTCACGACATGAACATCGAATGAGATTAGTAAAAAACCAAACATAACCATTGAGGTCATTTGAACTCATTGATCCCCTAGCTCCGTTATTGAGTGTATCTAAATAACATTATTGAATAGTGAATGGGGATATCTATGAGATTAAAAAAAGAAGGCTGTAGATTACTCATTCCACATCACATGGTGAGCGGGAAGTGTGGTCTTGTTGCCTTATTGGGTTGGTGGAACTGGGGTGTCTCTCTGATAAAACAATTCAAAGAATTGGGCCGGAAGAGAGAGAGAGTGAGAGAGATAATGTTCAAAGGTTTGTTTCTTTTTTACTTTGCCGTAGCTTTTGCCTACCAATGGAACGGCAGAGACGATTTCCTTTGTTTACTTGTCGGAAATTGAATAGGCAAACCATCACCCCCGTCCTACATCCTTTTTAATTTTCACATAAGATATTGAATAGCTTTTGCCTGCCAAGTTGTGTTCTAATGCATCCTTTTTTTCACATAAGATATTGCATAGAAGGGGTTTGACATGCAGATGTATATAATTCATAAAGAATGGAAGGGTGAAGAGCTTTCTTTTCTCATAGTTTGCGGGGTTTTCAATATTATGATACATATCAAGTTAAACGATATTATATTAGGATAATACATTCCTCATTAATTCTCGATAAAGAAGTGATTCTCCTTCCCAATTAATGTGACATTATTTCATTGTAAAATTCGAAATTGTTTATTTTACCATCTATATGTGTGAAAACAAATATTAATAAGATCAACTATAACTATTAGGTGTTTCCTCCTTACCGAAATGAGAAAAGTATTATCCATTATTAAAGTGTGTATATATATATATATTAATCGTGTTTGAGTATGCACCATTTTTTAACATCTTTTTTTGTCTTTTGTCTGTTGCATTGCTAATATCCAGAGGCAGCGGGATTTGCAGTGATGAAAAAGATCGGCTAGATAGCAATGTACTACGTACCACTTGTTTGTTTTGATGGAAATTAATAAAGCTAGCTTTTCAAGAATTGTTGGAAAAGGAAGCCAACCAAGCTCCCAGTATATTCTTGGTCTGCAATTGCACGACCATGACACTTGGCAGAAAGTGAATGGCTAATTGGTGAAAACTAGATCCGTTGCACAAGCAGATTAAATAGCTCCAGTTATCGTAATTCTAGATTTGTGATAGTGTTCTTATAATCAAGTACATCTAATATGATTACCATTAGTCAAACAGTCAAATATTATCGAAGTTGAGAGTATTAATGCAAATCCAAGATTGTGATTTGGATCAGAAAATATTGTAGAAAGCATAAATTAAGAAGAAGGGTTTTGTTTTTGACATGCAGAGATATCTTTTTATTACGAATGCAATGTACCGAATGTTATTGAATCTGCAAAACTCAAAGAAGATATTGGATTCTCTACCGACTAAGCTGGAAAAGATGGGTAACATGCACTTTGTATCTGTTTTAAGGGACTGGCTACAGTGCTCGCAAGCATTGAATGCTTACACCGATCTCACCCTCCATCCCCCCTCTCTCCTCTCTCCTCCCTCCTTTTAACGGTGAAATCGGTGTGAGCATCCAATGCTTGTGAGCACCGTAGCCTACTCCCTGTTTTAAAATGCTCCATTTGACTTCTATATTAAAACTAGTCAAATAATGAAGCATGCTCTCTAAGTTTGTTATAAATTAATATTTAGTATAATTTTTTTATTACAAACGATATCACTATTTTAATTTACACTAAAAGAGAGAAGATTTGAACTTGAAATACAGTTGTTTGACTAAAAAAAAAAAAACCTAAAATACAATTAACAAGAAATTAAAAAAAACTTATTTACTAGAATAATTCACCACTTACTTTAGTTTACTTCTTAATATTCAAAAGTAACTTTATATATGTAAATTTATAATCCGAAACAGACAGCATTGCATCTGCATGGGAGACAACATGATAGTCAATTCCATTACTTGAGAGTTGACTAAATAATTTAGATTTTATAATTCAAATGGTGTTAAATATAATTGAACTTTCCAATACCACTCTACTACCAAGGTGAAAATAGTGTATATATATGTAATTCATATAGCCAATTAATTTGGATATGGATATAGCTCTTTTTTTAGAGAAATTGGTTGAAATGAAGATTTTACAAATTATAATTATTGAAATGATCAAAATCAAATAGTGACAATATATTAACAAGATTCTAAATCATTTTAGCAAAGATTTATATTTTGATCATTTTAGAAAATTCTCTATTTTATTTATTTATTTATTTATTTATGCATTTGATAATGCAAAAGGGATAGTCTAAAACAGGACCTCGACAGTAAGAATAATTATTTTTGATCAACTGAACTGCAAGTCTTTTACATGAATATGGATATGATCCCTTTTATGAGAGTACTATGTCAAGGATTGAGATGATGAAACAAGAAGAGGGTCCAATTAGCTGATGGTAACCAAGTACACTATGAGCCAAGGCAAAACAAATTAACATCATTTAATTAGCAAATGATCGAAAAAGAGACTACAATAAATTGATAATAATCAAGTGTGTTGCACCATGCGGACTATTTTAATCTGATTTCCATGGCCAAAGGGTGGCTGGAACTGGAGCATGCTGGCCTGGCTTTACTTTCACGCTGCCACGCAAACCGCCTCATTTAACATCATTCAACAAGGAAATCATCATCAACGTGGACTCGGAGGGATGGTCAGACCATGCTAGCTGCTAATTAAGTGGGTGCATTTTGAACCCTATACATATAAACATAAACATAAATATATATATATATATATGTGTGTGTGTGTGTGTATAATGGGGCTGATGCCATCATCCATTTAACTAAGTGGGTGATGATATATATATATATAGTCTCTCCCACTTCTCGATCAAGTCAAAAGGGATAGATGAAGATTGGAAATAATGGAATGTATTTGATGAATGACGTGGCTTTAATTATACGGCATATATATGGATAATGTGAACTCCTTAGAGTCCAAGGACATATTGCGAGCTTCTAATTTAAGCCACAATTCTGAGTCAAAGACTCAAAATCTGATATGATTTCTAAACTAGTATGATTGGATTGACTATATAACACGCTTGTATATGTATATATATCTTTGTGTGTATCTATTTGAAATGAATATTGGACTCAAATTATTAGTGCAAGTCTCTTTCTCTCCCATTTGAAAATCTGAATAATGGTGCATGAAAACCATTTTACTTAATTGGGTATTTTCGTTTAGAATTAGGGTTTGCTCCACTTTTTTTTTTGGCTGCTAGCATAAAGTTGGAGAGGTTGCACCACTAAAACCACAAGTTTGACTCAAATTAGGAAAGGGAGATGATTTTCGCACACCATTTTTAATTTTTCACACACATTTCTTAATGTATGGCCAACCGATTGGATAAATCAAACGGAAACAACATACAAGATTTAATAGGGGTGTGTGAGAAACTAAAAAGAGTGTTTATAATTTCCCATTAGGGAAAGGGAGAAAATCTAAATGACCACATATGATGTACTAACAAACTTGAGAATTGAGTGTAAGATTCTTTAGCCCCAAAAGAAAAGATATTAATTCTGGTATCGTTTACTAGGTTTGGCTTTGGTGGTCGGGATCATTTAATGGTCCAGCTTTTTAACGCTCCAAATTTGTCACTCACCCACTCACACTCCCATCTTCGCATCACGACTGTCAAAAAATTCGGACCATCTAATGGTCCGAACTATTAAAGATTTTTCCTCGTTTACTCCCTAAACGACAAGAGTAACTTCTTTATTCTGAAATCAGTATTATCATATCTCTATTTCTCTCTTAATGTGATTGGTCACATGAGAAAAAGAGATAAAACACTCAAGTTAAGAGAGAGAGAGTAGAAATACTAGCATATGGTACTTTCCTAAAACTAAGAGAAGGAATGTGACATGCTAATGAAAACGACATTGTTTCATGCCTACTGCCAGTCTGCCATGGTGTTCGAATGTTCCCCATGGTTCCAGAAACGACGCTTTCCAGTACTGCTGCTGTTTTACTGTCATCAAATGCCCGGGGGCCTGTCGTTTTGACAGTAACGGAGTAAAAGAGACCATGCCAAAAATAATTTAAAAGGTAAAGATAAAAAGGAAAAAAAGAAAATTAAAAGGTAATTTTGGTTTTTTCAAGAAGGAGTGAATCACAGGGTGGCCAAAGTTTTGATTTAGACTTGGAATTGGACCCATTTGGAAAACAGAAATTCAAACACTACCTCAACTTTGGTCATTGTCAAAACACACAAAGAACACCTCTCTCTCTCTCTCTCATAACATAAGTGTGCATTACTAAGATTCCACTTCACTTCTAGATTTCTAGTAGTGCAATGCCTTTTTGGAAAATTAAAAACCCTAAACCCAAAAAAAAAAGAGAAAATATTTTAAAGAAATATATAAAAATGGAAAGAGATAAGGGACGTAGTAGTGATGGATTGGGGCATGAGATCTAGAGGGGAACACTCCTCACACTCCATGGCCTCTCTCCCATCCATCACAGTTGAATTGAAGGACTTTGTGTTGCGCTTTAGCGTGACATTCTTTGAATCCATTGGTCCCATAACACAACACCACCTTCCCACATGCATGCATGCACTTTTCTTTTACACAACCCAAACCCTAATTATAAGATGCTCTTTCTATTTCTCTTCTATGTTTTCAGTCATTCATTCCCTTTGCCCAAAGAGATGGATCGAATTATGTGCACGTGAGTTATCATCATCTTTATTCCTATGTGCATGCATGACTACATTGAGAAATTTTTGTGTATATCTAAAACACCTGTTACATGATATATTTTTTTCGTGTTTTATAAAAAAATAATTTATAAGTATCGCTCACTTTTAAAATATATTAATATAAATAAGTAAATATACGTAATATAATTTAAGTAGAATTGTAATATCATGAGTTGTAACATCACGTCAGTGTTCCAGAGTAAAATTCCTCCACTACCATGGAGAGAGAGGGGAGAGAGCGATGGACAGCCCAGCCACTAGATTAATTAGTGATTTAGGGCACACGCGCATCGCCATGATAGGCCCACGAGGTTTGTGGAACAGTGGAAAACCACTCCTGCTGTCTCCCTCTGCCATTGTCAAGTAAAAGGTAAAAAAATCATTTAACTCGAAGGATTATTAGATTCATTCTTTACCTTATCTGCTCCTTTTTTTAATTGTTTACCTCGTCTCGTGCAGTTTGTTTTCTATATTCTATTATGTTTATTTCACTTCATATTGATTATGTTATCTTCGTTGGTGGGGGGAGGACGTTCAAAGTTCATACAACGATTGACTGATTTACTATTTACTTTATGTTTTACAAGCATTTTACCTTGATTATTAACCAGACAAAACAATGTGATCAGTACACCTGATTTTCGGAAAGATCAAGTCAAAATCTCGAAATCAAGAGATTATAATCCACAATTTTTACGAAGCATTAAATGCAACGAGTATTGAATAACCTAGATTCACATGACCAAATAAAAGCAATTATTCAGGTCATCCATTGCAATTGTTCGAGAATTCTCTTCCAGTTCCGTTCCAAAAAAATTTCGAATTTCAGCATCCATTCACGTGAAGCTTATCAATAAACGTGTATTTTAATAGGTTCACATTTGGATTTGGAGAGATTTTGCAGTACTATTATATGCACTATCTTATAATGTTTAATAAAGCAGCTTATTCAACAAACAAAAAAACAAACATCTATTCCCATTTAAAAATAATAAAAAAAACTACAAATTTTCAGAAAACAATAATTCAGAATTTTGATGTGCAATAATTTAATTTCCATTACAAAAATTCCAGAATTTCAACATCCTTTCAGAAAAGCGAAAGAGGAGTCTGAGTCATAAGGCATTGCTGTAATATTACAAAAATTGCATTCTGCCTCAAATGTACAAAAAGAAATGTCCTTGAAAAGAAGAAAATGGAGTTCGCGAGAGATGGAGGTGATAAAACTCATGCTAATTTCATTAATATGCTTATTACATGTGAACAAATGTAGCAGTCTCGGACTGAGGTTAACGACTATGAAAACTTACAACCCATCAGCGGAAACGAATCACTAGGTTGCTAGGCTGTTATACTCGTCGTGACAAAACTGAACAGTTTACTGAGCCTAGCAATATTGGTTAGCCGGAAACTCTCAACTCTTTGTCACCTAAAAGTAATGTGCGGTCACCTTTGTTTAGCACAAATTAATAACTACAGCACCGGAGGCAACAGCATTTCCCACTTCTTACCCCTCTTCTTTCTTCTCAATTCAGCAGAACCCAACAATCACGAACAAGGTAAACACAGCACTCACAAGAAGCTCGTTCCTATAGCGAGGTCGTTTAAGTTTGTGAAAATTTGTGAACGAGTCGTCCCTATCTGGTTTGCAATTTCAAGCTGTTCCTCCAATGGAAGCATCTCATAACTGCAAGGATGGAAATTGAAGTAAACTTGTTAGGACCAGTTTTTATCATGCCATCAAATACTGTTAATGGTGCTGATCAACAATTAGAAGCGTGCATCGTTTCATCAGGAACGTTTTTAGCATTATTGGAGTTACAAATATGAAGGAATATTTCTCTCCAAAGACCAAGGCTCCTGTAGCTATAAGAGAATTTGAGCAACTCATACATCTAATGATGTAAAGCAAATGACATCCAACACCAGCAAGATGAGATGTTCTGTATCTTGAACTGTAATCTAAATAGAAGGAACATGGAACTTACTGGGTTAGAAGCTCGCAGTCAACTATGGTGTCAGGGCCAGGCCGATGAGCCTTTCCATTTGACCGAAATTGGCGGAAAGCTCTTGGATTCAAACCAGCAACATGGGCAACTGCATCAACGAGCTTTTTCTGTAGTGACTGCAACCTACGAAATGTCAGTTCATCAAGAGGTGCAACACAACCAATGCTACCATCCAGAGTACCAAATAACAAAGCATAGCGATTAGTTTTGTCAGAGCCTGGATTGGTCCCTGAAGTAGAGAGCATCTGCAACCGCAAAAACTTGGTAACATGGGTACCAACATGAAATTCAGCCCTTGAGAGAAGCTTCTGGCCTTTCCAACTCTCAGACATCTTTGGTGCATAGAAAAAGATCTGATTTGGCATATAAAATGTGTTTAATATAAGTAAACTAATGCTATCCCTCCAACAATCAGGGATGAAAAACTAACTGAAAACATTATCACAGTCGCAAAAGTAAAAAAAAAGGGAATTGTGGTAAAAATGTCATGCATACCTATCCTAAAACACTGGGTTTTCATGTAAGATAGTTATATCAAACTTTTAATTCCCAAAAGACCAAGAATTTCACTTTTTCAAAACATTTATACACACATAACTGTTAAAAAAAAAAATTTTAGGCCAACATGGTAAAGCAACAAAAATATTAACAAAATAAAACACTTATTTTCACCCTGCTACTCCATTATTCAAATATGTTCCTTATTTTTGCTCTCATTTGCCCTCTTTACCAAGTTTTCATAAAAAATAACAATTCTGCTTTTAGTTACTTTATTTAGTAATACTTAAGTTGTAAATTTTTGAAACACAAGCACCTGTAAAATATTAACCCTATCCAAACATGTTTAGAAACATGACAACTATAATAACTATACTAATTCTGCTGAATAATTTCAGCAGAGCAGAAAATTTTATTGAAAAGAAACAGGAACCCCTAGTATTGTGGGTAGGAGCCGGAAGGTAGAGGAGAGAGACCTAAAAGAGGACTAACATAGATTTCAACTACAAGGCACTAACCTGAATGTTCTTTTGTTCATCTGCAACTACAAGGCTCAGCGTACTTCCATCAATCAAAAATTCCGTTGCAAAACAATCTAGGTTACCAAAATCCTTGGCCAACAAATTGAGCTGAGATCCCTGCTCCTTCCAACTGAGAAAGTAAATGCTTTTGTGAATGTCACCAAGGAGGATAAAATTCTTGACCTGCAAGAACAAATTTGGCCATTGACAAGGATCACATATTGCTCAGAATCATATCTTTATAAATTAAGCATAACATTGTACACAAAGAATCAATTTAAAGACACAACTTGAGAAATTCTGAAACATTTCAACGTGCACCCTCAGATTTCACATCACAAAATTAAATCGTATATTCAAGTACTGATATCCAGGTATGATACAAAGAATCAATTAAAAGATTGAGTAAAGGAAGTATACATACAATATTCAAGCTCACAACGTACAATGGTGGAACATCAAAAAATGCCACACCATTCAGTTCAGTGCCATTCCACTTGTTTAAAGTAATTTTAGGACCTTGAGCTATCAATAGATGACCTTGAAGCGAGGCTAATGCAGATATGGCACCCTTGAATTCTTTGGCGTACACCTCTGAAACCTGAATACAGAAATAACTGACTTTATCTCATAGAATGTGGAATCCAGAAATAAACCAAACAGGTGAAAGTTACCTATAAGATTTGTATAGCAATAGATACTGTGGGGAATTGAAAATAATAGAGATTTTAATAAAGAGGTTTAAATGATCCAGAAAATACCAAATTCTGAGTATTGTTTCCAGCTGAAAATAAAAGAACCCGTCCTCTACCAGCAACATCTTCCCCTTGCACATACGCAGTCCCAATTGCTATAAGTGTTTCATTCTCGTTGGTGGTTGTATTCTGCAATGAAGTACCATGTGACTTATTTATTGAGATTAGGCATACACCAGTGTACTTGTGGTTGTGCATGTTTTATTCCATCCAACAGCTCTCCCGGAAAGAGAGAAAAGGTGGAACAAAAGCATACAGAAAACATAGTCTAACACCCACAATCAGGCAGATCAAGACAGAAAACTTACAAATAGCGTAACCACTCGAACAGTTAGAGCATTTTCAGAAGTTTGCATTGGAATGGTGGCCTTAGTTTGCCAAGGGCCACCAGATTTTTCTGGCTCCATAATCCGAACCTCAAATTCATCAACAGTATAAGTTCTGTTTAGTTCATCAGAACTCAAATTATGATTCTCAACCTGATGACCAGATTCTTGATCAACCAAAGATGAAAGAACTTGATTCAGTGGCTTACAAACCTGAAGAATAAAATTGATTCACATTAGTCAAAGTGAGTTCATAATGTGTATGGACAAGCAAGAAAACAAATTATAGGGACAAAGCCGAACAAAGTTGATAGAAAACTTAGATTAAAAAATATTTGCACATATAGGAACCAAGCATATATTTGTGTGTTTTGTACCGCGTAGGCATTGCTAATGCTAATATATAATGTGAGCTTATCTGGATGCATGAATACTAGGCCAACTTGTAAAAGTAAGAAGCTTAAAATAAAACAGCTACTACTGTGCGAGCAAGAAAAATATTGAGGGTAGATATATACTCACAGGTACTGAAACTATAAGTGGGTATAAATTCTTCTCCGCAAAGTAAGTGACCTGATGAGGAGTTCCTTTCAATGGAATCTAATCAAAACATGAAATATACATTAATGCCAAAACTTTTAATTATGCATAAACTTAACTGCAGATATAGATGGCAGTTTGGGATCAAGTATATATTGTCTTAAACTGAAGTACCCACCTTTTGTACTGGCCAATAATTGTCATAGCTTGAGATAGGTGGCAGTTGGCAAATCTTCAATATACCCTAGAATGTAGACACAGAAGTAGAAAGGATTAGGTTAAATTTGTAAGCCTAGTATCGGAGACAATAACACAGGGATTGGGAGCATACTGTCGTCAAACCTGTGATGTAACATATATGAGCCCATGATTACAATTCACATTGTGAAGGACAGTGAAGGCAACAACTGAACCATCACAAAGCTGCCAAAGAAATTAACAAACGAACTTAATAAATTGCCCACTTTCTTAGAGAACATCAGTTAAAAATTTTAATTTGCACATATGAGCAGTAACCCTAAGGGCAATGAGGTCAAATCTCGGAGAAAATAACTTCATCCAAATTTGACCACAAAGAAAATTACCTCCGTTCTGAAAAGCCAAATTATTGAAATAACATGAATGAAGGTAGGAGGATAAACATATGTAAATAAAAAAACATTAAAGGAATACCTGATATAGAGTTCATTAGGCATTTAAAAGACCAAACAAAAGCAAACTAGCAAACACGTAATATTTAGGCTGTCTCAATTATTTTCCTCATTTTAATAAGAGAACTGGATTTCTCACCTGTGGATGAACACGTAGACGTTCTCTGAAAACCATTAACCAAGCTGGTCTTGACCCGGAAAGGAACAACCCCTGATAACCAGCAATGTTCTTGAAAATTGTCATTCTTTGGCACGACGTTTCAATTGACATGTCCTTCCTAGCATATGTGTCCAAGGGGACACGAGCAAATCTCAAATTTCTAAGCCTTGAAGCACTAACATTGGTTAAGCCAGAAGTACTCTGTGCAAAAGCTGAATCTTCAGTTTTAGACTCTGGACCATCAAACAGGTAAGCATGGTAACAAAGAATCATCCCGTCATTCAATATCCCGAAAAGAAAAGGACGGCTATGCTGTCCCGACCATCTTTGCATAGCCAGCTCTACAACTTTCATATCCTCTATATTTTCTTTCCTGCCCTGGCCACTCACTTCTTCAGAACTTTTATTGATCAGTTTTTGGGAATCTTTTGGAGGGTCTTGCATTAAAGTATCAACTAGGTGTGTCTTTCCCGATATAAATTTATCCACGGAGAAAACACAATTAAAATTGGGCACATCAAATATTTCAAGGGAACCACTTTCATAACAAACAACACAATATACATCGCCCTGATCATGTAATAAACCATCAGCACCATCAATGGCTTCGTCAACTCCTGTGGAAAGCCAAGCATCAGTACTTGCCTTCTGAAGCCATGGCTCAGGTCCTTTATCATGATAAAGTGTACATGCGGATATTAATTTCTTCGAGTTCTCAAAGGCAGCTGGAATGCTTAAAGAAACAGTGCACGAAGAAGGATCTGCACATCAAAACCAGCATGAGTTGCCATTTAACCATATGGAACAGAAAATTCCAACAAGACAAACAACTATGAGAGTGACATGTCAAGAAGATCGGCAGTGCACTTAATTTATATGTAGAGCATCTTGTTGACAAAACATACCTCCAATAAGGAGTCGAATACCACCATCAGACATTCTCAGTAATACATACGGATCAACAATAGAAACTGATAACACTGTGGAGCTCTCTGAACCAGCGGCCGATTCAGCGTTCAAACCAAAGCTTATATCCTTAGTCATAAAAGAACCATCGAGAATTCGAGCACCGCGTTCATAGACCTGCACAACTCGACGCCTTGAAAATAGAAAGGGATCAGTAAAAAAAGAAGGTGCAGAATACACAAAACCACTCCTAGTCCTCTAACAAATTATATAGTTCTAAATGCAATCGAAAAGGAAACATGAAGTTAGATGCAAATTGACTAACAAGGAAAAGAATCTTCACAAAGGGAAACCATCATTGGAGAAGATTTGCACAGGAGAAAAATATCCTATAAAGATACACGCTTACCTTCCAAATAAATTCCCTGCAGCAATTGTTCTCCCTTGCACAAAATAGTCAACACTTTCTGTCACTTCACTCAGAAGATCTGCTGTTTCAAGTACCTTAGGGGAGTGTCAAAACAACAAAATAAGTTGGAAACTGAAATATCAAAATAAATAACATTCTTGTATGGATTATCACATTAAAATGAAAAGTCGCTCTTTTTATCATTGAAATACTTGACAGTGATCAGACTGAACCAGCATGTATGCCGAAAACCAGCTACACGAACATTTGCAATCATATAGGAATTATGCAGAAGATATTGAAATGTTTACAAAAATAGTCTAGATGGGTATCCAGCAGAGGGACAAAGGAGGAGGATCTAAAGCAGAGGCAAACAAGGAGGGAGAGAATAATTAAAGACATAAAAGAACAAATAGTTACTAATCCACAAGTTAATTACCCACACAAGCATCTATGTTATTCACAAATCATGCGCTATAAGGCCCTAACCATACTCCCTCTCTACCACCCTTCAAAGGCTGATTTTCTACAATGATCATAGGACCTGCAAGTAGCTCATATGTTATGATTTAAAAAATGTCACATTTCTAGCTTTGCATTTTACAAACTTACAAGGAACTGTTTCATTAGTTTTATGAACAAGACAATTATTTACAAATCACAAAGTCCTCAAAAACACTTTTAACTTTTATCGAACACAAGAAAGTAGATGACTTACCATCGTTCGAGCCTCCAGACTTATAATTAAATATGCATGATATTCATTATCAGAAGCAGTCATTTTAGAATCAGCATTATGGCCACGTGCATTCTTGTGGTAAACAGTCCAAATTCCCTTGCAACCTGGTAGTTCAACCTGCTAGGTCAAAATGGGAGGGGAAGAGTTGGGTCATTTTATTATCTTGGTTACTGCCCACTCCTGTTAGCAAGCAAGCGATTTAATGTGATAGATACTAAAACAGCGCCAAGAAATACAAAATTATAGGCCCTGATGCAAACACTACCACGGACCTCAGTAATCATTTCTGGACGTATTGACTGACGAAGAACAGAGAGGGCACCATTCTTTCCATGACCGGAACAGCAGACCTAAAATATGAAAGTAAACATATAGATCAGTTTTATAAAACAATGAAAACAGCAGTAACGTGAAATTCCCGGATTTTCAAATAACAAATAAAATAAATAACTGCCACAAAATTAAAGTCTAATTAAGCACAAACTAGGAAGAGGCGATTGTACTCATTTGCATAAGGAGCCCAGGGAAACAAGTTCAAGTTGAAGCCTGCAGCCCATTATTCTAATCGATGACCAATAATATAACAAGGATAAAATATGCTCATCAGACTAACCAGTTCGTAATTACTCTGTTTAGCAATTCCAGTAGCACTTGCATCTGCATTAATCCTTAGACCATAGGAGAAGTCTTTCAAAGGACCAACATTAATCAAAGAGTCCCTTACAGCAAATGAAAAAGACTTCTGCATGCACCCAAAAAAAAGAAGTCAAATTCATAAATCGAAAGTCATGATATTTAACGTTGTGAACTTGAGCTGCCATGTCTAACAACCGAATCAGAAAATTTTGCAATATCAACATTGAACAATCAATTTCACACCAAGTACACGAGCAAATATCAGAACACCAATCAATATAATTAAGTTTCTGAAAACTTGACACAGAAAATCAGAAAACCACTGTGTTAAAGTAATGGAGCTGATAGAAAAGTTGTGCTTGTAATTATGATGATTATAAAGCCTAAAGCAACATATTTAATCACAACAATTAGAATTAAAAAGGACATAAGAGAACACGTGGCCTTCAATTCAGACTTAAGTGACTGGGAAGTGCAGCACGATTTTGGAGTTGCCTCAATGTTACATGTGAAAGAGTGGAGATTTTGACCTTTATTAAATTTACCAATGCTAATATTGTTAGAGGTTAAGTCTATCCTATTTTTAATTTCTCTTCCTACCATGGCAAGGGATCCTCTTGCACGGCTACACCAGTAACACCACATATGGAACAAATTAAGCAGGACAAAAACAGAATCAGGAAATGCATTCTCAGAAAGATAAACAACCTGAGCTGAATCTGCACTATTTGGAGCTGACCCGAACAGAGAGAGCTCCTCACCGCTAACCATATCTTGCAATGCATCAGAAGACGACAATCGCAGTCGCTTGGCCGATGGGATATCACCTTCAATATCCCCTACCTGTAAAACTTCAAGCATCAGGAATATGAAGATAACGTTGAAAACTACTGCACTTGTTAAAGTCTCCAAGAATGAGTAAACATCAAATATGAGAGCTGAATTCAAAAACCAATAACAACAAAAAGAGTTTAATCATATTTAACAAACAACATTGGTATCAACTCTTTCACAAATTACGATTAAGTAGCAAATTAAGGACTTCAACACAAACCTCATCCTTCAAACCAGATGACAACATTGAAACCCCTCCTCCACAAGTGAACTGCACAAGCAAACTGTCCCCCAACCGACTGCCCAGAAAAAATAATGAATTTCCAACTGTTGTAATTCCCTACAGAAAAATTTAGCAGATTATTCACCAAAACTACAAAAATAATTATATAAATGGAACCAAAATTCAGAAACATGCAAAGCTGAAACTAGAGTAGAGCAAAAGAAAACAAAAATGTGACTAACCGAGGTAAGTACTGAAGCTTTAGACTTTGAAAGGTCAAGTCTCTGTACAACCCTGCAGATTTTAAAACAAGATTACTGCTCAGCAAAATATTGAGCAGACGGATACATATGCATGTACATATACATATATATACACACACATGTCCTCTACAAGTGGGAAGAGAAAAAAAAATATGCTTCTTGAGAATCATCCAAGGCTGTGTCACATTCCAACTTCTTGTAGTATTACTCCAAATCATATGAAATCAATAAATGGGCCAAAGTAGAACGTGGTATATAATTCAAATTTTCTAAAGTACAGCAGAGGACTGAAATAAATGAAAATTTAAGCCCTCTTGTATTTCTAACATCATAAAAAATCACATCACCAACTCCCTAATCACGCAAAATATCAATGATAATACCCTCCAAGTACAATATATCATGGTACAGAAGATGATAAAATTAGCAACCCATGCACTGGTGGTGAAGAAAGTAACAAGCTCTGCTTCTTCAGCTCAAATGAAATTAAAAAATAAAATTGTAATTACTAACCGTCCATCATAAACAAGGGTGAGCAATAGTAGCTCCCCAGTTTTTGTAGACAGCAAGGCTACATCGTTCAGCAACCAAGTTGCATTGGCAGCATCAAGCTCCACGGTAAAACTAGATCTTGGCATCTCTTGACTGAATAAAACAGAAAACACATTAAATTATATAAAAACAAAGTGTGGAGGAGAGAAATTAGCCAAAGAGATGAGAGGGAGGGAGGGAATACAAGGGTGTGTGAGTTGAGAAAGAGAGAGAGAGACCTGCTATCAACAGAAACAGCATAACTGTTTAATGCCAATGCACATGAGGCTGACTGCATAAAGTAGGTAAAAAACCTCATAAAAATGTGCTTCAGCTAATAAAATCCACTACAAGAAATTAATTTACCTGGCTATGATAATGGATAGAATTTGCACTAATCACGAGAACACCACCAATTGGAGATGGTACAGCAAGCAGCTTGTAGGAATCATGTGGGAGATTCTGACACAAATATAAGTAAAAATAGAGCAAATGTAAGGATGTCTTCCCAAATATCCAACACTTAAAGAAGGATAATATTTCAGGCCATTTGACTTGCATCAAGTATACACATTCTCCAGTATAGCAAAAGCATGCAAGACTTTCAAGAAAATTTTGTTCATATTTTCATATTCAGCTGAATGCTTAAACATTAATTTTATGGATCATAATGAATCTGAACTAAATTTATAAACATAAGAATAAAAAATAGTTGGGGACATAAAGAAAAGAAATTTCCAATGGATAGTTTCAAAATTTGGAGATAAAATTTATCTTTTGTGGAACTTACAACAGCTGACCATATGAGCGGATGCTGCTTCAAAGTTGTGCTGATACTAAGTGCAGAAATCATACAAGTATGGTGCTTCCATGAGACACGCCCAGCCCAAGTAAGCTCCCGCTCGTGAAGGATAACCATCACAGGCTCAATGTAACCTATACAACATATGTTATGTGAAACTTTAAAAGATATAAAGCCACGAGAAGTTATTAAAACTAACCTATTTTGTTTCAATCTTACTCGGGAATGCAATACAAGCAAATATGGATACTGATAACCACAACATTTTTTTCATAAGAAACAAAACACTTTTATTAATATAAATCTATATTATGGAGTGAATTATGCAACCTATATGAAATTCTGCCAATTTCAAATACTAAAATTCACATATGAATTTCATTATCATTAAATATCTCTAGTCTCATTAAATAATGCACACTAAGAATTCATATTCAAATATCTTCTTTTAAGTCCACAAATCCAAATACAATGTTTGTCTATTAAATGTCGTACAATTATTACTCCTTTCAAACTCACCATGTACAAATGTAAAATCCTTTACATGCTTCATGTCCATATCTCCCAGATTAACAATGTAAGACGACTCAACACGAGCAGAAATTGCACCTCCAGAACCAAAAACATCATCGTCCCCAACCAAACCAGAGCCACCCTAACAACAAGATATACAAATTGAGATACAGGAGGACCCTCTTTTATAGATCACACCTCTACTAGAGGACCTTGAGAGTTGAGGCACAATGACCAAGACCAATAATTGAAAGCACCACTAACAAAGGCATACTGCATAGGTAACACTTAGAATTGTTACTAAGGCAACAAGGTTTCAATTTTTTCCCTCCAAATCCTACATTTTATAAAGCAGGAATAGAGAATTAACTTCTTAAATTATGCCTTTTTTTTAGCTTAAGATGCCATGACCAGTACTAAGCAATACATTGTTGAATATGAGAGTCAATAACTTGTTGACACAATAACCAAGACCAATTTGAGTATGCTCCTAATAAGGGCATATGAGCCAAAGCTTAGAACTGTCACTAAGCCAACAGTTTTTCCTTTTATCCCTCCAAATCCTATAGTAAATATATCAGGAATCGAAACTAACTTATTGTACCATAATTTTTCAAAAGAAGACGCCATGAGAGTGTTAGTACCACTACGATGATCAAAATACAAAGCTTAGGAGGCAGAAGAGACCTGTGCAGCTTTAAGTATTATCATTTGAAAGCCATAAACAAGAACGCCTCCGCACCTGCCTTGAGGATCAACCTTAACCAATGGGCCTCCTGCAAATGACTCTCTGCCTCTTCTCAAATGAAGCCACTCTGGGCCCTCAAAACAGTGCATAGAGCTGGAAAAAGGTCAACGTTAATGAATTAATATCACCTTGCAATACTGGTTAAACAGACTATGGAAAATATATACAAAACCAAACTCCGGCAAAACTAACTAATAAGGGGGATAACTAGTTAATAATAGTACAGACTACAAATTAGAGACTTTATGGCTCTTCAATCACTAAATTACATAACCAACTTCAAATAAAAGTCAGTTGATGTATAGAAGCCTGCTAGAGGAGATCAAGTATCCCCTTAGCGAATTCACAATTAAATTCTTACTTGGGATTTAATATCCGGGACTTCAACACTTACAATACTTTCAAATAAAAAAACACTGAAGTGTGTTCCAATTTGGACTTAAACAAAGCTTCAATTGATATAACATCAACCAAAATAGAAAGACAATAAATAAAAATTAATAACGCACCTAGTACGGAGTCCGTGAATTGAATCATCAAACTCAAGAACTGAAATTTTTGCATCTTCGAAGGTTAAGACAATAGAATCTCTTCTTCTAGAACCATCGCCGCCTGCGCCAGATAATACCGCCATTGTTACCACATTACCGTGCATTCTGCAAACCAATTGCATGCAAACAAAAAATTGAATTGAAATCATCAGTAATTAAATACAGTATTGTAAAAGACTAATTTAGCAAATTCAAGCTAAACTCCAGGCAAAACGCCAAGAAAATCGAAAGAAATCGAAAGAGGGGTTTAATTGGGGCAACGGACCTGTAATGGCAAACGAGTTCGAGCGAAGCCCCAGAGACGCCGTCCATGAGACCACCGCGTTTGGGTTCTCCGGAAGCCCTAGAGCCTCTGGCGCCATCTTCCTCCTGAACTCTGACGACGTACACTTCGAGGATGTTTCCGGCGGTGACGACGAGGTCCGGAATGGGGCCGATTTCTCGGCGGGTCGGCAGCCAGTCGGACTCCAAGTCGTCGGTCTGAATCGGAGGGATTCGAGGCACGAAGTCAGCACGTGAGTGGGAGAAGAATCCCGACGCGCAGTTCTCGATGCCCGTTGGCCAGTGCATCATCTTGTAGGCCGCGAAGCTCATCTCCGCCGAGGTGTGGGAACCCTAGGGTTTTGGAATTCGGTAACAGAAGACTCTGAGTCTGAGATTCCTGAGAAATGATGACGAATTGGGGTGTGGACGGAGGTTAGGGTTTTAGAGTGGGTGGGGAGTGAGAGCTTAAACCTTTTGGGGGTTAATTCGGGTTTGGCGGGAGGATGTTGGATCCTAAATAACACGAACGTTTAGGACCGTTGAGGAGGAGAAAAGGGGGCGAGAGTCTGCGGTTTTGTAAGAGTTGCTATTGCGTGCGACTCCGGTTCAATCTTTTTAATTTAAGTTTTTATTTTTTGTAAAAAAGATAATGTAGAGTGTGATTGAGCAAGACTACACAATAAATCAGTCGTTCAGTAAATATTGACTCAATACTAATATAATACGTCATTTGTTATTTCTATGAATTAAATTTGAAATCTTTAACTTACAAGCGAACAAAAATATTACTTAACTATAATATTAGACTATTCTTACTCATCAACATACACTCATCCTCACCACACTCAGCTAAAAAATAATTTATCTTAAAATCGAGGAAAATGGGTTTTATCTCTGCTTCATACACTATGATTCATATTTAGGGTTTTCAGCATTATCTGTTTAATTATTGGGTCTTTTTTTTTTTGGTTGAAAATTAATTATTGGGTCTTTGTGCTGTGTGGAATTGGATCTCTTTTTGTTGAAATTGAGATGTTGTTATTGTTGTTAATGAATTATTTTTGGACAAAAAAAAAAATCTATAAAACCATATAGTTAGAAATTTTGAATATAGTAAGTATTGGATATAACAATCTTCGTAAAGATAATAACTAGTATTGAAAACCATATTGTCATCCTTATAGAAAAAGAGCTTTTAATTAAACTCTTGTGGTAAATTAAATATCGACTCTAGATCCCTAAACACAATGTGTTTAACTGGTATTTTGGGATTATTGGGTGGTTTGAAAATGTAGAGATTTTTATGAAAGTTGAGCAGTAGATTCATTTTTATTTGAAATCATTTCCTGTTTTAAGTTAGTTGAAAGTTATGATCTATCTCAAATCTCTACTTACAACACTGTGAATCATTGAGTTATGAGAATCCTCTTCATTTTTCGACTCTTAGCAAACTGGATTTTCAAGATGTTCAATTAATATTACTCACTTTGGTTGAATTTTTTATGTCGAAAATATTGAGTTGGAGTTGATGTCTAACTATTGGACACATGCGAAGCGGCAGAGCCCAAGGTTGTCCCGAAGTGTTGTTATTTGGTTGGCTTTGGGATTGTGACATTCGGTTGTCGTTCTGCTTGTATTTGGCAGCCCAACAAAAGGCCCAATTATGGGATTTTTCTATTTATTTCCTTCATCGAATGCAATAATCAAAACCAATAAATAAAAAGGTTTTTTTATGTCAACTTCATAAGAAAAAAAATGTCGTCTTGTTACTAATTACAGTAATTAGCTTTCAATCTAATATAGCTAAGACCTTCCACCAAAGTGTAATGCGAAAATGAGTTGACATTTGTTACATTTTCTAATTAATTGTTGAATTTGATTGACTTTCTTCGAAAGAATTCTATATGTAGTAATGTTTATTTTTTTTTCCAAATAAATTAATGTTTTAATTTCAGTACATTTTTCTAATCGCCTTTTTAACTTTTTATTTGATTATGAGTACTCTTAATTTTTTTATATACAAACGATATTTGAAGAACAACATCGAATTTGATATCTTGAATATAATAATAAATATTTTTAATTAACAAAACTACAAACCCTTGTTGAATTTGCAGTCAAATTAATATTTTCATCTTCAAGAGGAAAAACCAACATAAATGTAATAAATTTAATGCTTTCTTAAAAATTGGCCGTCACAAAATATCAATGATGGCTCATAATTAAAGGTCATAAGTTTAGGCAGCATTGCTAAGCTTATGACATTTCAAATTTTTTTTTCCAAACATAAATTTGGTGTTGGAATATTCATGCTCCCAATGCGCACCTGTTGAGCAACATTCACTGGTGTCTAACGTGGTGTCTTAGTTATAGATTGATTGAAAAATTAATTGGGATCTAGAATATTAACTAAATATATTATTATCATGTGCCTAATAAGGTTTAATGAATTTGACTAATATGGGAAAAATGGGTTTCTTATCCTATATGAACTTAATTTAAGAAAGTAGGCATAAAGATTCCTAATAGGCTTATGATAGACTTATCCTATTAGGATTTTGTATTCTATATAAGAGTATGTTTCTATTCAATATTGCAACTAACGTGTAGAAGGCATTAAAAAAACCTCTTACCAACGTGCGTGGAGAGATTAAACAATCACAACAAAACAATTCAGGTTAGTAATGTATGGTGTTTGAATTATATGAGCACAAACAAACACACTAGTCTAATCAATTAGTGTAAGTCTGTTTCGTTCTTTGATCTTATTAACATACCATAATACATGAGAAAATAGAGGATCATGGTTGATGCTATCAAAAGCTGTCACCTCCTCAGCCACCCACCCACGCCACACCCAAACAATGAGTCGGACCAAAGGGCATTAGAGTAACTCCAAACCTCCATTAACGACTCTCTCTCTCTCCTCTCTCTCTCCCTCTCTCTCCCTCTCTTCAAACAATAAATAATCAAATTCCAGAAAGACGAAGATGGAAAGTCGTTTAATCTGCCGCAAATCACTCAAATAGACAAGATTACATTTTTCCCATTTAAATCTTTCATCTTTGATCTTAATTCTTTAATTCCAAGAATCCTGTTTCCAGATCTTCATCCACTACTTCCATTAACACAAGCTCTCAGCCGTTGATCCGATTCCACGTTCCGTACATAAAGCATTCAACTTTCCAGGTCGGGAATCCGAGTTTCCCATTCTTTTCACTTACCCAGGAGTCCAATTCCCCTGGAAACAAATCTTCATGCTTCCATTTGGTGCTTTCCCTTTTCTGAAATTATTGAAATTTCAGTGCTTTTAAGTGCTTCAAGATCTTCTATTGCGTGTAGTGTTGATCAAGGTATATTTCTTTAGATCTTCATACCCTTTTGGAAACAATTGTAATTTGTCTATTTTTAGTAAGGAAATTTACTTTTCAACGTAATTATGATTAAGCATGATTATAAACTTTCTATTTTTATCGTTGTGTTGCTTGAATTACATGTAAAATCTGGAGTTCTTGATTTGTATGTTTTCAGGATTTGCTGGAGGAGTTTGAGCTCAAAGTTGGGGTTTTCCTAATTTGTAAAGAAAACGAAGAGTTGGGTTTTTTCTTTAGCCATTTGTACGCATGCTTTTGGGTTTTCCATTGGTAGTTAATATAGTTTAGGTAGTTTATTTCACACGAATTGCTTGATTTGGAAAGCGATGACTTGGGCTTCGCCCAAAGGTTCGATTTCGATGACTTCCTACCCGAAAGCTCTTTCGTGGATTGTAGTTTCCGGGGTGGCATTGGCTTTGTTCTTACTTTTTGCTTCCTGGGTTTTAGTGACTTACCCGATTGGTTCCACGGTTAGCTGGTATTTCTATGGTGTTGATAGTATGCAGAAATTGGGTTATTCTAGCTCTATAGGGAACCCCACTTCCCACGATTCTCCGCTTCCTAACAATGTAGATAGTGTCGATAAGAATGTGGTATCCGAGTCTAATTCAGAATTTCCGAAAAGTTCAGATGATGCACAAACAAAAGTTGTTGATCAGAATTTTCCAACTGAGACTAATTTAGAAGTTCCAAAAAGTTCAGATGATCCGCAAACAAAAGTTGTTGATCAGAATATTCCTACTGAGTTGAATTCACAAGTACCCACGACTTCAGATGGCTCAGTGGTTGTTTCAGAAACTAGAGAGGTCAAAGATCTACCAGATGTGACACAGAATTCATCCGGTTCATCAGATAATGAAAATGTTGGATCAATAAACTCAACTGATCCATCAGTGCCTGCTGTTTCAACCGCTTCATTGATTGATGACGGTATGATTAAAACTGATAAGAATGTGTCAGATGAGTTCAATCCACAACTGTCCTCGCGTTCAAGTGATCCATCAATAGTTTCGGAAATAAAGGAGACGAAGGATATAGAAGCACCTGCTCTTGGGCCGTCTAATAACACGATGCAAGAAGACGGGGCTAAGGTTGCTTCTGGCTCATCAAATGTTACGGAAATTGAAGAAAATGGCAAACCTGTTTCTGTGAGTCTTTTCAACAATTCAGACTTCTCACAGATCAAGCCAAATGATACTACTTCAGCTCCATCTGATTCCAAATCTGAAAGCATCCCAGCTTCTTCTCAGCTGCCCAACAATGCAACCAGTGGTGGTTCTGTTGATTCAGGTAGCTTTCGTGTTGTTTCGTTATGCTTTCATGTTTGCTGAAATTTGACTTCTTGCTATAATCTTAGCCTTTTGTACTTCTGAAATTTGACTTGTTGCTATAATATTACGTTTTCAAGTGGAATTTTTGTTCTCGGTACTTATTTCTATTTTTTTTACTTACATTTTGTTCGTATAATGCAGGCTGTGATCTATACAGTGGAACTTGGATTTATGATTCAGCAGGACCGCTATATACAAACAATACATGTCCTGTCCTGACACAGATGCAAAATTGCCAGGGAAATGGGAGGCCTGACAAGCAGTATGAGAATTGGCGATGGAAGCCCTCTCAATGTGACCTGCCACGTTTTGATGCCAGGAAATTTCTAGAGTTGATGAGGGGAAAGACGATAGCTTTCATTGGTGATTCGGTTGCTCGAAACCATATGGAGTCATTGTTGTGCATGCTCTGGCAGGTAATTATCTACACCTTCTATGATTTAGTTACCTACTCAAATTAAATGCTTTTCCTTTTCAGATAGAACAGTTTGCTTGTATAGTAAGACGGAATTTGCTAAACTCGTGATTGATCAACCCTCCTCTTGTTATATATCTGTAGTTGCATGTGGAATTAGTTATGTGGAGTTAGTTTAGTGTTTGTGTTTCAAAGGAGCTGTATGAGATTGCATCTCCCAGCCTTTCTCGGATAATGCCGTTTTAACTAACTCTAGTGGTGCTTACATCTTTGTGTGGTCTATGCAGGTAGAAGTTCCAAAAAATCGGGGGAACAAGAGAATGCAACGTTATTACTTCAAGTCAACATCTATGTTTGTTGTCCGGATTTGGTCCTCGTGGCTTGTCAAGCAAACATCTGAAGCATTTGATTTTGCTCCGGCGGGTGTGGCGAAGCTCCACCTTGATGCCCCTGATGACAAGTTCATAGATCTTATCCCACAGTTTGATGTGATTATCTTCTCTTCTGGCCATTGGTTCGCCAAGCAGTCGGTCTATATCTTAAACAACGAGATTGTTGGAGGACAGTTGTGGTGGCCGGACAATTCAAGGCCTATGAAGGTTAACAACATTGAAGCATTTGGAATATCCGTCGAGACAATTCTCACTGCTGTTGCTAGACATCCGAATTATACAGGGATCGCCATTGTACGTTCATATTCGCCTGACCATTACGAGGGTGGAGCTTGGAACACCGGAGGATCATGCACCGGGAAGGAAAAGCCTCTTGCGCTCGGTGAAGTAGTGGAAAATGGATTTACGAATATAATGCATGAGAAACAGGTTATGGGTTTCAACCGTGCGATTCAGAAAGGTGTGACAAACAAGTCGAAGTTGAAACTGATGGACATCACAAAACCTTATGAGTACCGCCATGACGGGCATCCAGGCCCGTACAGAAGCCCGGACCCTAATAAGAAAACACAGCGCGGCCCTGACGGAAGGCCTCCGCCACAGGATTGCTTGCACTGGTGCATGCCGGGTCCGGTTGACACATGGAACGAATTTGTGCTTGAAATCGTAAGGAGAGAACATGAGGGTAGCGACAACTCTTCTTCATGAGTTGGGGAAAAGCTTATGTAGTAACAATTTTTTGTTTAAAATTCTTTTAAATAGTAGCTTGTAGAGTAATTATTTGTTGCAATAGATGGGAGGATTAGCGGTTACATATGTATTTTGAGAGCAATTTTAGTTTAGTTACCACAATGGTTATGTATTTTAGAAAAATAAGTGCTTTGCTTGTTTAGCTATGTACTTGTGTCATACATTTTAATTTAGATCAATAAGAAACTTTCTTTTTTCAATTTTCAGTCCAATTTTAGATTTTTTTTTTATTCAAACGATATAGGCGGACTACTCTATCCAACTTGAGGATGTTTAAATTTGTCGAAAATGCTCTCTTTTTTCATTAAGGAAATAGAATAAATCAATCTTATTTAAATATTCAATTTTATATTTATTGTCACGCACATTGATCCAATATCATTCAAGTTTTGCAATAATTTTTTTTCAAATTTGGAATACGTTAGAATTTGCAAGATGGAGATGTCTTTGGAAATATCCGAACATGGATTAGATCTCATGGCCAAAATTTGCAATCTACTATTTTTTATTTTTTTGGTGAGAAAATAAATTAATCCACTTTCAAGCGATCGTTTTCGTATATTTACCAAATTAGAAAACAAAAGGGACCAACACATTGACTTTTTTATGATGTCGTGGCGGAATTCCATTGGATGCATGCAGGAGAGCGGCGATGTATCTACTGCAGCAAATCCGAGTCATCTCCTGAAAATTTGAAATTCAAATGCCGTTGGTGCGTGACCTGCTTCGTCCTGGAGAATCATTAAAATACAAATCCTTAACAAGCGCTCTCTGCCTTCTTCAACGGTCCTCTTTTCTCCTCCTTCAAACGGCTACTCTTCTCTCTCTCTAAACATTTCACATTTCAGTTACGCATCTCACATCTCCATTAAAATTCAAACCCCAATTCCTACCTTTTTCCCCAAAAGTTTCCAAGAAAAGAAAAACGAAACGAAACCCACATTTTCTCGGGAAAATCCTCCAATCGCCGACCTCTGCTGTGGCAAGAAAATCCGTACAGCAGATAGAAAATTGACGTTCGTCGATTTGATCTCTTAGGTTTGTCTCTGGATCCTTCCTCTTCCCGTCTTCGTTCTTATTCTTCAATTTTCTCCAATTCCCCGTTTGGTTCTCGAGAAAGAATTTGAAATTTGAAAATTTTGAATTTTGGTATCGATTTTGTGAATTCACTGAATTGTTGAAAAAAATTTCCTCAGCTTCTTCTATTTGATTTGTCGCTTGCGATCTGGATGTTGCTTTGAATTTTAATTTATTTGAGCTAAATTGCATGGGAATTATTTGTAGAAGAGAGAATTTTCCATTCCATTTTAGAATTTGGTGTTCATATAGAAATTTGACCTAATCTGAACTAGAATTGGGGATGTAATTTTTTTTTCCTCCAAAATTTTGGGAGAAACCTGAAATTCGAGATATTTTCGTGGGGGCTTCGAGGAATCTAGGGTTTTGTTGCTATTTAGAGATTTTTAAGAATTTTATGGTCAATTTATGAAATGCATATAGTTAGGGTTTCATGGTGGAAATTGTTTGTGGCAGGTAGCTTGGTTCAATATGTCTAATCTCCAAAGTGAGCAGCTTCTGCAAATGGAAACAACATGTGGATCACTTCTATATGAGCTTCAGGTGTCTCATGAATCTCTAAATATCGAAAGAAAACTTGTCTAGCTTTTCTGTATTTTACGGAAATTGGAGTACACGAAAGTACTAACCTCACTTTGTTTCTCGTCTAATTCGAAAAATGTAGATAATTTGGAATGAAGTCGGAGAGTCTGACAAAGATAGGGATAAGATGTTGCTTGAGCTTGAGCAGGAGTGTCTAGAAGTATACAGAAGAAAAGTTGATCAGGCAAATCGGTGTAGGGCACAGTTACGGCAGGCAATCGCTGATTCAGAAGCAGAACTTGCGGCAATCTGTTCTGCGATGGGGGAGCGACCGGTACATATTAGACAGGTCAGGAGCCACTGTTTTGTAGATAACTGTTATTGTTTTCGTAGATAAATAGTTTAAATGTCCTGTTTCCATTGAAGTTAAGAAGACTATTGTTTAGAATCAGAACGATTTACAAATTGCTTTGTCATTTCAGTCTGATCAAAATGCCGGAAGCTTGAAGGAAGAGCTCAGCAAAATAATTCCACAGCTGGAGGAGATGAAGAAAAGGAGATCTGACAGAAGGAACAACTTTCTGGAAGTTCTAGAGGAGATACGAAAGATTTCAAGTGAGATTAATGCAAGCACGGATTACAGTTCTTCTAAACCGGCTGTAGATGAAACTGATTTGTCATTGAGAAGGCTTGAAGAATTGCACAGACATCTACATGCACTCCAAACTGAGAAGGTTGGGAGTTCTTTTTTCATTTCCTCTCTGTCCGCATATCATCATAATCTACTTTTGTATTCTTATATGCTCTTCACGTCCTCATTCATCTGTTCTTTCTTGTTTTGCAGAGTGATCGGCTTAAGCAGATACAGGACCACCTGTGTACATTGAACTCACTTTGCTCAGTTCTTGGTATGGACTACAAACAGACAATTAGTGAGGTTCATCCCAGTTTAGTTGATTCCGAAGGAAGCAAGAATATAAGTAATGACACAATTCAGCGGTTGGCTGCTGCAATACAAAATTTGCGGGAGGTTAAATTACAGAGAATGCAGAGGGTAAAGAATGTTCTTTGTCATCTTATAGTTTTAGTCAAAGTTTTGTGCATTTAATTTTAATGATATTAACCTTCTAATCTCTGACAGCTTCAAGATCTTGCAACTACCATGTTAGAGCTGTGGAACTTGATGGATACGCCAATTGAGGAGCAACAGATGTTTCAGAATATAACTTGCAATATCGCTGCTTCAGAACATGAGATAACTGAACCAAATACGCTCTCTGTGGACTTCATCAATTATGTGAGTTTTAAAAGTATTTCTGTACTGTTTCAACATACGGATCTGTATATGTCTCAAGGATTCATGTCTGATTAAATCTATTGTGCAGGTTGAGGCAGAGGTGTCTCGGTTGGAAGAGTTGAAATCAAGTAAAATGAAAGAGCTTGTTCTAAAGAAGAGGTCAGAGCTAGAAGAAATCTGTAGAAAGACGCATATGGTCCTAGAAGCAGATAGTGCAATTGACTACGTAATTGAAGCTATAGAATCAGGTACATCTAAAATTCTTAATAGCATATCATGGGGTAACAGAAAATTCCTACGACAGTGTCTTTGAACGTGTGCATCATTCTTACTTGTGCAGGAGATGTGGACCCTGCTTGTGTCCTCGATCAAATTGAGCTTCAGGTTGCAAAGGTTAAAGAGGAAGCTTTTAGCAGGAAAGACATACTTGAAAAAGTTGAGAAGTGGTTGTTTGCTTGTGATGAAGAGTGCTGGCTCGAGGAGTATAACAGGGTTAGTTGTTTCCATCATTTTACCATGTTGATTACTTCACCACAGTCCAATCCCTTTTCATACTTGGCCTTTTTTTTGTTTGTTTAGGATGAAAACCGATACAATGCTGGAAGAGGAGCTCATCTTACTCTCAAACGTGCTGAGAAAGCACGTGCTTTGGTCAATAAACTTCCAGGTATTGACCGCGTTTTGTAAAATGGCACCCTTGGTTAATAATGAAAGACTATCCTATATATGAAACTGTTACAGAACTGTGCTTTGGTCAAGAATATAATTTTGATTATGTTTATGCTGGTCTCAGTTTTTTCTGTTAATTTTTATTTATTTATAAATTCACTCCCCCATCCCCCTTACTGTTTGCTGAGTATGTGTTCTTACAAGTATCCTTGTTTTTATACAGCAATGGTGGATGCATTGGCTTCGAAAACCATATCGTGGGAGAAGGAGAGAGGCATTGATTTCACATATGATGGTGTAAGTTACTTTCCTTGTATTTCTGAGTCTCTAGGAGGTCAATTGTAGTTAAAGTTTACCTTTTGTTTTCATTCATGCAAATTCTGAAACAATTTTTCTTGTTATCTACTTCTGTTCAGATCCGTCTTCTTTCCATGCTTGAAGAGTATACTATATTACGGGAGGAGAAGGAGCAAGAACGCCGAAGGCAGCGGGTATGGCCCAACAGTTTCACTTGGACACATTTCTTTGAAGACCTTACTGTGAACTGTGTGACAAATCTTCATCTTCCATTTTCAGGACCAGAAAAAGATTCAGGGTCAGTTGATAGCTGAACAAGAGGCACTTTATGGGTCAAAGCCAAGTCCATCGAAACCTCAGAGTGTAAAGAAGGCTCCGAGAATGTCAACTGGAGGTGCAAGCAATAGAAGACTTTCAATGCAAGCTCCTAAACCGGATCCACTTCACTCCGTCAAAGGTACTCCGCGTTCAAGAAAGAGTGACCGAGTCCACCAAAATGAGCAATTAAACAATCATCTGGATGATGGCTTTTCATCTTTGTCCACAGGTTAATCTCTTCTCCAATAGTTCTCATTTGTGTCTGGTTGACAAATGAGAATATTGAAAACAAATATATATTTTAGTTGCTTTGAAGGTTATTCACCGTCTGTTTCCTTGCAGGGGGCGACTCTGACTCTGGTAGTAGTACCTAAAAACATGTTTGTTTTATTCTTCGTTGCGTCGGTGTTTCAGAAGCTTCTGTTGATTTCATTTTAAACAAAACACGAGGCATGACACTGGAACACCATATCTCTGTTGCTGTCTAGTGTCTCGAAAAAAATGCCTGCTATCTAGACACTATGCGAAAACATGTTAACAATCAAATTTTAATATATCTTTATCCTGTCTTTTTTCATGTAGGTAGAAGAGGCTTAGATGTTGCTGGACTTCCTGTTAAAAAACACTCATTTGGTGCCCCAAATCCTTCTGAAGTGGAGACACCAATGATTCGTAAACCCTTCTCCCCCATTTCTGTTCCCGTTTCTTTTCCATCCGAAAATGGCGCTTTTGCTACTACTCCTCTGAAGCCTAGAACTGTTGCAGACGAAGAGAACAAGACTCCCAAGGTGATGCCAATCTTCGTGCCAATGACACCATCAACGGTGTCAGTTCCCATGCAGACAGCTATGACACCAGCTCCTCCTCCACCAATTCCTTTCGCTACCAACTTAGTCGAAGAGGTTCCTGAGGAGATTGAGTACTCATTCGAGGAGAGAAGAGCTGGATTTGTGCTCCCTAAAACACATGTCAAGTCAATGATACAAGTTTGATAGGTTAATTAGTTAAAATTTGGTGAGAACTTGAGAGTTAAAATTGCTGTTTTAGCATTTCTTTTACCTTTTTGTATTTGGATTCTTTTGATTTCTAAGTCAATTGGAATTGGCTTTCCTGGTTTTATGTACATAGTCTACGACCAGTGAACGTGGACTAAGAATGTCTGAACCTGTTCCCCTCTTGATTAATGTGATCATTAAGTTTCTAATCTCCTTTGTTTCGATTTGGTGGTGCTTCGTTCTAGAGGAATTTCGGTGGGGCAACTCTCATATTCTAGTGTTTTGTTAGAGCAGTCAGACACAACACGAACATGTGGTCTGGCTGCCCTACACAAGTTTTTATTGAGATTTTGATTGTTCTTTCTGGCAATGTACCATTAGCATTAGCAAGATGTTTCATAGTTTCAAACTTCATATCTATTTTTTCCTTTTTCTGAAGGGCATTTTATTTACAGTGGCATTAACAGTAGATACCCCAAACTAAAAGGGCGTTTAGTTCAAATTAAAATCTTCCAGTCAAACTTTAATTTTCTGAAAAGACAAAGGAGTTGTCAGTAGTTGGAAAATTGGTGTAGCTCTCTAACGTTAGCTTTACAGCTTTGATATAATATTTATTTAACAACTTTAAATAAATAAATGGTAATAAAAAATAGAAAAGCCCTTTTCTTTTCTCAAACAAAACTTGATTGTTTTTTTTAAATATTCAAATTTAGTATCATTGTCCATTTATTAAATTCGGCTTTATTAAATTTCCAAGACGGACGTGAACCATTTTCTTAACTAAAATTTATACTTTGCATTTGCAATTAGAATATTAATTTTTAATTAAATTCAACAATATTTAATTATAACAATTTCATTTTTATTTATAATTTTCCAAATTTTTATACTTTATTTATTTCTCCTCCTTTTCCTGCAAAAACCCTAAATTCACATTTCTCAGAAGTATTTCTGAAATCAGTGTTTCTTGTTTCCTCGTAATTTCTTTGAAGTGGTTTACTAATTTTTTAGTGAAATTCCAGTTTTTACCATTGAAGCTCTGTGTTTTCTCTGCAATGGTGGATACAAACCTCAGAACTGGAGGAGTTGCATCACTGAATTCTTCAGCTTTCTGCATTTAGAGACGACTTGTCGTTTCTGGGTTCCAAATTTTTTGAAAGTTTGGAACTTTCTTGCCTGATTTTACAGAAATCTGCTCAAGTTCTTGTTTTTTAGTTAAATTAAATTATCTTCTGGGTTTTGTTTTTTGCTTCCTAAAGTTGCAGACTTTAATGAGTAGATTCTAGGGTTTGAAGAGTTTGTAGGGTTTAAGATTTTTTAGGGTTTTTGGGTGGTTTTTGTGAGTCTGCAAAGCATATGCAAATGGAGGAGAAAGACAAGTTGGTTTCTGGTGTAGCAATGAGCGGTGAACAAGCTCCAGATAATTACAGAATTGCCCCCAGAACCGAAAACCCTAGCCCATCTGGGGGCCCCACAATGGCGGCAGCTCGGACGGCGTCGCCGATGAGCTTGACCGGGACCGGTACGGATGGGAAGAAGAAGAGGGGCAGGCCTAGGAAGTACGGACCCGACAGCAAGCCCGTCCCGTCGTCGGCATTGTCCCCGATGCCGATTTCGTCGTCGATTCCTTTCACCGGAGAGTTCTCCGCCTGGAAGAGGGGCAGAGGAAAGCCCGTTGACTCGATCAAGAAATCTCACAAGCATGACGTGTTTGAGAGCTCAGGTAATGAAATGAAACGAAACGACCCTTTTAAATAAAAGCTTTGAAAAATTTGACTTACGGTTAATGTTGGTTACCTTTTTTACTGTTACATTTGGGGTGAAATGATGATAATCTGTTATTGTAACTCCGACGTTGTTGACGGGAATTTTTGGATTCGCGACACTGTGATTCTGCCGCGCTGATCCAAAAATCCCCGCCAACGATCACGTTTAGTTCTGTGTGTGCGAATTGTGGGATTGGATTTGTGTTTTTAGAGTGACATTTGGAGGGAATGTTGGTTGGATTTGGTTTGCAAGTGGACCCTTTGTGATCAGATTCCGTCGTCAGATCTGGAAGTAAATGGTGTTTTATGTGGATTGGATTTGCTGATGTTTTCAGTTAGTTTTTCTGCTGCCTACAATTTATATTATACTCTCTTTGGCTTTAGGAAACAGAGTGAGAGAATGATTGAAGTTGCCAGCTTGTTCAATAAGTAGAGTCCACTAATTAGGCTGACGTGCCTGGATTAGACTTCCCTAATTAGGTGATTATCTCTTAATCATCTGCTGACTCGGGCTAAATTGCACCAGATTAGAACAAAAGAGATAAAAATGAAGAAAACATCAGCAGAGAATTTGGATATAGACACCTGGTTTATATGCACTTAATTACAATTTTAATATGTTTTGGGGCCAGTTTTGACCTTAACCACTCTCCTCAATATGACCATTCAACTCTTGAAACCTCATCTTATGTTCAAGAGCTCCTGTCTCATGAGGATTACGAGCAGTTTTTCGAGCGGCCCTTAGGCGTAGCGTAAACTATGACCTTGTTATAAAATTAATGGGGTTTTAAGTTTCTGTAATTAGTTAATCATTTTGGTTTGAGGTGATTCTTTCTGCTTGCGAACTAGGCAACAATTTTCGGGCTTTGTTCATCTTGATCCCTCTATTCTAAGTATCTCCTTGCATTGTCGTTTTCAGGTTTACAAGTATTATGTTCATTAGATGAGACTTCACTTGTTTGTTAATGTTTTGTCTCTTTGATTGCTCTACATTTTGGTGATTAGATCATTAAACCTAGCATTTTAAATTTTAATTGGGATACTTTCTGGGTGTTTAATTATGCAAATTTCAATCTGAAAATGATCGTTTGATTTGGGATTTACTGACAGTTTTTAATTTTTTGCGTAGGTGATAAAATTGCATACTCGGTTGGTGCGAACTTTACACCTCACATCCTCACTGTCCATTCTGGCGAGGTATGCATCAGAAAGTTATATCTGAAACAAATTTTCATGTCAGTACAAAACTGTCATGTCAACTATTCTGAATGATAACGAAGGTTTATCGTCTTAGAATTCGTGAAACCAGTTATTATTCTTGTAGACGTTTAACTAACGAGCCAAAAACAACGTCAAACCAAAATTACAAACTGGAAAGTTGATTCAGGTCCCTTATCTCGAGATTTGTTAAGGATGAGTTTGCTTATTCCAGTATTATTGCTTTGATCTAGGTTGTACTTTACTTGATTTCTGATAGTAATTCTGGTTCTTGTAGGATGTTACAATGAAGATCATGTCATTCTCTCAACAAGGAGCTCGAGCTATTTGCATACTTTCTGCAAATGGTACCATTTCAAATGTTACACTTAGGCAGGCCAGTTCTTCCGGTGGTACTTTAACATATGAGGTATGGTGGTGTGCCCGTCTTTGAAATTCTCTTATTAGTTATTACTGTATGAATGTAAGTTCCTAGCTGCAAGCTATTTACATACTCGGTCTCGTGTAATATCGTGTTGTGTTTTGTTTTTAATTGCTCTATATTTAAGAACATAACCTTCGGTTGTATTTTCTTTGTGATCATGGCAGTTCTCTTTCTTGAAGAAAAGACAGTATATATGTCAATGTTGCTCAGGAGAACATCTCAAATTATTTTTGTTGATTTTACAGGGTCGCTTTGAGATACTTTCCTTGTCGGGATCGTATATACCAACTGAGAATGCAGGAACAAAGAGCAGATCCGGTGGCATGAGTGTTGCTTTGGCAGGTCCAGACGGTAGAGTGGTTGGGGGTGGACTTGCTGGCATGCTGATCGCTGCTGGCCCCGTGCAGGTAACATCATTATACAATTATATAGTAAACATCATTATACAATTATATAGTAATTTTGACACGTTTAAAATGTTATTTTGACCATCAAGTAATCTAGTAGTGGTAATGTAGTTTACTCTCTAAAAACGAATTATGTAATTAATGTTTCCTCCGAACTGTTTTGACTGCATCAGGTTGTGGTGGGCAGTTTTCTGCAAGGTCACCATCAGGAACAGAAGCCGAAGAAGCAGAGACTCGAGCCTGTATCATCGTCGATTGTCCCTATCATTGTCAATGCTGTGTCTGGTGAAGAAATGAAGGTCTATGGCGGAGTAAAGCCCATTCTGACGGTTCCTTCCTTCCACGGAGACCATTCAAATTCTCTGAATCCCGTGCACAGCTTCAAGAACTCAGCTTCTGAGAGTAAATCATTGTTGTCGGAAGAGGAATCTAAAGGCTCTGGTCAAGCAAACTGTGAAGTTTCTTATTGATCATGCTTGCTCCTTTCGTGTGACGGTTGTATCTTAATTGTTTTGTTCAGACTCAGTGACATCTAGGCTCCCTCAACCTTGTCTGACTATTTTATGAAGGACAAACTAGGCTTAACGTACCTCGTGTTGGTTTTAACCCTGATTCGGTAGTCTTTTGTATTAGGTTTTAGGTCAGTCTCTTGATCGTGATCGGGCTTGTCGCGTACATGGCTGTTGTATCCATGTATTTCTAGTGTTGTATGATGTAGCATTTTAAGATGTATGAAAAACATGGCTAGTCATTTGTCCCTTCAAGTTGTTATTATCTGAAAGTTGGAATATGAATGGATGTTGTGACTCTTGCTTACGAGCTGTAAGTGCTTTAAACGTTTTAAACATTCATAAGCGTTTATGAGCATAAGTGCTTCTTTCGTATAATACATTATCTTTGAATGATTTTCTCTACATTGCTACAGTAGAGTTCCATTACTGCAACACAAAATTGTTGCCTAGAATACACATGAAGTTCTCAGTACTTCTGCTTTCCATGCTTTATTAACCTTTTCGATAAACTCTTCCGCTCTCGTCCTCAGCTCATCGTCAGCGTCAGTTTCATCATCGTCACTATCTCCATCGGTGCTGCTGAGTTTACCATCATCAGCTGCTGCAGTATGTTCATCTGACACTAATTCACCGACTTGAATCAAGGGATTTTTCTCCTTCCACACTTGTTTACTCCTCACGCCTTGTTCATCATCGGCACGCTTGCTGGCGGCCGTTGAGCCGCTAATTGTGCTTCGTTCATTGTTGTTGGAGGCGGCTTTCGATCCCACGAGGATAATGACTATGATCAAGTTGCAGAAGCAGAAGATGAACACGGAGTTGGAAGCTGCCTGAGTGATTAATTCTAGTGTAGAATCAAGCATTGTGAAGGGTATGAGAGAGAGAGAGAGAGACGTTTGAAGTTTGTATGGATGAAGGACAGAGTGGGGGTGGGAAGCTTTATGTAGCAGAAGATGAGAGGAGGAGATGATGTTCTGTAAGTTAGTGAGAAATGACATAAAAATTTGATTTTTATTGATCATTTATGCACCATGATTTGGAAAGCTTAATCTCAACCATATTATGGGGCCTCTTTTTTCATTAGTTTAACGAAAAGTCCATTGTACCTACCAACACCTCACATGGATCCTTCTCATCCTCTCGTCCTCCTTCCCTCTTATGTCATCACATCCACATCACTATTCCTGGTTTTATGGCCCTTGTTGTCTTCTCTCTTCTTTTGTTATCTTTCTTTAAATCGACAGCATACCAGAAAATTCAGACTTCAAATATCTTATAATACTAAAAATAAAAGTATCACTTAACTAAGAGCGAGTTGGTAAATACGTGTTACGACAACTTATCAGGACATTGTGTCTGCCCTTGCACCCAAGTCCGCATTCCCGCTCTCTACCTATTACAATAATTTAGTTGGTCCCTTTTCTTTTGCAAAATGAAGTACATGTACATGATGTTGATTAAATTATAAGACATTTATATCAATGTCTAATTGACCCCCCTTAAAACTAAATTAGCAAGATGTTGACAAACTACAACATTAGGTAATTATGTGAAAGAGACTAATAAGAATATTCTAAATTAAATCATATTTAAAGGTTGGTTGTATATCTGTTGTATATTCATATACAATAAGGTCTTTGATCACCAACTTGCTTCGAAACTCATTTGCGACCAACACGAACAAAGACAGGCAAAGACATTGACTTGGCCTTCAAATCGACAGCTTTCTTATAAATGGCAACATTATTTGGAATCTTTACAATTTTGAAGGTATCTCACGTCAAAAGACGGAAATCTAGCTTAAGTGCTCGACCTTGAACTTTTCTGCCTATTGTCAATTGATTTTGAAATAGAAGTCGATAAACGTTTTATGAGAATGTTATTGTCAAGTTGGGAAGTGATAAAAGTTGACTTCTTATAAGTTATATCATGCAGCTTACAAACGAACATGCCCTTTTGTAACTTTTCAAGCACTTTTCCCTCTTTATCCATGTGACTTGAGAATCAAAGGCATTTCTGTAAGGACTGCCAATTCTAAGAAGGTGTCATTCCGAATTATTAAAATTAGGATCGGAGAAGGGCAGTCACTCATTCTTAAAACCAGCATTCTTAAGACCAGAGAGTCGAGAGAAAAAGTGGCGAAAGCTTTTAAAGTTTCCTCAGTAAATCATATTAGAGTTACAAATGTACAAAATTTTAAGCTTGATCACCAAACCAACCTAATACAAATTTATAATGCAGCCTAGATTAAATGTGAGGTTCTCAACAACTCTGCCCTCCATCCTCTGTTAACTTTTTCAATAAATTCCTCCACTCTTCTCCTCAGCTCATCTTCATTGTCACACTCCTTGCTTTCGTTACTATGATCACTGCTGCCATTGTCATCTCCGGCAGTGGGGAGTTCTTTCTCGGGATTCGCCACTTGGCGGAAAGCAATTGGTGATTTGATCATAGTACCCTCCTGCTCACATTTCTCCTCAGCATCAACTTGTTTATGATCGTTTGTGATTCTGTTTTTGTAGCTGCCGGTGACCGTTGAGCGAGGAATTTCACTTTCTCGATCAAAGTAAGAGCCGGGTTTCGATCCCACGAGGATCATGACAATGATCAAGTTGCAGAAGCAGAAAACATAGAGAGAGTTGGAAGCGGCCTGAGTGAGCAAGTCCAATGTAGAATCCAACATGGTCGAACAACAGGTAGGATTGGATTGGACTGGATAACTTTCGACGAGCACGAGCGAGGGGAAGACGGGGTTATGGTGGTGTTGGAACAAGGAAGGGAAGCAATTTATAAGTAGTGGTGTGGTGTGGTGGGGATTGAAGTGTCTGTGACAAGCTTTTTGTAGGAGAACATGTTGAAGGAGTAGAGATGGTGAGGTGTGGTGTGAAAGCTAACTGAGAAAATGACATATATTATATGTTTTTAATCAAATCATTGATGAAAAATCAATTGTCAATTTGGGATGAAACTTCCCAACTTGCAGTTTTGTGGGTCTTCGGTCGTTTTGTTTTATCAAAGTCCACACGTACCACCCAAGAACCTCACATGGAACTTCCTTACTTTTCTCATGTACTCTATGTCATCAATAAGTGACATCACACAACCCTAATCACTTTTAGTATGTATATATAGATGATAAAAAAATGTTATTGATTTTCGCACTCTCAATTTAGAGTTCGGTGCTCTGTGTAAAAAAATATAAAGTAATTGATTTGAAGCGTAAGAAACTAAACTAAAAGTGCAAAATAACAAGTCTTTGGAGTTAGCTCAAGTAGTGAAAGAGGATGGATGATAAGTCCATTAAGATATGTCCAAACTTCGAACACCTTCAACGTAACAAAATTAGAAGTTCCAAAATCGCCACCCTAAGATAACGACATAGGGTTGCCTTGTAAAACTTTGCATTATACCAGATTCTTATTATTTAAAGCAAAAGAAAATTAGAAAAACACCAAACCATCCTCCTTTTATAAAAATATGGAGTTTTTGTTACCAAATAGATATATCGACCTAGTTAATGAAGCTTCTATGGTGGTAACTTTGCTATTAAAGCTTAAAGCACATAGTGTTTCATTAATTTTTCTTCAAAAGGGAAACTGAAAAGCGTTTTCAATTTCCCGTCTCCGTTAGCGGAAGCTTCGTCATCCCCTGCAGCCTCAAAGTCCGGAGAACCGAGGATAATGCCTGAGACAGACTAACGAAGACGGCAAGGACCAGGAATCACCAGACCTGCTGGTCTGAATCTGGCGAATAGAGTATGAAGTACAGATCATTTCAGAAGCACGAAAATTTGGTACGAGTTGAACGGATGAACACAAATATCAAATAACTATAAAATTTGTTAGCAACTCATAATTTTTCATATGAAAAATGCCAAACTAAAACATTCCGTCAGCAACAAATATTACTACATCAGAGGGTAAAGCAAAGCACAACAAACTTTAAAGTTCACATGTATCAGAACCACCAGCAAAAATCACAGGCAAGCCCTCGCCGGAACGAAAACAAAATCATAAGGAGCTATCACCTCTTCCTTTTCCTATTTCCTGATGTGAGACTATCTTTGTTGAATCCCCTCAAATCATTTGTGGTTTCCGCCATATTTTGCTTCTTGGAACCTTTCCTCCCTCCGTATCCAAACTTGGAATCCTTGATTTCACTCTTCTTTGGTTTCTTCCCAGCCGGCTTCCCACCCTGTCTTGCCTTCCCTCCGGACCGATCTCCTGGACCCACAAATGGCCTCTTCTTATTTGACCTCTCGAATGGTTTCCCGTCCTCAAAGGCCAAATCCAACTCACTGCCTTTGTCACCCCCGGCAAACCCACTCTGCTGCCTCTGCTTCCTCCACTTCTTCACAGATTCTATGTCATCCTTTTTCTGCTTAGCTCTCTCTTTCAACTTCTGAGCCTGAATCTCTTTAGACAGTTTCTTGGACTCCCTAGCTTTCCTTCTCTCATCCGCTTCCTCGATCTTCTTCTTCTCTACCAAAAGCTGGCTCTTCACTCTCTCCATATGGGAATCGGACTTCACCATTTCTGCATAGTAGTCCTCGGGCCTCAGAAAAGGAAGCCTCAAGGACTGAAGCTTCTCGAAGGCCTTCCTCGTTCCCTCTAATGCCTGTGTGTAAAAAGCTAGCTCTCGAGTCAGGTCATCATTCACATCCACCTTTTGCTCTTGATCAATATCAACAGAGAGTTTGTGCACCCATCCCGCATTCTCCGGCCAGCTTATATCTCCAAGTTTATCCATGATACCATCTCTGTTGTATACGGCCTTCTTCGAAGGTTCAGCCAATTTCACATCCCCCTCCTCTTCAGAGTCTGCCTCCGATTCTGACCCGGACCCAACATCTTCAAAATCGTCCTCTTCCATCGAATCCTCATTCAACAACCGGGACTCTTTATTGGACACACCCATTTAGTAAACCTATTAAAAAGAAATACAAATCCCAGAGACTAATGAGTAAAATGTACAAAAAACCGATCAATGGATTCCCAAAAAAAAAAAAAAAAAACTTCCTGAAAATATCATATATCTTAATCTGAATAAACACAGAAGCATTCCAAATACCAATAAACTTGTATTATTTATTTCCAGCTAAACTCAATCAAATTTGAAATATCAAATATCGCACTCCAACCTATGAACAACATATTCAAAACCTAGAAATATATTGTAGGGATTTCAGGAACATTCAAAAATAACAAAAAATGGGATATCTTTTTCTTCTCAAACAAATTTTCTCAGCAACCAAACAGAAAAAGGGAAAAAGAAGAACTGAGAACCCAGATAATAATCCAGCTAAATCGAAAGATTATGATAGTATAGAGCTCGAATCGATTTACTTTAAGATTGAAATTTAGGAGGCTGAGTGCGAAAAATCACCTTCGGCTGTGGCCTCTGAAACCTCGATAAAACCCTAGTTCTTCCAAAAGTGTTGATAGACGCAAAGGCGGTTTTAGGACCTGGCTGACTTATAGGGTTTTAAGCTTTGGGCTCAAAACTGGTGGGCTTCGGCCTTTAAATTTCAATTTCAGATTCTTAATTTTGAAAAAAAAAAAAAAAAGCCCAGCAGCCCCACATCCGATCTTAAAATACGAAGGCGTCTCTGGACTCTAGGGTGCATACTATTTGCACATTTCTTGGTTTGCCGTTAGATCAATCTCAACGGCTGCAATTATAGCGTACGTGCAAGGGGAGGATGTTGCTGGTTGGGGACGGGCTTTTTTTCAGCTGGAAAAAATGCTGAGAATACGCAGAACTTGGAAATTTTTTTAGGTCTTTTAAACTTTTTATGTTCTTAAATCCTCTGTGTTTAAAGTGAATTTTTCATGTCATTAATTAGTAAAAGCAAACGTGGATCCGTGATTTGTATATTGACTGTTTATTGATTTTCTGATCTTGTATTAATTGGTGTTGATTTTGAAGGTTTGGAACTTTGGAGTAGTTGTTATGCTTGACGTATGCAAAAATTCTTGGGTGTTCCGGAGTATGGAATATTTCGGATTTTTTAACCGTTGGATCTTGGTTTTTATATTTTAAAATAAAAATCTAACGGTTAAAATACTCGAAATACGAAATACTCCGGATATGCAAGAAAGTCTCTGAGGTATGCACACATGGATAGTTTTTGTTTGTAAATTTTGATTAGGGTAAACTTATGATTTTTAATTCTAATTATTAACTTAATTTTTTGTTTGAAATGCAGGTTTTTGTTTTTGTTTTTGTTTTTTCCAGTTTTTATAGTCATCATGACACATAACAACATATAAATTCAAATTTCCTTATTATTGGGATGTATAATAAAAGCGTTGTACTTTTAGTTTTCTTTTTTGATGATCAATATATTGTAAAACCTTTCTAAAATAATACTCTATAAAGAAATAACCGTCGTAAAGTCATACAAAATTTCGGTTATGTATAGAAATAAACTTCATATCTTAATAAGTTATAATTTTTCTTGGTCCCATCTTAAAGAAACACGTCTCTATATAGTAATAATTGTCAATGAGTACAAAAATATGCAATATCAAAAATAAAAGTTTAAAATGAACTAAAATATTTCTCTAAAATTGTTTGAGACAATACTTTAGTTTTTAGAATTGATGCCAATGAATCCTATTTACGAAATTAGAAAAGTTTATTTTAGCCCAATTTTGATAAGGTAGTTTAGGGAAAACCCTAAATTTTTATTTATTCAATTTAAACTCATTATATTACCACCTTAATTTACTTTGATGAGTCAGCTAGTTTTGAGGTTGAGTAATTCAAATTTTTACATCATACCTATTTTGCCCCTTCGTGAGCAATGCATGGAAACCATGCCACATTAATGCTAGTTTTTTTGTTTCATTTGTCATTATTTTAAATATTATTTCCAATTTGAATTGTTTGGTTCGAATTCTGAATTTGTTATTTGTCAAACACATCAAAAGATATAGCATTCATAATCCCCTATGCCATGATTCACTTGTTTGTGGAAAACTCACTCTTCTGGGATTAGTATACCCCCAAAAGAGGTAAATAAAAAAATATACTCAATTTCTAAATGTTCTTGATGCCTCACCTAAACTTTTCAAAAATATATTACCCAGCCCATAACCTTAAACATGGCTTATCCCTGCAATATTTTATCTCTAGAGGTGAATTATCACAACCTACTATAGTTGAGGTAGAATACATTTCTACACCTACAAAAATTAGCCGAGCTAAATAATAGGTAAATTAAATATCAGTAACATCTCTTTTTCATTCTGAATGACAGGTGCACAACCAAATAACCCAGAAATATATCAAAGGAATCAGTACCTGCTAGATAGGTAATGTCATTGCCTAGAACAATGTTGTACATATATATGGTTCAGAGCTTTGAAGTATATTAGTATTTTGGAGATGAGGTAATGTCATTGCCGTGATTAATGAAATATAACGCCAAAAAGGTTGAAAGGTTGGTCCATTTATGTCAATGGCATGTATGTGTAATTTTATGGAGAAACATAGGCCAAGTTTTGCTTACATGGCCTCCAAACCTAATGACTAGGGTTACTAATGCTAATGTAGATGAATGGGTTTTTATCAAATTTTGTACGGTTGACTAAATTAAAATTTTGATATGTGATTTTTTTTAAATTATTTAAAAAATAATAATAGTTGGCCTAAGCCACGAATTTTAGATGTGTCAAACGAGCCGGCTTGGCCCATTTAAAGTCAGTCCATGTGGGCTTGAGCTATGTTTGGGTCGACTCTCTTAATAAATGAATTGTGCTTGGGGAGACTCACTTAATAAAACATTAAGCTCAGCCTGTGGCCCTACCCTATTAAGATCTAGGTCATGCTGGTCCGGGTCACTAAACGGGCCGACTTTGGCCAAACAAACTTTAGTTATTTTAAAATTAAAAAAAAAACTTATTTGAACATGTTATTAGGTCTAACTAAGTTTAGAGGTTAGTTTGGGGTTGCTGTGTTTTTTTTCAAAACTGCTTCTGCTGTGCTATTAGAAAAAACAGATGTGAAAAAAAGCATGTAAGTGTTTGGTAAACTGTAGTTGTAAAAGTTCTTTTAGCAAAAAAAAAAAAAACAATGTCAGAATGTTTGGTAAACTTGTATATAAAACTGCTGTGACTGTGTAAAATGACTAAAAAGGGCATGTTGCTGGATGTATTATTAATTTAATTGTTTGGCAAAAATATTGGTTAGTTTATTACATATACTTTTTTTTTATATTGTTTGTCTTACTTTATGTAGCCCAAATTGTAAATAATTATTATGACAAATTTTTTTTTAAATATTGAAATAATATACGATCATATAAGGTGATTAAAATACCGTCAACTATATAATACATACATCAAATAGATTAAAATATTTACAAATTATTGAATATAAAAATGTGATAGCTTTCTGGCTTTCACATTTTCGCCTTCTTCTGCAAAAAAAAAAAATAATAATAATAGTGAAAGTCCCCCCAAAAATTTTCTATTTACTTTCCCCCTTTATTCCTTCTTTTCTCTCCTTGCTCTCTCTGTTTCCAACACCCCTTGATATTTTTCCCAATTATTTTCAGTCTCCATCCTATAAAGATCTGAACCAAAAACCCTCTCCAACCCTCATTCTCAGTCGAACTCTCCCTCTCCCCCACCTATCTATCTCTATTGTCTATCACTCTCTTTGGCCACACTCGAAAAAGGCGAGGAACCGTCTACCAATTGGGAAGCTAGACATCAGGTAAGTGGCTTGATGAGGATTACTAAGCTGACACGCCGGAGTTGGTTGCTGGCACAACGGGGTGGTGCCTTACCGCACCGCAGGCGAACGCAGACCGATTGAATTGAGGACACTCGTCGTTCATGCCCCAAAAAGTAACAGACCCAACAACTTGCCCCAAATCCCATCCCACCCCACCCCGTCGTTCATGCCACCAAAGATTCCCCCGACGACAACTTGCCCCAAATTCGGGCGCCGATGACGACGGATTCGGAAAGCTTGGCCAATTGAAGGAAGACAAGGTCGCTAGCGGTCCTGGGGGTTCGATGCAGGCAATTTGGGAATTTTGGGAGAGGAACCTTCTAGAAGGTGATGGGACGACGGGGTGGGGCTTGGCGGCGGAGGGCTCGAAGGTGGAGAGGGTGAAGAGGAGGAGGGTGAGGAAGACGAGAAGAGCACATATGGAAATTGTGGATTGGGCTTTGGAGGTTGCTGGAATTCGTTCTTCTGAAAACCGTGCATGTTTTGGAGGAAGAGGAGGAGGAGGACGACGGCGCGGAAGTGAAAGAAGGACAAGGACAGTCATTTTGTAAAAAAGACGAGGGTGTTATTGGAATTTAGAAAGTTTCATTGAACATGCACTGTTGCTCCGCATGCTTTGAAAAAAAGCCGGTTTTTCAAAGCAGCCTTTTAGCGGCTTCGGCTTTTCTGCTTATAATGACCCATAATAGTAAAAAAAAGCTGTTTTTTCTCATTTACCAAACACATTTTATACCCTAACTTTTTTACACAACTGCTTTTTTAAAAAGTTAAACAATCCCAAACCAGGCCTAAAATGTATGTTTATAATTGATAAGGGCCAGGGTCACGGCCCATGACGAGCCTAACGAATCGTGTCATGCCTTATTTAAATGGGTTTGGGTTGGGCCGTGCCTTATTTAAATGGGTCGTGCCTGTGCCCGTGCTTGCCCCGGCTCGCCCATTTGACACCTCTACATGGTTTGGGGATCCATGACCAAAAAATGAACAAATGTTTTTTAAAATGTCATGTCAGAAGCTTTGCGGGTCCCAATGTCAAAGTTGCCACAGTTTAAATATGGCGTGGCTAACCCTAATAGCATCAAGTTTTTAGGCCATTGATGACTAGTATGCGGCTCAACCGTGGCCATTGATCTTTAGCCACATAGAATCTGTGGCTATTGTGATTAGTGGCCACAAATATAATCGTGTCATTAACCCCTATTTTTAGTATATATACACACACTAAATGGATTCCAAACTCCCTAATCTTGAACAAGACATTGAATATCAATGTCAGCCTTGTCTTCTGAAATTAAAGTCTCAAGTTCGTGCATAAAGCACTAAACCCAGACAAGTCCACATAAGAGCAAGACACCCCATATCAAAAATATGGCTCTGTAGCAAGCCATTCCCATGCACTTGCCTTCTGCACTCCCTTCCATGTGGTACAAGGCGGCGGCAAAATACCCAAATATGAAAGATCCTATCGAGATATAGGGCCCTATCTGCAGTTGCAGTCGTAAAAAGGAATAAAAGTGAACTTCTCTTAATACCCTTTTGAATTTGGTTGATTCACTCGTAGGATTGAGAGGGACAAGTTATCATCATGACTTCTCCATCTTCTATTTTTACTTCAACAAAATACGTAATTTGACATCTCTATTTCTATGCAACATTCATTAAATTTAGTGAATTGTCCAAGTCAAGCAAATCTTAAACATCAAATGAGGCAAGTTTAATTTTGTTGATAGTCTTATTATAGTACCTTTTAGTACTCAAGTGGGTGGAGTTATTTGTCTCATTACTTTATGTGCCAAGAATAATACCAAAAATTGAAACAGCCACCTAACCCCATCGTGCCTTGCTGGTGGGATAAGATTAGTTTGCTTCTTCCAATTTGTAATGTCTTAATCCGTTATTGGGTTCAAATGCGCAGCTTTACTAGGCTTTTTCTTCCCGAGTGGTAGGAGTTGACAAAATGGAACCCAAATGGTAAATGGGATAACATAAGTTTGTTGCTTCTTTATAATCTATAATGTCTTATTACAGCCGTGCATGCTTGATTAGCCGGCCGTGGCTATTTGCGGTCACGACTATTAAAAACATGTGAACCATTATCATATTACCATTTATAATGTCTTATCATTTTTCCCAAATTAAGACATTTTTACCATTAAAGTTACAATGTTTAATTTTATCACAATATATTTATTTAAAACGTGTGAACTAGGTCGCACTTAGGCTCATAATAAGCTTGTGTTACACCAGCCCACGTGTCAAATCGTGCTTGGCACAACAAAAAATCATGTTGTATTGGTCTGACTTTAATAAAATTGTGCTCATGTCGTTCGGGAAGTCCGACTTCAGTTAGACCATGCTCATGCTGTGTTCGGGCAGACTCGGTCCACTATACACCTCTAGCAAAATCTCTTGCCCACCTTGAGAAATTTTCTATTTCAAAAATTGAAAGGCTCTCAAGATTCACTTTGAAGGCAAATCTAGGCATGCCCTGGAAAGTTGTCGTTGGCACCGGAAGCTGCCTCACCACCAGCGTTGCCACTAAACACATGACGAGCGGCATCATGCAATTGAGCAACAAGTAGCCGCTCGCTCGTTTGTGAGCTGATGAACTGAATACGGCTCTGACAATGTTCGTATACAGTTTTGATACTCAGAGCTTGATAACTGGTCGTGAGTGCCACGACTATTTTCCAATGGTCGGGAAAAACATAGGTGGTCTTGTTCAACTAATAAATGTTCTTTCCGGCCACCATGTTGAGGAGGAACACCTAAGCTGGAGGCCAGGAGTTGATTGGTGATGAAGAGGTTTGGAAAGTTGTAGCTGTTGTATTCCAGTACACTTTTGATCAGTAAAACCAGCCAAAATGATACATGGACAACCACAATCCAGGAAATAAAACCCAAGAGTTTTCCAGCATAGTTGGCAAAAGCAAGATTATTCAGCTGAATTTGGAATAAGGATATAAAGTGTTTCATTTGGGAGGAATAGGCACTTATGTCCTGGAGTAGGATCGCTCCGACGATGCTTAGCCCTAAACGACGGGTGAAGGAGGAAGAATATGATATTATATTAAAGATATTATTTATAAATATTTAGTCTAAATTGTTTTGTAGTATTGTAAGATTATTGTGTTGAGCTAATGAACAATTGAGATATTGTGTATTTTAGAGCAATAGTAAAATTAGAACATTTTTACCATTAAAGTTACAATGTATAATTTTATCACAATATTTATTTAAAAGGTGTGAACTAGGTCGCGCTTAGGTTAGGCTCATACTAAGCTCGTGTCACACAGGCCCAAAGGTCAAATCGTGCTTGGCGCAACAAAAAATCATGTTATGTTGGTCCAACTTTAATAAAATTGTGCTAATGTCATGTTCAGAAAGTGACAAAGTCTGACTTTAATCAAATTGTATTTGTGTCGTGTTCGGGCCAACTTATCCCGTTGTGCACACCCACATTAAGAAGTATTTCTAGTGGACAACAACAATGCTGGAAATGAAACCTAAGAGTTTTCTGGCATTAAAGGCAAATGCCAGATTGTTGAGCTGAAATTGTGATGATGATAGAGAGAATTTGATTTATAGGTTGTACGCTTGATTTTTACTTCTATATCAAATATGATTGTCTAAAATTCCCCACTTTGCGAACAATGCAGCACACGATGTCGTGTTTAGGTGGTTCGATTTTAATTAGATCGTGCTTGTGCTGTGTTCGGGTCGACTCGTTTCATTTGTATAGTTCCATAATAGATTTCGGTGGCCATCGTCATCCCGACATGCTATGTATACTAGTCGGCACATGAAGCTGCTTCATCACCTACATTGCCACCACAAACAATATGAGCGACAACATGTAATCGAATAGCAAGTAACGCTCGTTTGTAAGCCAAAGAACTAAATGTTGCTTCGTTGATGTCCATGTACAGCTTCGCACTCAGTCTCAAATCTAACTAAACAATCTTGCTTTTGCTAACGATGCCGGAAAACTCTTGGGTTTTCTTTCAAGCATTGTGGTTATCCATGTGCCACTTGGACTAGTTTTGCTCATCACAGGTGTATTGGGATACGTCAGCTACGGCATCCCATTCCCTTTTATCATCGATCATCTCCCAGCTTCGACTTATTGGGATCTCTTCCTGCTCAATGTGGTGGCTAGAAATAGCATATGCTGGCTGAACATTGTCTGCTATGTCATATGCATTGAAATTTTTCCAAAGCACCAACAAATAGTCGTAGCACTCACTAGCTACCAAGAATTGAGTGTGAAGCTGAACACATATGTCATTGGAGTCATCTTCAGTTCATCAGCTCACAGATGAGTGAGAGGCTACTTGCTGCTCAATTGCATACTGCTGCTCGGCGTGTGTTTGGTGGCATCGCCAGTGGTGAAGCAGCATCTTGTGCTGACCAGTGTATAGAGCATGCTAGAATTTGGATTGATGTCCGGGTAGACAGTGGCTACTGGAATTTATTCAGCGGCAAGCAACATGCTTCAATCCTCTAGTGCCCAGATTGCTTGGGACGGCAGTGCTATTGTTACTCCCTCTCCTGATTTTGGTTATCCAAGAATTTTTAAGATAGCCAAATAATGATCATCGGGAAAATATCGGCAAAGTGGGAAACATGAGAGGAGATTATATCGGCATAGTGCATGGTAGCTAGTTATGAGTGCCATGGCTATTTGTTGGATCTTCATAAATTTTTTAATGCAGACAACATAATAAACGATGTTAGCCAGCAAATATTATTTTCAGCCACCACGTTCACACCTCTAGCTTAGTCCAGACTGAGAATTATAGCTAGTTGAACTAAACAATGGACACAATCGAATTGACCCTTGTTTAGCCCAGAATGTAAGAGTAAAACACATGCAAGATCATATCACATAGATTATAGTGTCAAGAAACAAACCTACAAAAGCTCCAGAAGATGATGCCACGGTCTAAAACTCCTAGCAAAACTCAGTGGACCTTTTTTCTCTAGCATAAAACAATATGCTCGACTCACAATAGGTTTAAGTCCAATGATGAGTGTAATATTTGTGAGAGCAAATGCCACTATATATAGATTTACAATCTTAGCCAAAACCAATAAGGATTTCCTATTAAAATCCATATAGGAAACTGAATATATTTCCTTGTCCGGTAAGAAATCAATTGTAATGCTATAATACAATCCAAAATAAATAAGGACTAGCATTCCTCTTTCAATAAGACTTTTCCATACCAATTGAATCCAATACAATCGGCCTAAAACTCTTTAATCTCATACTCATATTCTTACATTCTCCCACTTGAATATGAGAACAATTTTATAAACACAACTCATTCAATACTTATAGAAGTGATCACTAAGTCTTATGAGCAAGAATTTTCAATCACAAACAATCTAACTATGCATTTCAAAATATAGAATTATGAGATCTTGTTGCAAACACAATGTAAACCAATACCATAATCACATACATTCAATCTGCATTGATAACATTGTGAACATAATTGACATAAACAAACGACAAAAGTTTGCTCCCACTATTTAATAACATTGACAGCAAGTCTATAAGTAAAGATGTTCCAAAACAATGTATGAACTAAACAATAATTCAACACCAATTGCTCAATCAGATTGACTATTACTAAAGCATCAAATGAATTATATAATCTTTGTCTTTCAAAACAATAGATCTCCACACTTTAAGAGTTGATCTCAATTTGAAAACAAAACATACTTTAACTGATAACAAAAACTAGCTCAAATCAAAAGTATAACTTATTGAATAAACTTAACTTAATCAAGCTTGTACCACCACACTAGCTCCCCGAACTTCACAACAGCAGCATCAAACTTGATAACCAAAACTGCACCATTACACTAGCTCTTAGAACTTCACCGTAATAGCAACACCTTCAAAACTTTTGCAATGAAAGTGAATTACTCCCACTGGTCAAAAGATTCAAGTACCCCCATTCGAGAGACATGAGTTTTAAAAACTCCAATTGGCAATGCTTTAGTCAATGGATCTACAATCATGATATATGTACTCAAATGTTGTCAATGACTCCTTGTTGTCCTTCTCTCGAACCTTGAGGAACTTCACATCCATCAATCTTGAAGCAGATGTTCTTTTGTTATTCTTAGAATCGGCCAATATAAAAGAAATAAAAATCAATTTGCCGAAGTCAGAGGTTACAAAAGAGTGAGAAAAAATGGCCACGATCAAGCTTGTTAAAGCCCGTCAAATCTTCGATAGCCGTGGAAATCCCACCGTCGAAGTAAGTTCTGTTCAATCTCCACCGTCCGATTTGCTAAATTTTCATTTCGTTTTACTATCTCCGTTTTGTTTTTATATGTTTTCCTGTCTTTACTGTCTGTTTGGTTTCTGAGAAAATTAACAGATTCCAATCAGTAATGCTGGTTTTCTGAGTGACCAAACATGTTTGGGTTTTTTAGGTTGATGTTACGCTGTCGGATGGAACCTACGCAAGAGCTGCTGTTCCAAGTGGAGCTTCCACAGGTCAAAAACATATTTCTTAATCTGTTTCATTTCGATCAAGCATACATGCGAACACATGTATTTGTCTGTACTTATGTTCTGATTTTTACTGAATTCATGTGTTTTTATATGTCTATGTTTTCTATTTATGCTGAAAATATAAATAAATATTTAAAAGAATTTAAAAAATAGGAAGCGCCCGAGGCCGAGCGCTTCCCTCTTGAGGAAGAGGGGGCGTGGTATTCCACGGGAGAGGTTTTAATGGTGGCGCGGGATAGTGCGTCGGGCGCACATTAACGACCTTGTTTTCGGGCGTCATGGCCGCTTTGCTGCTATACTTTTCGCAGCATTAGTAATTTAGTGATGTGTTTGCCCGACATTAATTTAACATTTTGCTATTATGCTGTGAAGTATGTTGAATTTGAACTTATTTTCGTGCATTGCGATTAGCGTAATTCGGATTATAGTTCTTTCTCGCTGATCTTCGATTGTTTTCATTATTTGAAAGGTATGTATGAAGCCCTTGAGTTGAGAGATGGGGGATCTGATTATCTCGGAAAAGGTGTCACCAAGGTATGTTTGTATTGTTCACTAATAGGTTTTGATTCTATGGTTTCTGCATAATGTCGTTCTGTATCGTTTTGATTTTAGTTGTAAAAATGGAGTGAAAGTTGATTGTTGCAATTTCATCTTGTGTTGATTTAGGCTGTTGAGAATGTGAATTCGATCATCGGACCTGCTTTGATTGGAAAGGTACATACCCTACATTATTTTGAATTATACTTATTCACATTCCAATGAGGCAATTCGTTATTAATTTTCTCCGTGCTGTTGTGTGCATTACAGGACCCAACAGAGCAGACCAAAATCGACAACTATATGGTACAACAGCTCGATGGAATTGTTAATGAATGGGGTTGGTGCAAACAGAAGGTATATTAATTTTTCTTCTTCCTTCGGTTCTTCTTCCATTCTTGTTGCAGCACGTTAGTTTAACTCATTGCGTGCTAATTCCGGTTGTTGTAGCTTGGAGCAAATGCTATATTGGCGGTGTCTCTTGCTGTTTGTAAAGCCGGTGCCCTTGTGAACAAGATCCCTCTTTACAAGGTTTGTTTCTCTGGAGAGTAGTGCCCTGCCATTTTGTTTAGTTAAAGGCGTGCCTGAGATTTACTCTTAATATTGCTTTTACTTTACACTTTGCAGCATATAGCCAATCTTGCTGGAAACAAGACCTTGGTGCTGCCTGTACCTGCATTTAATGTCATTAACGGAGGTTCTCACGCAGGCAATAAACTGGCAATGCAGGTCAATATTTATCTGTTAGTATTATTATCGTATGAGAAATTAGTACCCCTTGCAATTGTTATTCTTACCATTTCTTCTACGACAGGAATTTATGATTCTCCCTGTCGGAGCATCTTCTTTCAAGGAAGCCATGAAGATGGGTGTGGAAGTCTATCATCACCTGAAGGTATTACTATTATCTTTTGCAGCTTTTGCATAATAAAATGACCTCATTTACAGGCCGCATAAAGTCTCCTCTCGGTTTCTCTTCCAGGCTGTAATCAAGAAGAAGTACGGACAAGATGCCACTAATGTTGGGGATGAAGGTGGCTTTGCACCCAATATTCAGGTCTGTATACTCTTGAAATATTCACAAGACGAGATAAATTTAAGTGGTTTTGCGTTATCTTTGGTTCGGAAGCAGCACTTTCTATTGTTCCAATGCTTATATTCTTTTGATGTTTCATTAATAGGAAAACAAAGAGGGTCTTGAACTGTTAAAGACAGCCATAGCTCAAGCTGGATATACTGGAAAGGTTGTCATTGGGATGGATGTTGCTGCCTCAGAATTCTACGATATCAAGGATAAAACATATGACTTGAACTTCAAGGAAGAGGTAATTAAATTAGAAAATTTCTGGCTACAGATGTATACGAAGTTAATGGGTTTTTCATCTTTAGTTAAGAGGGCTGAACAGCTTAATTTTATCTGCTGCAGAAAAATGATGGATCACAAAAGATATCTGGAGACAGTCTGAAGAATGTTTACAAGTCATTTGTTGCTGAATATCCAATTGTGTCAATCGAAGATCCATTTGACCAGGATGATTGGGAACACCATGCCAAGATGACTGGTGAAATTGGTGAGCAAGTGCAAATTGTAGGCGATGATCTGCTCGTCACAAATCCAAAGGCAAGCAGATATTACTATTATTACTACTATGTATCAAATTATGTGTGGTGAATGATAGAAAATGTGGTCTTGACGTTTCTTTGTTCGTTGTGCCTGCTGCAGCGAGTGGAGAAAGCAATCAAGGAGAAGACCTGCAATGCCCTTCTTTTGAAGGTAGTACTCCCTGCCCCTTTCGTGTAGCGCTAATGCTGCTACTCTGCCTACTGTCCGAATTGTTATAGTTTACGGATTCCTGTGGATGATTAGTGACTAGTGATAGCACTCTCTATTTTTATGTTTGTTTAGGTGAATCAAATTGGTTCAGTTACTGAAAGTATTGAAGCTGTTAAAATGTCAAAGCGTGCTGGTTGGGGCGTCATGGCAAGTCACCGAAGGTATCCCATCTTCACACTGTTTTCATTTCCCATTTCACGCGCACACCACACATAATCTTGTGCTAATTTCGTTTGTTTGTTTAATTTTCCAGTGGTGAAACTGAGGATACTTTCATTGCCGACCTTTCTGTTGGGCTGTCAACAGTAAGTGCTGGGGTCTTAACATAATTGGCAACTTGTCTACCTTGTTACTTTATTATTTGGGACTTAGAATTATGCTGAAATTTCCCCGTCCAAGTTTTCGATGAGGCTGTTACTTTTAAAACTGATTTGATCTATGCATCCTTGTTTGATCAAACAGGGCCAGATTAAGACCGGAGCTCCTTGCAGATCAGAGCGGCTTGCAAAATACAACCAGGTAAAACTTTATACGTGCATTTGCTTAGTAAGTCGCATCTAAGTTCTCTCTAACCGTGTTTGTGGCTTTCCTTTTGGATTCTGCAGCTCCTTAGGATAGAGGAGGAGCTTGGATCCGCAGCGGTCTATGCCGGTGCAAAATTCAGAGTCCCAGTGGAACCATACTGATCTGATTCGAGTGCTGCAATCTTAAAACCGTAGTTAAATAAGCCCTCTTAGTTTTCGATACTATAAAGCATGTGATTTGGCATAATTAAACATCCGTTCTAGTTACTAATAGGATGTTGGTGAGGAAATCAGGGACTATTTGATGAGAGAGTTCTAGGTTTGTTTCTGTTTCAGCTTTTTTTGGTGATGTAATGCACAGAGGGATTGTTCATGTTATGTCTCTAATATTACTTAAGCTTGTGGATTAAGACAAAATCTATAAATCTTGTTAAGATTACAGTTGAATCCTTTTCTCGATTACGATCCATCGTAATCGTAGTTTGCATCTCTCTTGTTCATCCTAAAAGACCGTATTAAGAACAAAAAAATTGGTAAATTTTCTTGGTTCCTTCCAAAATTCAAGAGTTTCTTTTTTAATTTTCAAATTAATTAAGGGTGACAATTTTTTTGTTTTGGTAATTTGATATGTGAAAAGAGAGAGAAAGTTTAGAGATGGTGAAGTGCAACATACAAATAAATTGGGAAAATCGCCACCTTAAATGTTTTATTATATAACACTTATATAATTAATCCAAAAAAAGATTGAATTTATTCATTTTTCACCAAATGTATTAGGTTTTTTTTTCTTTTGGACAAATAATAGCATTAATTGATTAAATTGTTAAATGTTAGGAGGGAGAGGGATCGGTGAGAATCGAACCCGCACCAGAGTGCATAGACATTATTGGTTTCTGCCATTACTGGTTTCCGCCAATACAGTAAAGCACCATATGCGAAACGTATTAGTTTTTAAGTTTTAATCAAAATGATGGGATTTAAAAAAATTCTCATTCAGGAACCTAAAACTTTAAAACTCATTATCATAAGAAATTGCAGTTCATGATTAAAACCAAAAGAATCCCGAAGTAGAAACATAGAAAATCCAGAAACGTTTTCAGCCGCAACAAACTGCTCTTATAAACAATTTCAAAATCGATACAATACTAGTATATGCACCAAGTTGGAAACCGACGATTCGGGATGCAAACTCTCCGAGACAGAAGCAGAGTACATTTGCATTTTTCAAAACTGGTTTTCCGAGCAGAACAAGAACTTCAAAATTGGAAGCCGGCAGAGCATCTCCCCAGCTGAATCAATTCACATGGAGCAGCTCAACATCAAACACTAGCCATGAGTTTGGTGGTATTTTACCGGCACGTTTATTTCCATAACTGCATCCAAAGGAAACACATTAATAAGTTTTGTGGAAATGGAAAAAAGGACAACAGCTCAACTGGTTTAGGGCCCCATGCTTCATGGCAGATAAAGTTACGATCATGGCATACCCCATTTCTGGTGGAACAGTGAGTCTTCTTTTATCCCCGACACGCATACCTGGAGGGAGGTAGATATGCATTAATAGATGCAACAACTGCTTAGTTAAATTGAAGACCAGATTTAAGTAGAAGATTTAAACATCTCAGAAAATTACCGTTAACCCCAACATCCCATCCTGATATAACTTGTCCTACGCCTGCACAACGAAAAGAAAATGAGGTAACACTCGCACTGAATCCACAGTTTAATTACTTCTTGATATCTGTTAAATAATGGCATTAATAGTACCTAAGATGAATTTGAAGGGTGGCCCTCCCACGTTTGAGTCAAATATTTTGCCATTCTTTAGCTTGCCAATGTAGCGAACACTGACCTGCAAAGCAACAAATATTGGGATCATGAATCCTTTAAATTTAAAAGGTAAATGTAAACATGCCAAAAGGCTAAACCTTACCTTTTTTCCTGAAGAAGCTTTTTTGCCATCAGGTTTTCCCATAGCTAGCTCCTCGATAACCAATCCATTTGGATAGGTTTTCCCTTTAGATCGTTTGCCACTGGTTTTCTCCAAAGCAGGTTCGTTCTGATCTTCTATGTTGCCAACAGTTTCATCCATGTCAGTTTTTATTTCACTCTCCTGGGCTTTCTTGTTCTTTTTCTTCTTCTTTTTCCCCTCGGTGAGACTTTCACCAGGAATAGAATTCTTTTCGATGTCAGAGCTCCTGTGCATGAACATACTATTTCACTCAATGTAAAAACAACAAAGCAAATGTGTGCACGCACATGAGAAATAATAGTGAATAGAAAATCTAAGCCATTAGTGAGGGTGTTATAGTGCCAACCATTCAACCTCTTGGGTACAAATTACTAATATGACAGGAATTCTTAGTATAATATATATTAAGTTGGCCATATAAGATATAACTTTAATTTATTAATAAAATAAAAAAAGGCTTGAGTTTTGGACAGAAAAAGATTCATAAAGCCAACATAAAATCATTTTACAATCTATACATTAGAGGGACAGGGGTAATTTCTCTTCATGGCTCAATGAAATACAAACATAAATGTACTCTGTAAAATAATGGAAAAATGATGCAGCAGATCTCACTCACTTCTTATTAGATAGCTTTTGCTCATGCTCTTGGCTCTTCAAAATCTCAGGTTGCTTTTCATTGTCATCAGCATTTCCCAGCTTAGCTTGCTCTTTCAATTTCTTCTTCTTAATATTTTTCTTTTCCCTGACATCATTTCGGGAAACACTTTAATAAATTCAAAAACTGAATATTTGGGGGGCACCACAGAACAAGACAGTATAAACAAAGTTGTTAAATGATTGTTCATTATCGACTAAAGGCTTCAAAGAATAACCCCGCCTAAAAACAGACAAACATCTAACCAGTGAAATGGGTCAATTACTCACCCTTCTGGCTGACCATCTTGATGAACATCTTCAACTTTCCTTTTTGACCCAGCAGCCTCACCATCTTTCACTTTCTTCTTCTTGGTTTTCTCAGTAACTTTGTTATCTTTCTGTTCGGTTGCTGCTTCAGGCTTCTCAATATTGGTTTTCTGTTTAGCGGACATTGGAAAGCCATCTTCATCTTCACTCTCCAAAACAGGGACACCAGCATTTTTCTTGACAACAATTTGATGCTGAGAATTTGTGTTCTTGTCAGAGTCATTCGATTGATTCTTTTTCACTTGTCGCTTGGACTGACTGTTTCCATTAGTAGGTTTCTCATCGTCCTCTATCTCCTCAATTACAACTAAGATTTAAGCCAAAGAAAATATCGAGTCAGGCACTATATAGCAGCATAATAATGAATAAATCACAGCTGAAATAATGACAATCATGAATAAATCATAGCTGCATTTACCAGCAGCGCAATACAACTTCATTAAACAAAACGACCATGCTTAAGTATAACATAGTGCCGAACAATGGTTTGGACTTTGGAGTATGCCAAAATACTAGAGAAGATTAAGATCTAGCTGAAATTTAACATCGTGAAGTTAATCAAACTTTTGGCATGGAAAGTTTTACTATATTTATGCTGCATCTCATATCAGATCCAATATGAAAAACCAGTCACGAAATTCATGAAAGATCTATGCCAAGTCATCATAAAAAATATGTTTAATAGGTATCCAATAGGCCAATTTACCTCCACTATTGGGAACAGGTGAAGGTGGGTACATGTCAAAATCTTCGTCATCAATAAACCCAACATTATCATCGTCAGTATCGTATTCTGAAGACTCTGACTCGGTCTCAGCAATATCCTCCCCAGAAGAAGCCCTTTAAAATGTTGTTGAGAGACAAAAATTACCGTTAAAAAAGGATAAAAATCTTACAAAAACAAACTCAGAAAAAGTAAAATGAATTAGCACATACGATCCATAGTCATCTCTTTCATCTTCACCATCCTCCACAAGGTAACCAGAGAGGTGGATGCTTCGTTTTCCAATCACCGAGAAGGTCACCAAACCATCAATCGGCTCAAAATCAAGATCCAAGGGGACCGATTCATTCTTATTTGGTAACAAAGAACACAGAAAGATCGGACTTTTATCTCCAATGGAACACTGAACTATAGTTCTCTCCTTTGATTCACCAAGGCCTAAAGTCGCCTGATTTATCAACACGAAATTAAGAATCAAATTCACCATCATACCACACACAATTCACCACCATTTCTAAAAATTATTCAGAGTGCTCTAAACAATCAGAAGGTTTAGAAAATAAACTACGAAATAAATTTGAGCAACTGATGGAAAATAAAATTACCTGAGAAATGTGAAGCCTTCCTTCGAATTCATCCGATTGATGCTCATACGATTTGCCTGGTTTTATTTCAATTCCTACAATTTAAAATTCAACCAAAAATTAATAAATAAATAATTTTGTCAACTTCTAGAACTTAGAAATCAAACAATCCCCATTACATCCTAACCCCGAATTCCAAATTTCTATTTTCTACCTACGATTTCTCAGTTGCCAAACAGGGACTTTAAAGCTACCCAGATTATCAAACCTTTCGGTTTTCGGAGAAATCGTAGAATTTTCGCTCTATTTTCTTCCGATTTCAAAAAATATTTGTGAAATTCGTACAGAATTAGCATGTTAAAATTAAAAACATAAGTCAAATTAAATAATAAAAAATCAGAAAGAAGACTGACCCCAAAATCCCATGGTTCCTGAATCGTTGTCTCGAGCAGCGACGCTCCGAGCTTTTTCTAAAACCCTAGCAAAAGCCTCTCGCGGCTCTTAAACCCTAATTCTTCCCTCGAGCTCGGGTTACCCATGATAGCACGGTTATTATATGCAACAGAGTTTATGGAAGCACAGGTGGCGTGAGGAGACTTGACGCGCGAAGTTAACATTTAAACCCAAACACCAAAAAAAAAAAACAAAAACAAAAAAAGCGAGTGTAATCAATTGAGAAATGGGCCAGTTCGCCAAAATTGACGAAATATGCAGGCTTTGTAAGTGGGCTCCCTCTGAACCCATTTGCAGACTTTTTTGGGCTGGCGATCGAGTACAAGTTGGTGGACTAGCTTTTGCATAATACGTCCAAATACAGGTAAATGTTGTTTTTTGATCAGGCAATCACACGATTATGTAGTGTTATTAATTTTAAGTGTTATCGTCTTAGGATGAGTTTGAAAATGGACAAGATGGTCGATAATTTATGTGTTCTAATTCTTTTCTAAATATTAAAAATTGATCATTGTTACATCCCGTCCCTAATAAAATAATACTTTATTCTCCGAAGGTGTGAAATGACGTAAATGCCCTTAGTGGCTACGTATTTCCTGTGTAGAAATTTGAAATTTTCTCTACTTGATTCCGTACTTTTTGAGTTGTCCGTTTCGCCACGAATCCGTAGACGCGTACGGATTAATTTTCGGACTTGTGAAGTGCAAGTTACGTTTGTTTTACGGGTAAAATACCCGAAAGACAATAATGTCGGTGGGCCTTGGCGCCCATAGTTTTCATTCAAAAACTGGGTGCTCTGCACGCCTGCATGCGGAGTTGACGAACTGTACATTCGCTGAATTCCTTCGGGATTAAATAAGGACCATTGTGTGTGATTTTTCTTCACACAATCAAAGCCTCTCTTTTCTGTCTGACTCCCTTGCCCAACACATCCCACGTTTTGTGGAAAAGCACCAAGACTTTTGCTGCCTACTTGCAGGCTACCTGCACACATTCATCCCCCTTTGCTGTTTTCTTTCTGCAAACACAAACCAAGGCCGTAGCCTTTCTCCTCCCCTCCTGAATTCACATTTCACAAAGCCAAACACTGCAGCTCAAACTCCTTCATTTTGAACTCAGCAGCTCCAACTTGGGAGTCCTGGAACCTGGGAGAAACCCAGTTTTGGTAAGATTTTCTCAAGCCACCCCGTGGCTTGAGTTCATGTTCTTTCTTTGGTTTTTCTTCGTGAAACCAGTCCCAACCTTCCTTTTTGTTGATTGCAGACCACTGAGAGGACTCCCTACAACTCAGTGAACCTTGTGGCAGCAAGCTTCGGTTTGCACAGAATCTGTTCAAGGTGAGGATGACAACCACTCAAGGCACCCGTGGCTTGAGTTTGAGTTTTTGTTTGAAGTTCTTCCCTCAAAACCTTTCTAACCTGTCTCTGTGTTCAAACCCAGTCAACTGGGAGTAATTTTTGGAACCCAGGAACCCTGGAACTTCAAACCCTGCAAACTGGAAAACCAGTTCATCGGAGTTCGACTTTTGGCCAACTTCGAAACCATCGATTTGGAGCTCGTGGAGGCTCAAATCCATCACAGAATCACTCCCTGAGACCTTGGGAACCCAACCCAAGGCCTGAAAGTCGAAGAATCACCCAGAACGGAGGAGTCACTTTTTGGCCGATTCTTTCGAGGCTTTTTCCGACCAACTCCGGCCACCTTTTGAGGTGTTGATAAGCATTTTTGAACTCTACTCGTTCCCAACTTCATTTTGATATAAAGATCGTAAAATTTGGCTTAGAATTGAAGAAGTTAGGAAGCTTTGAAAAATCCCAGAATTTCCGGCCAAAATACCCAGATTCCGGCGACGGCGCGGCGGCGCCGGCGACCGGAAAAAGGAAGAAGATGACTGGAGCTGACGTCAGCGATGACGTCAGCAAACCCGGTTCAGACCGGTTCAAACCGACATGCTGACGTCAGCAACTCGGTCAACGCTGACGTCAGCGTTGACTTTGACTTTAACCGTTGACATTGACTCGGCGCGCGTGGAGCCGCGGCTCCGATTCTTCCAGCCGCGCGTGAGGGCGCGTGAGCCAATATTTTTCGACGCTGTCTTCGCGAGGCGACTCGTGACGACGCGTACTACCTAGGGGTGGTACGTTTGGTAATTTTTGAGGTGTTTTAGACCTCCAAATTGAGCAAATAGTGGAAAATTCGTGTCTTTTCCGTAATTTCTTTGGAGTTGACCTAGTTAATGATTAGTATAGTAACTTCTCATATAGGTGAGACCTATCCCGAGGAGTTCCGGGCTCAGGCTAGGTACGGCGGCTACGACCCGGCTACATACCAGTGAGTGGGCCCTATCTTATTAAATTATTATTATTTCGCAAACGTGTTCAACTGTGATTTATGAACTCGTATAGCATGCCATGATTTATGAAACTCGTTAAATGACTTATTTACGGTATCTTGTTATATTCTTCATGCTGTTTAGCGTATTTTGAACAATTGTTGGCATGCTTATACGTATTTGAGGTTTTTACCTATACTTGCATTTAGCACGGTGTTAGCACTGTCCGGGAGTGGACCAGCTTCACGTGTATGTTCACACGCACCATTACGCTCAAGATGGATCCATTGTAGGTGTCAGCCTGTCTATGTCGCCTTGGCGACTAGACTTGTTGTGACGCACATTTTGTGCCAGTTTCACGTGCATGTAGTGCTAGAGCGTCTATTAGGTGAAACACCCAGCCTGTCATGTAGCTACTTTCTGCATGACTTGTGTGCTATGATATGCGTTTCTTATTATGTTGGTTTTACCGCTGTTGTTATTGATTAGTGCAACTCGTATCCTTTTGGGCATGGTCCCATGCATTATTTAGAGATTATTGATATTGTGATTATTACATTACTGCTATTATTATTAAATTGGTATTTTTGGCAAATCTTACGGGTTTTACAGCGAGGGGATACAAACCATTTTTGAAAGGTTTTCTAAAAACTGTACTTGGCCCACTCACCTTTGTTTTTCGCCCCTCCAGGCCCTAGGTTTTAGTCGGCAGACGAGCTGGTGGCAGTTGCTGATACCTTCACTCTTCTACCTGCGGATGTAGGTGTATCTTGTGTTCCTTCAATTATGTTTATATCTATCCTACGGGATAGGAATATTCTTTACATTTCTTACTGCACCCTAGCTCTGATAATTGTGTATTAATGGGTCTAACCCACACTACGCACTTCCGCATCTCTACTTTAAAATTAATCTCAGTATTCCTGTATTTCATCATCAAATTCTTATTTTAATCACTCTATGACTTCGTCACTCCCCCGGAGTTGATGGTCAGCACGCCCCGAGATCCGGTGTCCACGTGGATATTCGGGTCGGGGTGTGTCAATCATGGCCAACTAAAGTTTGAAGATGAATTATTAACTAGGAGAAAATAATGCGAAAATGAGACTATGAAACAAGATAATTTTTTTCTTTTGATAATGCGATACTTTTAATTTCTTTTGATATGAAGAAATTCAAGTTCTAGTGCAAAGGGACAAGTACATTACCCTAATCAAAATTTGCCTTCTAAGTTTGGAATAAATTTACTATTAGAACTACAACATGACGACATTTATCTTTACATGTAAATGAGTAGTTTTAGGTTTGACGCGAGTTCGAAAATTAATTACTGCAAATGGTTCATTTTGTGGCTTAATTAGAAATCCCACCGTTCAATGTGTAAAATTGAAAAAAAGTTTGGAAGAAATCCACCTTCATTTAAGTTAAAAAAAGAGAGTAGTTCAATGTTTGAAAATAACGTAGAGTAAAAGGTATTCCAATTATTAAATTCATCAAAAAAGTTTATTCCATACGGGTTGGGTTGGGTTCCATTCCACCCAAGACATATGAAACTCGTGTGCAAAATAATGTAAAAAAATAATGAATTGGAACCCAATATATACTAATAGGAAGTTATTATAAGGGTGACGTATTGGTATCTTAAAAATAGTTCTGTCAATTTTTTTATGTAAATGTTGGTCAAAAACCTATGATAGTGTATTCGTCCCCTTCATTCAAGTTAGAATTTTTTATCCTTAATCCCATGTTTGGAAAAGTTTTATAATATAGGAATACAGCGTCACACAATATAACTAATTCGCGTGTTATAATACGTATGGAGTATTTGATCATTTTTTAGAGTGTATTAATCAATTCATGTGTTATACACTACTAAAATATTTATACTATATTGGTGGCAAGAGAGAAACTAGGAATTTAAACGGCAAACTTACTTAGGCTACATAATATATATATATATATATATATAGGATTATTTGTTCATATATATATATATATATAGGGTCCACTTCCTAATTCTCAAAAACCTTCTCTGGGCTACAACCCACCCCAGCATGATAGTAGTTCCGCCAATGGTTGGTGGGATTTTATTACAAGTAAAATTTTTACTCTTAGCTAGCCTAAAGTGAGGGGAGCGTTTGAACAATAATGCAATGAGATAAAGAGAAATGTTTTATTAACTCGACAATCCATAAATTCTATAGTAGCTAAGATATCTTTGAAAACGAAAACTCATATTTTTTATGATGCAAAGACAAAATAAATAAATGCATAAACTTGGTATCTCTAATTCAAATGCAGCTTGTGATCCATATCGTCTTTTAAACGTTCCCCAACCTTTCTATTTAGGAAATTTGAAATAGACCTTAGATCTTAAATTATGTCATATTTAAAAAGCTTTAGGTTGGATAGATCATAGCACCCATATGCTTTAGGTGAAGATGCCATCTCCTCTTACTCAAATAATTAAGGATACTTTTTTGACTTTTCACATCCCCATATACCTAATGCAGTCATACATATATATTTTTATCTTTGTATAAAATCATTACCACTTTTACAAATATAACAATAAACAAATGTTATTATGTTCGTGAACTTCTCCTTTTCTTTTTTTGTTTTTTTTGGTAATTTTCTTGCAATTCGTTCTCCTTTGTTTTTTAAATCATCCCATAAAAATAATTAAACATAAAGTAGTGTTTATGGGTCACACTTATAACCACTCCACCAAACTTTCAAGCATGATGATCACATTATCCCAATCAAATAGTTATAACTGGTTCCACTTTTTTTATAATTATACATGCATGGTTAGTATTTCAAGTTTTGGTAATCATATATAGATCTTTACAATCATAATGCATTAGCTACATTTCTTTAAAACTGAAATCTTTTTATGCTAATATGGAGAGATAGAAAAAAACCTAATCGAATGAAAAACTTAGGGGATACAGGTTATGGTCTTTATAAATTAATTCAGCATATAAATATACAAAGTAATGTGTTTCTCTTATGGTGAGGTTAAGTTTATCATTCCTATAAAATGAATACGACTTCCCAACCACCTTTCATAAATTATAATACGATACATTGCCAATGTATTTTTTCTTCTAAAAATAGAATCTTGATTTGAATGGTAGAAGATAGAAAACAAACATTATAAGAGGAAAGAAAAAACAAAAACAATACCATGTATCCGTCCCTAGGAAAAACATACTATGCATTAATGGTATAGAAATATATACTATATAGTACAAGAATCTCCACAAAAATGGAAAGAAACAATCATATATTAAACCTACAAAGGCAAAGAAACAGGAATGTATTTATCTAAAACGCTAAGCAAGAAAAACCATATAGTCTACGGGCTACGGCCTCGCGTATTTGAAAATATTTGTGCACAAATTGAGTTTATTTATATATTTTATTTTAATATATGGAAAAACGATAATTGAATCACAAGCTCAAGAATAAATATTTTAACATTAACTATTCTAATGTCATCAACGACTATCAAATAATATTTAAAAAAATAATGAAATTAATTACCGAACTACAAATGCGAATGTAAGTGAACTATAAAGTTTAAACCAACAACGTCTTGCTTTTACCAAAACAAAATTTTATTATAATTAAGCTCAAGAAAATCTCCAATCAAGATGCATAGAAAGTAATTTTTGAAATTCCAAAAAAAATGAATACACATTTTCTTCCATTTCTGTCAAAGACTAAGAAATTCCGAGCATTTTTAGACATTGACAAAACAAAAGCACTAAATATAAAACTTGCGAGTCTTGGACAAAAATTCTCACAAACAAGAAAAATGGAAAGAAAAAACAAAAAAAAGAGAAAAAAATTTGTTGGTCAGAAGAATAAATAGAAAAAAAGCTTTATATTTTTGGGAACTCATGTCGAATAAAATTCTCTCTCCTCTCTCTCTCCTCTCTCTCTCTCTCTGGAGTCTGCAGAGTCTGCACTATATGAATGTCTCCGTTACTCCCTCATTTCTGTTGTGTGATGAAGGTACAGTTGAGCAGTTTTGCAGCTGAGTCTTTGAGAATTTCACAAACCTCCCACCATTAAAGCCCACTTCAAAAGCTTCAAGCTCTCATCTTTTCTTACTATTTCACTCGCCGAGATCGCCATGGAAATGGACCTCTGCTTCAATCCGAACCCAAAACCCATTTCGCCGCGGCCTTCACTTTCCGGCTAAATGCCCGGAACCCACCGCCGTGAGAGACCAACCTCACCAGAAAGCTTGGTTCTTTCACTGAAAACCCACCACTTCACTCACTCACACTCTCCAATTTCAACTCTTTTGCTTCCATGGCGTCCACAAACTCAACCCCAACAGACCCATCTCTCTCGCCGGACGACATAGCCGCCAGGGCCCTCAACCGGCGATTCGAAAGCCTGGTAACTGTTCGAACAAAGGCCGTAAAGGGGAAAGGAGCTTGGTACTGGGCTCACTTGGAGCCCATTCTCGTTCGCGCCCCCAACTCCAACCTCCCCAAGGCCGTCAAGCTCAAGTGCTCCCTCTGCGACGCCGTCTTCTCCGCCTCCAACCCCTCCAGAACCGCCTCCGAGCATCTCAAACGGGGCACATGTCCGAATTTCACCTCTGTTTTGAGACCCAATTCGTCGTCGGCGGCGGCTTCTCCGGTTCCGATATCTTCCTTGCCGTCTCCGTCGTCGCACAATCACAGAAAGCGGAGCTCTCAAATGGGTACTAGTCCTTCTCCTATTTCTCAAGCTCCTCCGCACACTAGTTCTAGTCCGATACAGGTTCACTCTTTAGCTATGATCGAGTCTTCCCGCTTCTGCGGTGACCATAATTTCTCACAGTCTCCAAACCCAGTTGGGATTGCGAGAAGTGCAGGACTAGATCAGCACCATTTGGTGTTATCCGGTGGGAAGGAGGATTTGGGTGCTTTGGCAATGTTAGAAAATAGTGTGAAGAAACTTAAGAGCCCCAAAGCCTCCCCTGGTGCCACTCTTCGTAAGGAGCAGATTGATTCTGCACTTGAATTACTGTCTGAGTGGTTCTATGAGTCATGTGGGTCGGTCTCGTTTTCGAGCCTCGAGCATCCCAAGTTCAGGGCTTTCCTTAGCCAGGTGGGCTTGCCTGCATTGCTGCAGCGTGAGCTTTCGGGTGCTCGACTTGATGCTAAGTTTGATGAGGTGAAAGCTGAGTCTGAAGCTAGGATTAGAGATGCAATGTTTTTTCAAGTTGCTTCTGATGGGTGGAAAAGCAGGGATTCTTGTGGGGAAGAAAATGTGGTTAAGTTCACAGTTAATCTTCCGAATGGGATTAGTGTTTTCCAGAAGGCGGTGTTTACTGGCGGGTCAGTTTCGTCGAAATATGCAGAGGAGGTGTTGTGGGACTCAGTTACTGGTATATGTGGGAATGCTGTGCAGCGTTGTGTTGGGATAGTTGCAGACAAGTATAAGGCCAAGGCATTGAGGAACTTGGAGACTCAGAACCATTGGATGGTGAACGTCTCCTGTCAGCTTCAGGGGTTCATGTCTTTGATTAAGGATTTTAATAAAGAGCTTCCATTGTTCAGGGTTGTCATTGAAAATTGCTTAAAGGTTGCGATTTTTGTAAATAGCACCTCTGAGGTTAGGCATGCTTTCGAAAAGTATAAGATGCAAGAGCTTGAGTATTCTGGGCTGCTCCAAGTTCCTTCGCCCAAATGTGATACTTCAAAGAACTTTGCACCTGTCTATGCAATGCTGGAGGATATATTGAGCTGTGCCCGCATACTCCAAATGGTTGTCTTGGATGATTTCTATAAGGCGATATGTCTTGAGAATCCAATTGCTAGGGAAGTTGCTGGAATGATTCAAACTGAAGGATTTTGGAATGAATTAGAGGCAGTTTATTCACTTGTTAAGATGATCAGAGGGATGACTCAGGAGATTGAGGCTGAGAGGCCATTAATTGGGCATTGCCTACCCCTTTGGGAAGAATTGAGAACAAAAGTAAAGGATTGGTGTGCCAAGTTCAACATTGTTGAAGGACCTGTTGAGAAAATAGTTGAAAAACGTTTCAGAAAGAACTACCACCCAGCATGGTCGGCTGCATTTATACTTGACCCAATATACTTGATGAGGGACACTAGTGGGAAGTACCTTCCACCATTCAAGTGCTTGACGCACGAGCAGGAGAAGGATGTAGATAAGCTCATTACGAGGTTGGTTTCCAGGGAAGAAGCTCATGTTGCATTAATGGAGCTCATGAAATGGAGAACAGAAGGAATGGACCCGCTTTATGCTCAGGCAGTTCAGGTTAAACAGCAAGATCCTGTAACTGGAAAGATGAAAATGGCAAACCCACAGAGCAGCAGACTTGTGTGGGAAACTTGTCTAAGCGAGTTAAAGACATTGGGGAGGGTTGCAGTGAGACTTATCTTCCTCCATGCAACTTCATGTGGATTTAAGTGCAATTGGTCTTTCATGAAATGGATTCGTGTACATAGGCACTCAAGGGTAGGCCTGGAAAAGGCACAGAAGATGATATTTATTGCAGCTCATGCCAAACTTGAGAGAAGGGATCTTTCTAGTGAGGAAGAAAAGGAAGCAGAGCTGTTTGGGACTGCAGACGTTGAGGATGACATGCTGACTGAGGTCTTTTCCGATGCACCCACAGTGTAATGTTTTTCTTTTTGACTCCTCTAGGATTCTGTAACTGTAGGATTTATTGAATTCTTTCCTCTCTTTTTGTTTTTTCTTCTATTTATACTTCACATCTAGTTAAAAGATTTCAGCGTTATTGCTGGAAGGGAAGGTTAATGTGAAGGAATTTTGAACATTGTATTACTCAAACTGGCATATCTTCATGATTCTACTGAAATAGTCAATCTCTTGCCAAAAATGATTGAGTTTCTTCGGTTTGTACTTTGTAAAGAAGAAGCCCTTTGATCTTTATAATCATAAAAGTGGTCCAGGAAGATGATTGAATATAAATTGTTACATCTTTCTAGAGTAGTTTGAGATATATGTTTCTTTATGTTTAATACGGTGTCCTCCGAAATCCAATCTCTCTTCATCATATTAAAAAAACTGCACTTCATCATATTTCCATTGTTGATATCAGTTATTGAATGTTGTTTTCTTCTTGTGTATGAGATATTTGATTTGGATAAGTCCTCCTATGTAACATCTTCTTCCATTTTATTGCATCTAGTTTGGCTCATAACCTAAAATATAAAGAATTGGATGGCCATGTACGACTGGTGTGAAAATTTTGCTTTTTTATTCTTTAGGACTATTTCTATGCATTATAGTGGTATTAGTGTTCAAATAAGTATGCCCGATGCCCAACATAATGACATGAAAACAAATTGGATAGTGACATGGACATATATACATGTTAGATTGTCTCAGAAGCGGAGGGAAGAAGTATATGAATCTTTCGTAGAACATCGAAATAGGAGCTCCATTGTTGAAGTGATCCTAGATGTTGCAGTAGTAATGTGGACTAGAGTTACCATGAGGAATAACGCTCCGAATCAATGAAAGATTAATACCAAACCAATTCTGGCCACTTGATGGCTCATTACATCTAGCCTTTTCTGTTCCTCAATTGTTCAACTTATAATTTTTGTGTATGTTATTTTTCATCACCCAAGTTCAACTGAACAATGGGGTGGACCCAAAGTCTAACTGTTCTGGTTGAAGTGCCTGCCATGAAACTTACATGCGTACCATTGCTAGTTTTCTGTACTTTTAAGCAAATAGGAAGACAATATGCCACTTCTTATTGGACAAGATATGCGTAGGGCATTGTATATCTGTTGAATATGCAGTCACACTCTCACTTAATTTTGGCTTCTATGCTAAGTGTGCTTGAACATAAAATGAAGTGCCATGCTGAACACCATACTGTTTAAACAAGTTGATATGCAGGAAGTTCCATTTCTGGTGTCCTAAGATCTCGGAATCAGATAACTTTCACACGTAGACATGTACGCATGCACTTAATACATAAAATTGATGCTGATGACCAAGATTGAGTATGTTGTTGTACAACCTGTTCAAATTAGCACTGCATGGCCTCAGTATCTTGTCATGATTTAATTTCTTGCGCAGGACTCTTAGAAAGTGGCAATACCAATCCGTTTGTGTTTTTAGTCTTTTAATCATGTAACTTATTCTGTTTGTCTTTTCCCTCTAACCTGAAATGTATAACTATCATATGAAGGACTTCGTTTTTTTGGTTTTTTGCAAATTATAGTTTATACCAAATTATGGAACACCTATGATGGAAATAAGTGGCAAAGCTTAATGTTTAGAACAAGTAGTGGTATGTTCTAATTTAAGCATAGAACATGTTGTATTTACTTGAGAAAAGAATCATCAAAGGACACAAAAATGGCATTTGTTTGAAATGTTTGACACTGCCTTTCTGCTGCAGGATAGGGTTTTCTTGAACTGGTTGGGTGGATGGCAAACCAGGCTTGAGTCATCGCATGGGTCAAACCTCGTAAGAATACGAGAGCGAATCTTTGTAACCAAAGACACACTTCTCACTGATTGAACTAGGCATATCTGCTGGTATATCAGTTTCTGAAATTGAAGACCCCCACCATGAGAAGTGGAAGTCCATTTCAGTGCTTTAGTTGTCATGGTCAACGAAAAGGAAGGTATAAGGGGCCTTATATCCCATCATTCCTCTCTCTCTCTCTCTGTATGTCTCTGTGTCTCTATCTTTGTTTCTCTCTATTTGTGTGTTTATTGATATGTTTTAAATTTTTAACTAAAGATTATTCTCATCATCTTTGGTAACTTGTGCTTTAAACATTCCATGTCTTGCGACCACTTTAGTCTCCAACTGGGCCCTTACGAGCTTCGTTTTTCAACGATGAAGATTTACAGTGTGCACAGTTATCAGATAGGCCTGCCATGATTGCTAAAAAGTCTTGAGCAAAATGGAAGCAAGGAGGGTTGTCGCCAGGAGGATGTGCATAAGATGACTGAAAGGGATATTGCAACGAACTTGAACCGAATCTGCATGTAATTTCGGCTAGTAATGTTGACTATGAGTAATAGGTTGGTGATTCTTTTACTTGTTACTCGCATACTTAATCTCCAGCCCCCTTTCAACATTGGCTCCACCCAGCGCCAACGTTTTACCATGAAATGATAAAACCCCAACTTTTTAAAAATTCATTGAGTGTCTGCTGTGGGATTTACACTAGCTGTTAACCGAAGTGCAACACCTTTCAATGGATTTCACTTTTTAGTTAAGTGTAGTTTGCGACGGAGTAAAAAAATTGTTACTTTTTCCTACCTTTGATTTCATTTGCTACTGAATTTGGTGAAGGCATGGGGGATCCTGTCGGCAGGGGCAGGCAAATACCGACTGCTCACCAACTGGAAGGGAAAGGGGAAAGCCCAAGCCTTTTTTTACGCTTGTATAGTATAGGAGGAATGGATTCATTGTTCACTCTCCACTCATGTTCTTGTTAAAGGGAAAGTAGATATAATGATTAGTATAGGACAACACTCTTTTCTACAAGAATCTTCACACTTTCAATGCTCCTCCATAATTAGCTTTCTTCCTTTATATCACCTCTCCCCTCCCTCTTTTTTTCTTGATTGTTTTTGAATTTCAAGCCCCATGTCCACCATTTTTGTGAGTACCTACAAACACTCAGTGTCGATATATATTTGACCGTTAAATTTGATTCAATAGTTTTCGGTCACTAAATTTAACCCAACGGTCATATATGCGGCGACACTAAATGCATGTAGGTATATGAAATGAATTTTGGTAGGTATTTATTGTTTGTGGCCTTTCTTGTAGTCATTGTATTTTGACCTATTTGTTGATTTGCCCCCTAAATTTGTATATAGCTGCCAATTTCCTCCCTAAACTTTAATTTTAGCCGATTACTCCCTTGAACTTTTATAACTAGTCAATTTTCCCCATGAAGTTAAATTTTGAAATTTTTCATCCATTTTGGTCACATGGACAACACAGGGCAAATGTTTGAGGGCAATAAGTAATTTTATCCCTAATGTAGACATCGGATTGCCTTTTTTTTTCCTTCTTCTCTTTTGCTAGTTGACTCTGTACACTTTTTATTTGAATTAGCCAAGGAAGTCTAATTAGTTGTTGCAAAGTATTGGCTTTGCGCCCAATTTACCAAAATGAAATTTCCTTTTTGCCCTCATACATTTGTCATGTGCTGTCCATGTGACCAAATTGACTATTTATAAAAGTTTAGGGAGGTAATCGGTTAAAATTAAAATTCAAGGGAGAAATTGGAAGCTCTGTACAAGTTTAAAGGGAAAATCGACAAATAGTTCTTGTATTTTTGGATGACTTTAGTTTTATGAAAAAAAAATAGAAACTTTCTTTCTTTGTATTCCATACTGTTGTTCCACCAATAATTGAGAAATTTCACACAGAAAGTGAAAAACTGGTCATGATAATATAATAGTAATGATTACATATGGATTTATGCAGAAATACATCATTTTTTAATCCAACAAGTCCTTTGGTTATATGATCGTCGAAATCTTCAAGTTTTTGCACATGCTTGGTAAAAGTTAAAGGTTAAATTGGGCATTTGATGGTGGGGTAGGGAAATGAATTATATGTATGTACCACCTGCCTTGGTGTTTTTTTTTTTTTTTTTTTTTTTGGTATTGTACAGAGTCTGTCTTTCTATGATTCCATTCACATGAACTTCAACCATATGTATGATGTGTTATTATGACAAAGATAGTACTCTAGATAATTTCTTTCACAAAGGTTAGTATCTCTAACCACTAACCCACACCTAAAAGTTGTGGTCCTTGAATTTTGATTGTAATGACTTAGCTATCCACTTTATTAGAGTAGCCAATTGAGGAGACAAACGCTAAACAGTACCTTACCTTCGAGTGATTATGAGTCGGTGGCACATAGTAGAGCGGATATGCATGTGATTGTGAATCGTTGATGCATGCATACAAAACTCATATGTATTAATGACTCACAATCACTCGCATGTGTGGACAACTAAGCCTAGCACTCATTTGTGCTTTTTTTACCCCTTCCCCTTTTCATTTGACTTTGTTACAATGGACATCTCTCCAAGTAGGTTTCTCCTACCAAGTGGCTAAATTGGAAAGAGAGGTTTTTTTTTGGTGAAAACTTTTTTATATCTTCTTGTTTGAAAAACCAAACTCTAAACACAAATTTGTGTCCAACAACATCTAATAGAAAAAATATGTTATTTCCCAGTAATACGACATAAATTAAAATTCCAAGTTCCTTTTCACGAACTTGGACCAGATAAATCAAATCCCTCTTTGGATTCCCATTATTATAAAAAATCAAATCATACCAAGATAAAAAATAAAATCATACCAAGAACTAGTTTTGTATCTCATTGACATTTGGTTTGCTTTTTCCTTTCCAATAAATATAACTAAGATTGTCGCTTCTTTTGAGAAATTTTTATGCGTACCGAAAACACAAGTTATGTATTATACTGTTTTACGTGTTATAATAGAACGTGGATGACGTGTCTTACTTTTAAAGTGTATTGATAAAAAAAACAAATTCACGTATTATAATTTAAGTGAAATAACACTATCACATGATTATATTCCGAGTTGAATAATTGCTCCACCCATTGAGCCTTAAAAGTTAGGAAAATCCGTCCCTGTAGTCATTATAATTTATTGTCATTCAGTAAAAACCAAAAACGAAGAAAACAAATTTAGTGCACTCCCGTCAAATCAAAATCTCCAATTATCTCGCCCTAATCGTCATCATACATTATCATTACCAAAAATCCTCCTCTAAATATTCCCTCCAATTTTATGATTACATTTCTGTACGACTCCAAGTTGGCCACCTAAACGTATTATTCTACTTTATTTTTTGGGCAGACAGGTTTTACTAATTGGTCCACGTTTCACGGCAACACTTTTTATAATTAGTAGGTTGATTAAGTATTAAACTTTAGGTTAACTTTTTCTTTGTTTATGGCCTGCCTAGGACACAACGTTTGAGTCCAAAAAAAATGTTTTGGGTCGAGTAAGGTCTACAATGTAGACTAGGGCGGTCGTATTATGGACGATATGGCACCGATTTGTCCTACACAAATCCATCTTTGAATTTTGTGCTATATATCATTCCATTGCATCCATGTCAATTGCCAAGCAAAGCAGTCCCAAAGACGAACAAAAGATAATTATGGCATCTCTGTGATCCTATTCCTAGCTAGGTCACGAGAGATTTTTCAGTGAAACCGTTACATTATTGAGAGATGCTAACAATCCATTCATATTATCACACGTATAATTAATACAATATTGTCCATAACATATCATTGTTGTTGTCACACATTACACATGCATTTGTAATGTACGTAAAGATTTATAGAAAAATTATAATTAAATTAAGATTGATGAAGATTCAAAGTAATCACTTTGTTTATACTTGTTCCTGAAGTAGAAAACGTTCCATCTGTTCCTGAATAGCTTCTTTCAAAAGGGCTTCCGCTTCGTCGGTAAATGTACATAATTTTTGGGCCGTTATGTGCAACTTGAGACCCAACCCAATCAAAATGAGCTAGCCCACAAAACAATGGACCCTCATTCCATGGGCCATGGGCCTTAATTTAAACGGGCGTACATGGTAAGCCTTCGTTGTTAACTCATGACGCAGAAAATTAAACGTGCCGGAAGCCAACAATTAAGAACAAATTAAACAATCCCTGCTAACATTTTAGGAAATCACCACATGCTACGCCAATCAACGGCCTAGATTGAATCATTTTTCTAAAAACTTAATATAAATAAAACTTGTAGGAATCTCTACCGCATGTGGTGCTACGTAGCACCACAGCCAGACCCAACATTTTATTCAAAATAAAAACTTTATCCATACCAATATATATTTTACTATTTGTTTATATTACTATATATGTACATCGACGACATGGTGTAAGCATACCATGTTCTTCATCCCAAAAGAAATGCAAACAAAATTAAACGAATCGGATTGCATAAACTGTGTCTTATGTAATAATCCTAACCTGTTCGTGTCATTTCGAACTTGATAAAAAAGTATTGTGACCAGGAATTTATCCAAAAGGCCATTTTACTCGGCATTTAGCTGAGCACTAGATGCCTCCAGTAGTCCGTTGCGTATCTGATCACTGATGTCTCTAACATGACCAGGACCATGGGGTATAAAAACTGTAGTGTTTTTTGACGAGTTCCCGAGGTCTTTAATTGTGTCAAAGTACTGAGTGATCATGATCAGATCCATCACCTCCTTTGACGAGGTGCCTTCCACCTTGCCTGAGAAATTCAAGATGTTCTCTCTTAAACCATCGGTGATTGCCTGCCTCTGCCTGGCAACACCAACTCCACCAAGGTACTTGGCCTCGGCTTCAGCTTCTGCTCTTTTCACTTGAAGCACCTTCTCTGCTTCTCCTTTGTATACATTGGCAAGCTGGAGCCTTTGAGCTGCAGTACAGATGCTCCATTTTTCAGTAAATAAACAAGAATAAGCGTTTAATTACAAGCCATTAACATATATAAAAACTGCAAATCACTGACCAGTGTGCAAAATTCAACATTTGTAGCTAACCACGAATATATAACAAATAAGTTGAGCTTCTAAGATGACCTTGAGTCTAGGTGAATAATGTTCCAAATGTTAAGAAAAGCAACGTTTCTTCGCTCCAACATATAAAGTAATTTCATGAAGCAAACTCAAATTTATTTACAGCTTAACATAACAGCAGAATCTAAACATTCTGAGACCAGATATGCCATAAGAATACCTCGTCAGAATGTCACAAGTATCATACACTTCTGCACAAAAATCGAAGAGATGCGACTGAGTAAACCATAGCATATAACCATTCCAAAAAGCTTGTTCTCAAAACCTGGGGCTAACCGACTTCCAGTCCTACAATATACTAACTCCCAAAACATGTGTTTTCCTACCGCACATACAAGCAGAAACAATGTCCATGTGTAAAATCTGGGAAAGAAAAATCAAAGACAATTACCTGCATTGATCTCATTCATTGCCTTGCGGACCGAGGCATCAGGTATAATGTCAACCATCAGTATGTGCTCTATGCTGTATCCATATTCTCTCATAACCTGATCACCAATTTCAGCATACAAGGTAAGAAATCATGTAAAACAAAACATTTCTTGTATTACAAGTTTCAGCGAGAAGGAAACATAACAATAAACAACAAAATTTCGCTCCAAACAAACGGGTGAGAAGCAATCACATCAATCCAATTCAACTCAAACTCATTCAATTCAAAACGATCACGAATACAGTAAACACATCATCTCATCATTCCATATGTTACCTTCTCAAGTTCCTCCAACACCGCTTTAGCAACCTCACCCTTCTGCTCAAAGACTTCATCCAACGTCATTCTCGGCACCAGAGCTCTAACCACTACACACGCCATTTCAATTCAATTCAATTATTCGCACCGCGTAAAAATTAAAAACCCAATAAACCAATATAGTAAATTTACCATCAAAGACATAAGCTTGAATCTGCTCTTTGGGGTTTTGCAGCTCATAGAACGCATCGTCAGCGTTCTGTCTCACCACCCTGTATTGTATCGAACACACCAATTGCACAAACACATTATCCTGCCCAAAATTACACAAACATTTCAATCCAAACACCAACAAAAAATTACAATTTACTCCAAATTCTTGCTTTTTTCTACATGAATTTCACACAGAGATGATAAAATTACCCTGGTTTTGGTCTCGATGCGGACGTCGAGGGAGTCGATCCTGGTGGAGAGGATGCCGGCGACCCATTGACCGGCCAACGGGTTCAGGAGGTGGAAACCGGGTTCGGCGAGCCTCTCGAACCGGCCCCACTTCTCAAAGATGCCTACGCTCGCTTGGTCTATGCAGGTACAACAGCAGCAGCACGAATTTCCCATCTGGATTGGATTGGACTGGACTCTGTTAGGTTTTTGGTGCAAAATTTGGGAACTGTGGATATGCGAGCGGGGGTTGACGACGGACGACGACCGCCGAGGACTATTTATACGCTACGGAACGAGAGACCAACTTTTGTACGAATGGGTTTTGGGATAAGAAAGTATCTTATCCGTATCTGTAAATTGGACTTTTTAGTCCCGCAAATAGTAAATTGGGCTGGATTTAGTTAAAGCCCATGTAAGTTGAATTTGGGTTTCAAGCATCTAATCTGAAGTTCTGGTGGGCTTCAAATCTTTGAAACAATTCAATGAAGGGAGATTTTAGAGATGCCTTCAAAGAAAATAAAAAACGGGAGAGATGTTATTATGGAGACTACAAATAATTGTCTATGGAATTGATTCTCTACATACAATTCATGGGTTACTAACTTACGACTTACTAGTAATACAACGCTATATAAATTACACGTTGTATTTTATACATATTAGTTTGATACGCATTGTTGGCTCATTTCTTAACAATTTTAAAATTTTAAAGTCTAGTAGTTGTCTAACATGGTATCATAATTATGATTTTCTGAATTTCTAAATTTAAAACCGGCACTTGTTATGTTGTATAATGCATCGATCTGTCTCTCCAAAGTAAAAAGCGCACACATGCACTCAAAATGCATATGCATGCATACTCTTTGTACATGAACTTACAAGAGAAAAACAATGTACGGGCATAGAAGATCCCTCCATACTCCACAGTCCCTAGACGTGTTGGAATACAAATATTTTTTCCTCATTTTTGGAACTTTTAAGATTGCAAAATAAGCAAAGAGTCAAAGACAATGAAGAAGACTTGGTACCATTTGGAGGGTACCGTTGCACATAAATGTCCCCTTCCAAAGTTGCACAACATCCAACCAAAAAACCTTCGACCCACACCTTGTTTCCACCAAGCTTCCCCCATTTCCCATCACTGTCTGATGACTCTGATCAGTACTCCCATCCTATGCTCCATATTATGTTCTTCACTAGCTTCTAACGAGAGATTTGTCAGCGTCGGAAATACCGTTATGTGATGTTATTACTTTACTCAAATTATAACAATATAGATATTTGTTTTTATTGATATATCCTAACCTGTGAAAAAGAAGTGGAAAAATCTAATTTTCTCTTATAACAAATGAAGTAATACATCACGTAACAAGTGTTCCCGGTACACATAATGATAAAAATGACGACAGCAATTAAAATATCTGGTCAATACTTGTTTCGACCACACAAACGCATTCAATCATGCATCGTCTCTGTCGTCTGATCACTCTAGCAGGCCTGGAACAGAGGATGGAGCATCTTACAGACTTACATTGCAAGAGATGGTCCACGAGACATGAAAATTTATGTATTGTGTTGCTCTGTTATGAATGTGCTTGTTAGGGGAAACAACTCGATCGGATCTAGATCTCTGTTGGCATTTCTGGAGTCAAGGACGAGACCTCTTGCATTATATTTAATTATGATTAAGCAACCAGATATTTGTTTATATGTGTTAATATTAAGTTTAGAAAATATATTTTCAAACAGCCTCTTATTTACAACATAGAAAAACGATTAAATTAAGTAAAATTTGGAAAACCTTTGGTCAATATATCTGCTTGTACGTACGTATAACCCGTACACAAGATAACTGCATGTGTTTTGTGTAGTGTACATGTTGCTAAAAAATGTAAATTAAAAAATATATATTTAAAGTTTAATTTGCAAAATGAGGACTGCCAAGTTTGTTGGTTTTCTGCCTCAAATAACATGGGTCTCTTATGTTATATGTAATATTCAACTTATGTTGTCTCTACAATATAAGGCATTACAGCTAATCAATGATTATTTGGAGCCAAATAATTGGCGTCGTGCAAGTTTAATTTTAAATTGGGATCAAATATATAGATACTTACTATATAAAAAAAAAAAATTAAGATGTTTGCTTGAACGTTAATGAGCTGCCTCCTGGAAACTCATCTAATTATTTAATTAACTAAGCAAGCGCTATATATTTCAACGGGAAGATTAGTATCCGATTCCTAAGATCTTATTCATATCTTGTTAATATAGTTTCCTTTTTTTTCGTCAATAATATAGCATCCTTTCTTTAGTTTCCTTTTTCTCTTTTAATTTATTAAGCAAGCGGAAAATTTGACAGTTTATTACTTCGAACACTCTATGACTTTTATCAAGATATACTAAAAGGCGACACATAGAAAGAGTGAGTGAGTAACACTAAATAACTAATGCACGTACCCTAACACGGTTTAGCCCATAGACAAACTGGTACTAAAAGGACAATAATTATATAATCCTACTATCTAGTTGGTACTTGTTAATTTTCGATATAAACATTTTCTAACATGCCCAGTTGGATTGCCACAGTGTCTGTAATAAAAATGCATTCCGGGCCAAGTGCCCCCTATATATATGTTAGCCTTCCATATTCTATCCCAAGCAAACTTGAAGCTAAAACATTGAGATTTCAGAGAAAAGGAAAGCTACAGATTTATTCACAACTACACATACAGAGAACAACATGGCTTGCTGGTCTGCTGAGAATGCCACAAAAGCCTACCTCAAAACCCTAAAAATGGTGAGTCTCCTTTTTACATTTTTCTCCAATCATTTAACGTTTATCCCTACCATTTTTCTCCTTCTCGTGTCGGATTTTTATGTTTAATTCTATTTTTTCTAACTGGTTTTTTCGTTATGTTTTTAATTCAGGGCCAGAAGGCAAACGAGCCAGATTCGATCGAGTTCATTTCAGCCCTAGCAGCAGGTAACAACGCGCAGCTAATGGTTGTTGCATGCGCTGGAGCTTCCGACTCCAAAACCCTAGCCCTAGCTGCCGCCGCTCAGCAAACTGGTGGCAGAGTTGTATGCATTCTTCGCGGTAACGAAGAATTACACTTGTCTGAAAAAATCCTCGGCGTCAACGTTTGTCACATTGAGTTTGTTATTGGAGAAGCTCAAAATCTTCTATTAAATTACTACAAGGAGGCGGATTTCGTGCTCATCGATTGCAACCTCAAGAACCACGAGGCAGTTCTTAGAGCGGTGCAGATGGGGAGGAAGCAAAACGGAGTTATTGTTGTGGGGCATAACGCTTTTGGAAAAGGGTCGTGGCGGTCCGGCGGATCGAAGACTCAGTTGTTGCCTATCGGAGGAGGGTTGCTGGTTACAAGAATAGCCGCAGAAAATAATAAAGCAAAAATGATTGGAACAAAGGGCCATTGGGTTGTGAAGGTTGATAAATGCACAGGTGAAGAGCATGTGTTTAGGGTTAGATCATCGTTTCCACATGGGAAAGGGATTGCAGCTTAGGGTTAATTAATTAATTAAAAGAAGAATTAAGTTTTCCTTCTATTAATTGCTTCTCTCAACAGCAAATGAAGCAATATTAGATATTATTAGTTATTTTTTGGAGTTTTGGATATATATTCTAATATATATGTAGTATCTGAAATGTGTATAGCAAGTGATGTTTCATGTAATAGTTATATATATTATGATTATTAATATAAGATGATTAATTAAATTTAAAGCTGTAAATCTTGAAAAATTATAGGCAGGTTACCTGCAGAAAGCACATTCTCTAAACACGTGAATTAATATAGTTTGAAAACATCAGTTGGCCCGTGCAGACTTTGTCCCCACTATGTATAATCCATATTTCTCCTCACCTTCTTACGAATCTTAGCCGCACGTTCTCTTTATTATCTTAGGGCGTGCTTACTAATTAAAAATTAGAGTACAGAGGAATCGGGTTAATGAGAACTTGGAGTAAGTAAGAATCGAAGTCAGATATTCTCATTATATTGTTTACTAGCTATCAAGAATCAGAATCAGAATAGAACTTACTCCCATTAAAACTATTTACAATTGTCAAGAATCGGAATCAAAATCAATTTGATTACCAAATTACAGGGTATGAAATTTGGGATATGTTGGTGTTTCTAGAAAATATATATGGGTAATTTGGGTACACAAAATTTGATTCCATTTCATCCATCTCTAATCCGACCTCCCACCTCTTGATTTCGATTCCCTCAAAAATAGAAATCAAACTCCTGATTTTATGCGAGACCGCGCTACTCTTCATTCCCCTTAGTTTGGTAAACAGCGGAGTAATCCGGAATCAGAATGACTTCCATTCTGCCCATTATGTTCCCACTTAAGTAAACGCACCCTTAAGGTTTTCTTGGAATCCAATCACGTTTAAAAAGAATTGAAAGAAAAAGTTTATGGCAAGTGACAAGTTTATCATAAGGGAATAAAGGGGGTAGTCCAGTCTGTCAAGTAGTTTGATTTTTTAAATAATTTTTATCTTTTGATTTCTTAAAGTCAATCTTAGAGTTAATTTTTACCGTTCATTTTCTGTACTACTTTAATAGTCCTGAACTATTTGAGAATACATGTCAGAGTGAGGAGATTACTTTTCTAAAAAGTAGAAGTATGTTAGAAATGCTTTTTATTATTAAATCGTTAAAAATTTTACAAGTGTTTCTTGACTTATTTATGCTAAACATATAGTCAAAGGGTTTGGTCGTCATAAAATACTTTTAGCTCTTTCGAGAGTAGTTTCAAACGACATAGAACTAAGGGTGGTTTTCGGAAGGATCGGATCGGAAACAACGTGTCACATCTCGGACCGACTCCGCCGTAGCACGATATTGTCCGCTTTGGGCCACGTCCTCACGGTTTTGTTTCTGGGAGCTCACGAACAACTTTCCAGTGGGTTACCCATCTTGGGATTGCTCTAGCCCAATCTCGCTTAACTTCGGAGTTCCGATGGAATCCGATGCCAGTGAACTCCCAAAAGGCCTCGTGCTAAATAGAGGTGGGCATGTACATATAAAGCACATCGCCCCCTCTCTGTTGGTTGATGTGGGATGTCACAATCCACCCCACTTAAGGGGAACCCAGCGTCCTCGCCGGCACATTCGTACCGAACAACAAAGTGGCTCTGATACCATTCTGTCACATACCGGACCGGATCCGTCGTAGCACGATATTGTCCGCTTTGGGCCACGCCCTCACGGTTTTGTTTCTGAGAGCTCACGAGCAACTTCCTAGTGGGTCACCCATATTGGGATTGCTCTAGCCCAAACTCGCTTAACTTTAGAGTTCCGATGGAATCCAATGTCAGTGAGCTCCCAAAAGGCCTCATTCTAAATAGACATATAAGGCACATCACCCCCTCTCCGTTGGTGAATGTGGGATGTCACACAACGTTTTCCAATTTTCGTTCCAACATTTCGAAATCGAATCGGATCGGATGACAATTTTCAAATTCGAAAATTTGGGCATATTCAGAAATTTAGGAATTGCAGTAATCTTATAAATTTCATAATATAATTGGGAATTTCTTATTTTTTATAAGTTTTTTAATATTCTCTAACTTTTTCGTACATGCAATTGTTGGAGAACAATTCAGAAATAAATAAAAATATTAGAAATTGAAATACTTTATTGATAAAAATACTTGCTTACTAAAAATTAAATAACAAGAACAAATACAAGAAAAATTAAATTGATACTAACTTGATTGATCACAGGTAGAGGCTAGCGTAAAAGCTATGTCCTTCGAACAGTATTTCCGTCCCACTCTTGTGCTTGTGGTTCTACAACGTCTGCTCGACCAGGATACAACTACCTAATTCTACAACCCGCACTAGATTATAGAATTCTAGCGAATTGTGTTTATGTGTTTACTCTCTGGAAATTCGTACAGAAGAGAAGGAAGGAAGAAAAAGATATTCAGATGGAACTGAGGACTTGAATTATATTATTAATTAATATTAACCCAAGGCCCTTGTCTTGATTAATTAATATTATTATTATGGTATAATCATCAAGCCTAATCCAAACAATTTGAGGCCCAAGCCTCAATCCTCATTCCAAATTGACCCAAGCCCTAACTACTATTGTAGAAGTCAAAAGATATATAAAGGGTATGGTGAATTTGGTTTTCACCAATGTGGGACAAGGAGTCTCAAAACTCCAACAATCTTTATTGTTATTTCTTAATATTTGGTTTATGATTATGTATAAATTCAATTAATTTTGTGGTATACTAGTATGCTTATCCTTTTTAATATATAAGTGTATGTATAATATGAAAACAATGAAATACAACAGTTGATTACAAAAATATATAATTTGAGTAAATAACTATAAAAAAATCGGAATATTTGATAAGTTTTTTTTATCGGAATAAGTTCAGAACACTTCGGAAAAATTCGGATTGAAAATTCAGAATTCTCATAATCTCTAAATGCATTCCAATTTCCGTTCCAATTTTTTAGAAAACATTTGGATTCAAAAATTTTATTGTCGGAATCAGAAACACCATTCCAACTTGCAGCCCTATATAGAACCATTATATTCGCTTACATAAGAAAAACAAATTAATAATTGTACATGTTATAAAGCACAAAATCGGAGATATAATAGAGAAAAATTATATACTTGGTTGGCCGAGTTCCTTAATTTGTTATGCCTGGAGTTTGCTAAGGAAACATATTGATCGGATCTGAATCTTTCTGTTGGGGTTCTGAGGACAAAAACAGGTTGCAGGAGCTAATATTTGCATCCACCCCTAGCGAGACAAATTAATTCAAATTCTCTACTCTATTTTTTTCATCATAATTTAACAAGCTTCTTCAATAATATTATTATTATTTATTTAATATACGCAAATTTTTCTTATAGAAAGATGGTTAATTCAAATTCATTGGCTTCCTTTATAACTTTGTCTTTCAAGGTTGTTACTATGGTTGTGGGTGGGGTCTTCCTTACCAACATAAAGACTCAGAGCGTGCTTCAATTATCTTATTAAAACCAATTATTTTTAATGCCCTACTTAATTACACGCTAACGTTACAAAGTTCGGCGGCTTCCCCTACAACTGGAAGAGAGCACTTTGGAAGCTGGACTGGGATTATTGTACGGATTGGGCAGCTTGCCCCTATAACTCCTATGAGCTTTCAAGCCCAAAAACTACAGCTACCTTCGGTCTGAAGCCCATATAGTTGTGTAGGCACTAGGGTGTAGGGTGAGAATCCAAAGTTCAAAAGCCTAATCATAGTTACCTAGATATTCTGCCACCCTTTGGCGCGACAAATTAATTCAAATTAATTTATTGATATAATAATGTCCCTCTATGTGCAAGAAACTTATAATTTGTCCGTCTTTGTTGGAGTAGGCTACAGTGCTCGCAAGCATTGAATGCTCACACCGATCTCACCATTAAAAGGAGGGAGGAGGGAGGAGAGAGGGGGGAAGGAGGGTGAGATGGGTGTAAGCATTCAATGCTTGCGAGCACTGTAGCCAGTCCCGTCTTTGTTGACATGTAAAAGTGCGAAAAAATCATTGAGTTATACATAGTTTTTAACAGTACGTAGAAAAAATCGTAGGTGGTACGTAATAATGAATGATACAGTCATTGAATGGTCTAGATTGATTTGTGGTGAGTCTCAAATGAATCTTAAACCATTCAACAGTACGTACCATTGAATAATACGTACCATTGAAATTTGACCCCAGTACGTAGTATTAAGACAATACTTGTCCAAGTGGGTTTACATTTGACTTGAAGGCAGATCTCCTCTAAATATTATTTTGCAACACCAAGTTCATAACAATCCTTACTTTCTCTATGATTTGGAGACAGAGATCCTTCAAACTGATCTCTTTTGATTTGAAGGCTGACATGGATCACCGATGTTGAAAGAAATCACAAAGCAAATATGCACTGAAAACATGTGATAAAATAAGAAAATCCGACCTAATATCCAATATCAATAAATTTCTATTAGGCCAGTTAGTAAGAGTAGTGTGTCTGCTTACGCCAAAGTTTGAATTCTCTTTCTATAAATTAAAGATTAGAAGCGATAGTAAGAGTAGTATATCTGCCGTCTTACGCCAAAGTTTGAATTCCCTTCTTGTAAATTAAAGATTAGAATATCGCTTCGTCAAAAAATTAAAACTCAATCTAAAGGCTAGTAGTAATAGTCTACATTAAACAATTGTCTAACAACATTCACAACAAAGCTTCGTCCTCAAGAAAAAGGACACAGAACATTACAACATACAAATCCTAGAAGTACATCCGAAGTTAGCAGTTAGTTTTCAGCTAACCATTTTAGTCCATTACCAATCTGAATAGTACCGAGGCAATGGTTGAACAAAAAAGGCAGCACCTAGGAATCAGACACAACTGCTACAATTAGTCAACTCCTGAACAACTTCTTCCATGGAGGGTCTCTCAATCGGAGACTCATGGGTGCAGAGCAGAGCAGTCTTTGCAAGCTTGGACGCTTCGTACTCGAAGAACCTGCCATTGAGGTTTTGGTCCATGAAATCTTGGAATCTGCCTGTCTCAGCACCAAGGCGCATTGCGCTGGTGACTTTCCGCTTCCCTGATAGGATTTGGAGAACAAGCACGCCAAATGCATAGACGTCACTTTTCTCCGTGAACCGTCCTGTGGTGGTGTACTCGGGAGCTAGGTATCCCATGGCAGCGCTGGCCTTGAGTGCTGAGAAGACAACATCATTGGTGAGAAGCTTGTGCAGGCCAGAATCGGAGAGCAAGGGGTTGTATCGCTGGTCGATCAGCACCTTCTCAGCTGAGATGTTTTGGTGAACAAGGGCAGGTTTGTTTGGCTTGTATCCATGTAAATAAGATAGACCTGATTAAAAGAACAAAACTCAGTACAGATAATTTGGAAACTGACTCCTAACGGAAGCATTTTTGGAATTTTAGTAGCATAAGCTAAAAAACAGAACATATACTGACCTTTAGCAATGCCCTTCACAATAGAAACCCTAGTAGTCCATTCAAGAACATGGCTGTCGCTGTCCTTGACATCAAGATACTGCAGCAGATTTCCATTAGGAACGAAATCATAAATGAGGAAGCATTCTCCGCGGCCCTTTGAGCAACAAAACCCTCTCAACCTCACCAAATTTTCGTGCCTCAACGAGGTTAACATGTTCAATCCCTTCAAGAACTCAGATTCCTCCGTCTTGCAGCATGATTTGCCAATGCTCTTAATGGCAACAACAGACCCGTCTCGTAGTATTCCTTTATATGTTGCAGAGAAGTTACTCTTACCCAATAAATTCACCTCTGAGAAATACTGAGTAGCAGTCTCCACCTCTTCCAAATTGAATCTAAAGCTATGGAACACTTCTTGTGCAAACGCGCTTAAATTCCTCCCATCAGCTAAAGGATCCCAGCCGTTGGCATACTCAAGGCTGATGAGAGGAGATCCATTATTCCTGTAAACTCCATTGGCCTTGGCCTCGTCAGTACTAAGACGGCCATCAGCAATATCAAATGAGTTACCAAGCTTCTGTTTCCTGCGCCGGTGTTGGGTGAAGAACAGAAACCCCACACCTGATAATGCAATAGTTACTACAATGACACCAACAACTACAGCAACAGAGGCTTGATGGGATTTAGACAAATTCGAGCAACGAGTTTGGTTGCAGGGCAAAGGCACATTTGCAGTCTCCGGGATGTCTCTTGTTGGCACACCGGCTCCAAAGGGTTCGGGTCTACTCGCGTTGAGATGACCGGAAGTAGTGCAGGCGGTTAAGGACATGAATCCAGCTCCACATAATCCCAGATTGTTTTCATAAGAGAATCCTTCATTAAGTCTCTTCAAAGCTGAAATTGATCAAGGGTTTGAGTACTTTTTCAACATTTCAACATGAGTAATAGCTACTGCAATTTCTTATTCTAAAGATCGAATTTGAGATGGTAGACTGTTCTTACCAAGAGGTACATTGCCGGATAGAGTATTATTCCGAACGTCTAGAACTTCAAGCACCGGTGCATCAGCGAGTTTTGTGGGAATAGAACCGAAAAGATGATTGACACTCAAATCCAGTCTCATCAACAGTTCCAAGTCCCCCAAACTTGCCGGTATTGCGCCGGTTAAGTGATTAGATTGCAGAGCAAGAACGCTCAGGTTTTTCAAAGATCCCAGCTGCGTGGGAATGCTTCCGGTGAGCTGATTATAGCAAAGTTGCAAAACTGAAAAGAAAAACACAAACCCTAGATAAGTAGAGCATCAATTGATACAATACAAAAGAGGAAATTTAACAAGTTGGAAAATTTTAGTAACAAATCATTTGGGAAACAGAAAGCACTTAAATCAGCCAATCCTTAGTAAAAATGGTTTATAAAACAAGTGCTTTTTCATCAATACAAATGGGGAACCACATGAAATAAAAAAACTAGTTGAATAACTACTATTTATTATCTTTTGCATCCAAAAAAAGAAACAAAACATACCAAAAAACAAGTTCAAATCTTTCAACAGACCAACTATTTATGTACTTAAAAGGTCTGTTTGGGATTGATTGCTTGCTTGGAAGAGCTGAAATTGTTTTCTGACAACTAAAAGCACTTACAATGACATTTGACAGAAACTGGGTTACAGAAGCACTTTTTGGACAAGCTTCAAGAAGCACTTCCAAGTGCTTTTCCAGGAAACACTTCCAATCCGAGTGTTTTTCATGGAAGCACTTCCTAGTGTTTATTTTCAATAAAATATTCAACATATGTATGATAAAAGTACTTCTGCTAAAAGCGATTCTTACATAAGCAGTCCAAAATCATTCAGATTAACTTAAATGAAACAACAAAAACCGAAAATCTAAGTCTTTCAGAAAAAATTCAGCGAACCTTGCAAGCTGCTCGTGCTTCCGATCTCGGGAGGAATCACTCCAGAGAGATTATTCACATTCAAATACAAGTCACTCAGCTCCGTCAAGTTTGAAATCTCTCTCGGAATCTCTCCTTGCAGAGAGTTGTAATGCATGTAAATCCCAGTCAAATGCTTGAGCCCTGCAATGGCGGGAGATAGCTTCCCAGAGAGCCCCTTTCCCTGCAGCGAAATGTTAGCAACCTGACCGGCCTCATTGCACCCTATTCCCTCAAAGGACCCGTCGCACGGGTCGCCATTGACGGTCCACGAAGAAAGGTACAAGCTTTGCGGGTCCAAAAGCGCTCTCATGTCCAAAAGTGCTTTTAGCTCTGCGTTTCCACAAACCCAGAAGGGTTTTGTGAAGAAAATCAGGAAGGAGAACAGAAGAACTGCAAAACCCATGTTTTGGTTTGGGTTGAAAATGGTAGTTTTCTTCTCTGTTCTAAGAAGCAAGCTAGTTCTCTCTGTCTCTCTCTCTCTCCTCGGTTTCTCTCTCTAGAGCACAGAGAGGTGGTGAGTGTCTGAGAAGAGACAAAGTCACAGAGGGTGTGCCTAACTTTCTTCAGTGGGAGTGTGCCTAAAGCTGTGAGGAATGAAACTGTAATCAGAAACAGAGGACTATGGAAAAGAATGACTGAGTTTGGACCGTTGGATTGATTGACTATTGATTGAGGGAGTACAGGAGCAGGTGTGGGTGCAGTTACATGGTAGTATTGCTATTTTGAGTTTAGAGGTCATGGGAAGTGTGACTTGGAAACTGGGATATTGTTCTAGTACTCTTTATTATAAAATACAAATTTTTTTATTTTTTTAATTAATACTAATTGTTAAATTAAATATAAATAAATTATAGACGTTTATAATCTCGTAATACCTAATTATGCGTAGCAGTAAGAATTTTAACTGATCGAGTAACCCCACATTCCTTGTTTGGATGGTAACTACTAAGTAGTTACAAAAAAAGAATAAACAAAGCTCCCCTTCCTTCTTCCTTTTCTTTTTTTTTTTATCATTTTTTTATTTTAATTATCTTGTGACAGAAAATCCAAGTTTTAACTTATGCAAATGGATTTTAGAGAACCAAGGAACCACAAAACTAAAAGAAATTTTCTTCACTTATGTGTTCCTTGATGCCTCTCAAATATATTCACATTTAAGGCTAAAGAAATGAAGAAAAATAATAAATAATAAGGCTAAAGGATGCACGGGAAGAAAGGAAATGGCGAATATCACTTTCCTGATTTATTTTTTTGTCATGCTTTGTTGAGTGAATGTTAAAAAATTATATTAAATTTTCAATAAAAATTACAAATATAAAATAAAACACTTCCAACATGTTCTAAAAATTATATTTAACACTTCATAATTCTAACGATATGTGGAATAACCTACAAAATGATAGGATTATAGCATGTTGATAAATTTTAAAACTTATACATTGATCACCAACTTGCTCTTAAACATTTTCAAGTTTACAAATTTAAGGATTTAGGCTAATCAAGGGTAAAAAAAATAAGAAAAAAGAGGTAAAATAATTGGGAAAATTCTTCAATGGTATGTATCATTTAATGGTACGGCCATTGAATGGTCCAGATTAATTTGCAGCGGGTCCCAAATAAATCTTAGACCATTCAACAGTACGTACCATTGAATAGTACGTACCACTGAAGTTAAACCCAAAATAATTGTTCAAATTTAAGGAAATTAGTATATAAGTGGGGTCTATGTTTCGTAGCCTTACGTCCGCCACGTGGTCGACCACATGTGGTGAGCTACGGCAGGATTGACCGGTTCAGACTCTGTCATCCCCTAAACGGAGATTCCCCCGCACAAGTAAGCAGTTCGAATTCAAATCGTACGAATCACATGCAAGCAACTGCGCAGTAAACCCATACATATTTCTAATCTGATTGGTCCAAACTTAACAAACGATCCCTAATGACCCACGTGTCCCGTGCTCAATGGATCGAACCGCGTCCAAATATCAAACATTCAAATAAAATTGCCATATTGATTGACTGGGATTGGATTGGTTGGGAGAGTGAATAGGTTGGTTGCTTCTTTTTTTTTTGGTAGGGTTGTCTTCCCTCTGTGGCTGTGCCTGCCATGCCCGAAATTCTGACACCACAGTACTGCCTTGCCTTCAGTCCAATACTCCAATGTCCATTAGTCCCTGTCTGAGCTAATTTTTTTTTTATTCCCTTTGTTATTTTCTTATTTGTTTCCCTTTGATTTGAATTTTCTAACACATATAGAACTTATGGAAAGCTAATAAGTAATAACCTTCTCATTTGGACCTTTACGTTTCACTTATACGACTCTCATTTTTTATCATGCAATATCTCTTGCTTGACCATCAAAATCGCCCAATTTATTAGTCACCCTTTAAAGATCTACTTTCCTAAAAATAAACTAAATTATTAGAAATTGTTTTAACTATTGGATTAATGCTATCAAATTTTAGTATTTAAGTGAGAAACATAGTTTATTTATTTAATTTGATAACATTTATATGACTAAACGATTTTGAATGTGGCTAATTTTTTGTAAAGATAATCTTTAAAGAGCGACCTAAAAAATAAGTGCTTTACACATTAATTGCAAAACTCTCCTTATGATTTTGACCCAATGTTCATAATATTCAAAAGTTTGAATTTTAAGGATATTGTTTAACTCAATCATAAATGAGAATGACTTACATAAAAGATAGACGCAAAGTTGGCGTTTTTCCAAACTGATCATATGACATTGTATGATAAAGTTAAAATAAATTACTACTCGTTTAAGATTAGGACACTGTCAAGTAGTGTCTCATTTTCATCTAAGTCTCCCTTCTTTGAAAAGAGCCATCATTTTACTTGTATATCACAATAAGTAGCGATATTGGCACTCCAATTTGAGTGTTTTACATTTTTTTTTTATACGCATATAAGAAGTGCATGAGGCTAAAAAATGAGTGTTAAAATCACTAATCATTGTCGTTGACAAGCAAGTAGGAGATGCTACTTTAGAATTGAACACAAATTTTTTCCTTTGTAAAGTGTTGTACGATGAGAATGATAGTGCCAAAAAAAAAATGAGAATGATAGTCCAAAAAAAAGAGAGGCGTAGAGAGAATAGGATGGTCCAACTCCTATATGTGATAACAGTGCATTTTCCTCTCCCTACTCTAGAGGGCCCATGCAGTATTTTGGAAGGGGAAGGACCATTTCTTATTGGAAATATATAGATCATGAGTCTCGTTTTTAAGACTATGGTTCAAAAAATTTATGATAACTCACCGTTTAATCCAACAATGTAAGAGAAAGTACAACAATAAAAATAGTGAGTGACTACAATTTGTTTGGACTAATGAATCTAAAAACATGACAACCGCATGCATTTCCAATTGAAAAGTCTTAATAAGGGATCGACGGGGATCATATGTATTGTGTTGCTCGTTCAAGAGCTAGTTTTAGAACTGAGATGCTTAACCTTATAGTAAGATGTTGTTTAATTAGCATTCTTTTTAGCATTTGAAAGAGCATAGATCGATGGAATTTAGTTCCCTTTAGTTAAAAGTTGTCTTTCAACTTCTGCCAAAGTATTCGAAAAGCACTTTTGTTAAGACTAACACAGTCAAACTCGGCTTGAAAAAAAAAAAACCCCATAGAATGCTTTTGTTCTGGAAAAACGCAATGCATGAAACGCTTTTGCTATGAGAAATGGATTTTCTTAAACGGTGGAAAAGCTACACCAAACAGCAAGGAAAGACTTGTTTAATGACAAAATCCAGCCTCATTTGTTGGGGGAAAATGTTACATAGTGATATATCGTCACGTGATTATATTTAACTTATCGTTTAGTTTGATCACGTAATGAGTGAGATACTCAAATGACAATACATCTTTAATGATAAGACAATGTCGACTCTCTGTGTTTTCAGATTCTAATGACATACAGAAGAAACTACATTGACTTATGGACAATGGGTCGGTTGGTATGTACAAAATGTTGTTGTCTTTTGCTTGTAACTTGGTGAAAGCAACCGATCAATTTGGTGTTGATGAGCAGAGGACCGGACTAGCTACCTTACTTAGCATAAATAACCAATATTTTGAAAACCCCAACATAATCTAACATGGACTTCTCAGACAAAGAGTTCCAGACCTTCGATATATAAAGTAGAAGCCTTGAAATTGGAATATCTAGAACTACACAACAACGAAAGTCCTTGATCAACTGAATATATATATATAGAAATATATGTATATATTAGGGTTTGTCATGGCACACACTCACCAAAAAAAGGAGGTTTGTCACGGCATTTTATTATATATATATATATATATATTCTACAGTGCTGCTTTTTAGGTATTAATCTTGGTGTTGTGCATGCAGTAGTGGTGTGGTGCTGGGGCTGTGGAAAAAATTAATTTCTTGACAATGTATGCATATAGATATGGTAAAGGGATGGAATTATTTGTTTTTCATTATATAGTGATGCGCTATTTTTAATGTGCTTTGAAGATTGATTCTCTCTCTCTCTCTATATATACCCTTATTAACCTTATCACGAAACTTTTCCAAGTTCCTTTGCAGAGGGACAACGCATCTCTTAATATTTGATATATGTAATGTAATGTAATGGAATGCTTGCACGAACTCACTTTTTTCACATTGTTCTTTTTTATCTTCAGCTCTATCCTACTTGTGCAGTTAATTACCACATTCCCATATCCTTACATGGTCACCGCGATACATATAACTGACTTGTTAAGCGTGCGCACACCATTGTTCACCACATAGAGCACGAATATAGATGCCCTTTGTAGCAAAGAGCACAAAAAATATATGTGGCATTCGTTTGATATTCTTGTAGTGATGATTTACCTTGTTAAAGATGGTTTTACGTGTGTTCTGATTACGTTTGTGTTCTTTGTCTCAAACTTATACAAGTAGTATGATGCTTGTGATTGTGATAGCCGTGTAAGATTTTATTTTATATATTTATGCAAATTCATGCCAAATTAATATATTGATAACTGGAGAAAAAAAAAGGTACCCATGCGACACGCCCAATAATTATTCTTGTTCATCAACGGAATGTTCCTATCATGAATGCTCGAAAAAACTTGGTTAAGTGATGCACTTGTTTTGAGTCTTGACGTAGCAATTTTAATTCTTGCATGCAGCTTCTCCATCTTCCTCGGATTATACGCCTAATTAAATTCATACGGATTCAGTATAGGGTTATTTATAAACGGTGATCAGGGTTATTCAAAGGCATATCAATTCATTTGATTAGGGTTTGTTCATCAAATCAAGCATTTCTTTGTGTTGACGTTAATTAAAAGAAAGGGATGTTTGAAGATATATGGTAAGTTAGGTTCAACGTCGACTCGAAATGATGAGCATCTCTTTTTCGTAGGACATACTAAAAGCTTGATGCCTGTGTCTCTGGAGAATAAAGTTGTGCATTATATGCCAATGGCCCAGCCAGCTATACTATGATACATCTATCCCCACACTTTCAAAATTTTAAAATCAAATCCTTTGCAAAGTCGGCTCAGAGGCAAGGCGAACAAATATATGTATATATATATTTTTTCTCATGAATTGTATTCTTGACAAAAGAAAATGAGTAAACAAAAATTTTTTCTTTATATTCTCAAATCCAATATGATCTGACTCAAATTCACGTTATCGTGCAAATAGTTAGTACATTGAAGCCAAATTTTTTTTAATTTATTGAGAAAAATTATATTAAAGTACAAAAATTAAAAGACCTCATTGTACTTTTGTGTTAAAGCCTCAATTTACATTGGAACGGCTATGTCACATTTTAAATGTGTGTATATACAAAATCAATGAGTTATACGCTAATCGAATTGCACCACTCATCACTTATGATTCAGTTGTTTAAACAGAGACACAAAAAATGATGAGTTTTGAGCACAACTTCTGTTTTAGTCGTCCCTCTATAATCATGTAAGACAAGCTAAATGATGGCATATGGATATGATTTTCCAAACTAAGAAAACATTAAAATTCAGTCGCCCGAATGACAATTTCACAAAATTTGCAACAAAAAGTTGTGGTTTCGATTCGTGGGTGGCTTTTAATCGCCATAATTGGCCTTTAAATTTGCTTTTTTGGATTTCTTTTAATCCAACAAGGTATCAATACCTTTAGCTTTGTTGATTTGATGCACCTTCCCCAGCGGTGCTCTCCAGCCTCTCCATGTTAGGTGCCAAGAAGATGCTGAGCTTTCCTACTGCCACACAAACATGACCCAAGCAATGAAGGCCGTTGTTTGTGGTTCTACCTGAACTTGACTATATTGATTAAATTGAGCTAATGTCTTTTATTGATATTTAGTGAACTTATAAATATCTAGACTGAACTCATTAAATTTGATAACAGTCCAACATATTGTGTGATAGTCGTGTTTTTTCAATTAAATTGGGTTAGCAGCCTTAATTTCTCTTGTTTTGATGCGGTAACATCCCTCCCCTGACTTTAGATTCCAAATAACATCATTTGCTGACTTGTGTCGCCTTCCTTAACACTTGTGTCGCCTTCCTTAACAATCCCTTAAGCTTTTATGCTTTTCTTATAGAATTCGTTGGTTTGACCATGAAGGCCGAATTATTTGGTAGAAGGGGATTACGGGTCAAACTATCGCACAATAAACATGTCTTAGCTCTATGTCCGACAAATCTCACTTTGTAGAACTGAGATTCCGATTGTTTTCAGGCACCAAACGATCCGTAGCGACTAATTTTGTTGTTGTTTTCTTTTGTTGGGCCTGGCCCAGTGTGTGACGAAAAGCAAACCTATGACCAATTAAGGCCTTTCTTATCACAGCTTGGTAAAGACCCATTAGGCCTTTTCTATTGAGGGATGGGTCGAATTCTGATCCAACCCACCAAATCGGAGCTTGTCAAACCCTAATCGGCATTCCAATATAAACCCCTTTTAGAAAAACCTCATCTCTCTCGACTGAAAACCCAGCGGAAGCATTTGGCGCCGTCTCAGAGAACCTAAGTACAGAACCAACCTCCACCTCCGTCTCCGCCGCCATGGGTCGCATGCACAGTCATGGGTAATTCTGCCTTCTCCCTCTCTCTCTATCACTCTCTCTCTCTTTCTCTCTCTCTCTTTCTCTCTCTCTCTAGAAGTATTGGATTTTCTTATTGTTTTTGTTTTGGGGTTTTGCAGAAAGGGCATGTCAGCCTCAGCGCTGCCGTACAAGAGAAGTGCGCCGAGCTGGCTGAAGGTCACTGCTCCTGATGTAAGTAAATCAAAAACCCAAAATTTATATTTTAATTATATGTGATTATCGATGCTTATTGAGTCGATTATAATGTGATTAAGGTGGAGGAGAACATCTGCAAGTTTGCAAAGAAGGGTATGACTCCATCTCAGATCGGTGTCATTCTCCGTGACTCTCACGGAATTGCGCAGGTTAAGACCGTTACCGGTAGCAAGATCTTGCGTGTTCTCAAAGCTCATGGTATGCTTCTATTTGTTTTAATTTAAATATTTTGTTGTATGAGTTTTATTGCATTGTTTTGTAGCTCTGAAGTTTGATTAGAAGGTTTGAATTTGTAGTGGGACTTGTGGGATTGAAACCCAATACTCGAATGAGCCCAATTGCATAGGCGAATATACGAGAATAAACACTGATTGATTGCTTACACTGTTTTTTTGGATTTGAACACGGGTTTCTAGCCCGATTTTGGTTGAATGATTAGGCGAGCTTGATAATATAAGCTCTCTGTCTTCATTTCTCATGCCTTTCTGATTAATTGCTTGCATACAAGTTTTGTCTGGATTTTAAACATGGGAGTGAAACACAGTTTTGGTTGAATGATTAGGCGAGCTTGATAATATGAATTTTTTGTCTTCATTTCTCATGTTTTCCTAAATTGTGAAAAGGATTAAGGTTTTTTTTCAAAGCCTGTGCCATTGTCTTTTTAAGTTCCTTTCATACTTACTAAATGGCAGATTAGTTGTTGTTTTTTGTTTTGAAAGTTCTATACATAAAAATTACATTTTTTCGTTGTTGGTTAGGTCTTGCCCCTGAAATTCCCGAGGATCTGTACCATCTTATCAAGAAGGCAGTGTCGATCAGGAAGCACTTGGAGAGGAACAGGAAGGACAAGGATTCAAAGTTTCGGTTGATTTTGGTGGAGAGCAGGATCCACAGGCTTTCTCGTTACTACAAGAAAACCAAGAAGCTTCCTCCTGTCTGGAAATAGTAAGCATTCACATTTTCTGTCCAACTTGTACATTTCTATGGTTCTAGTATGGTGACATCACTTCTAGAGGCTTGTTGGTTGCCTTATTTTTGCACATGTCAGCGAATTCAGTTTTACAAAAAAATTCATGAATTGGGTCCAGGTTCGAACAAATAGGGTGACTGAAATTTGTATTGTATCGCGCAATAGCATAATCATAGAGTATTCTCAGTTTGTGGATTTAGTCAGGACACGTCACAACCAACCCCCCCTTCAAAATACTCTCAGTTTCTGTTCTATATAATCATTTTATGGTTCCTCTTTTGTTTTGCAGCGAGTCAACCACTGCCAGCACTCTTGTTGCTTAGTTTGGGTATGCAACTTTTGCTACCGTCCGATTAGCTTGGGTTGATATGGATGGATACTTTGGAAAGCAAAACGGAAGATGTTGGTATTGTGTCTCCATGTTTCGAACTCGGATACCTTTTAGCGTAAGAAAATTTTGGTATTAACCAACTTAGACGTATTCACCAATCGTATGTTTGAAATTTCCTTTATGTTTTGACGTTGCACCCTTACTTGAGATTAATGTTTTGGTGAGCTACATTTAGCATTGCAACTTGTTCTAGTATCGATTTTACGTTTTGCAATAATGAAACTAGACTCTATAATGTTCGCCAAAAACGTGATGGCCACAATGATTTAGCCATTGCAGGTATTGAAGACGCCTTTTGTTGAATGTTCAGTTCGATCCATCGTCAGCACTTCTTGAATGAACTTAACTTGATCAAGAGATTCTTAGCTATTCCTCCAACGGTATCTATTCGTTTTATTGAATGAGAGACGAGGCTTAACCTCTCGTTTCTAATGGCGATACAGTTTCCATTATTCGTGCTTCTTTGATGTGAGAACGAGCCATGTTGATGTTATGCATAATTTGCTAGTTAGTCATAAACCAACTTTGGAGTTCCAAAAGAACAAGCTTTTGGAGTGTGTTAAGGCGAACAAATCTTGGAACATCTAATTTTAGCTTAATATTCCTCAATAATATTTTGGAATATGATTTTTTTTAGTAGAGCTCTAGCATTAGCGGTTTAAATTGTTAAGTGCAAGCGGGGCGGGGGGAATTGCCACTGCGGTAAAGCAGCATATGGCGATTCAAAATAAATAAGAGCGTCCACTTAGCAAAATTGTACAACACTAATAGGAAAAAAATTAAATTAAAGACTCAAATTTGATTTGTATAAACATCATAAAATAAACAAAATTATTTACCAAGCACTCTTCCACTTGGATTCCGAATATTAATCAAGACTCCACAAATTTTCTCAACCCCGTCTTCAAATCCGTGGTGGGCGCATAACCAAGCTCCCTCCTTGCCAACCTTGCATTAGCATGAGTAAACAAAACGTCCCCATTTCTCGGCATCGGCACCACAACCTTCTTTGCCTTCACCCCAAGCAACCTCTCCAAAATCCCCACAACCACATTAACCGGCACTGGTGACGTGTTTCCGAGGTTGAAAACCCTAAGTTGCGCCGGCCTCTCCACCCCCCCCCCCCCCCGGTCCCGGTGCTCTTCTTTGCCGTGTCCACCACCGCCAACAAACCCTTAACAACATCATCAATGTACGTGAAGTCCCGGGCCACAGAGTTATGGCATGGGCCCTCGAAAACCACAATTAGCTTCCCTCTCAACTTATTCCTAGTAAACAAAAAGCACATCATATCAATGTTTAGTGAACTTATAAGTAATAAGACTAAACTCATTAAATTGGTCAACATTACAACATATTGTGTGGTAGTCGTGTTTTTTTCAATTAGATTGGATTAGCGGCCTTGTTTTGATGTGGTAGTTTGTGGGGGGGGGGGGCCCCCCCGCCCCCCCCCGGGGGGTGCAAACGACGGCTTTCGTTGACCCTTGTCACCTTCCTTAACAATTCCTCAAGCTTCTATGCCTTCATCATAGAATTCGTTGGGTTGACCCTGAAGGCCGGAATCTATGGTAGAAGGGGATTACGGGTCCGGCTGATTTTCACACAGTAGACACGTCTTAGCTCTATGTCTCATTTATATATGGAACTGATTTGGACTCAACTCTGATCGTTTTCAGGCACCAAACGATCCCCTAACGACTAATTTTGTTGGGCCTGGGCCAATGTGTAACAAAAGCAAACCTGTGACCAATTAAGGCCTATCTTATCACAGCTTGGTAAACACCCATTAGGCCTTTTCTATTGGGGCATGGGTCGAACTCTGGTCCAACCCACCAAATCGGACCTTCTCAAACCCTAATCGGCCTTCCAATATAAACCCCTTTTAGAAAAACTTCATCTCTCTCGACTGAAAATCCAGCGGAAGCATTTGGCGCCGTCTCAGAGAACCTAAGCACAGAACCAACCTCCACCTCCACCTCCGTCTCCGCCGCCATGGGTCGCATGCACAGTCATGGGTAATCCTCCTTCTCTCCCTCTCTCTCCATCTTTTTCTCTCTTTCTCTCGAAGTATTCGATTTCTTATTGCTTTTGTTTTGGGGTTTTGCAGAAAGGGTATGTCAGCCTCTGCTCTGCCGTACAAAAGAAGTGCGCCGAGCTGGCTGAAGGTTACTGCCCCAGATGTAAGTAAATAAAAAACCCAAAAGTTATATTTTAATTATATGTGATTATCAATGCTAATTGAGTGGGTTATAAATGTGATTAAGGTGGAGGAGAACATCTGCAAATTTGCAAAGAAGGGTATGACTCCGTCTCAGATCGGTGTCATTCTCCGTGACTCTCACGGCATTGCGCAGGTTAAGACCGTCACCGGAAGCAAGATCCTGCGCATTCTCAAGGCTCACGGTATGCCTTTTTTTCGTAGTAATAATTTTAATATTTTCAGTATGATTTGTATTGCACTGTTTAGTTGCTTTGGGATTAATTGCTCGCTTACACTGTTTGTCTGGATTTTAAACATGGGTTTCCGACCCAATTTCGGTTGAATTATTAGGCGAGCTCGATAATATGAGCTTTATGTCTTCATTTCTCATGTTTCTAAAAATGATCAAGAGTTTGTTTTAAAAAACCTGTGGAACGGTCTTTTTTAGTTTTCTTCGCACGGACTAAATGACAGCCTAGTTTAGTAGTTCTTGTTTTTTGTTTTGAAAGTTCTTTAAAACAAAATTGCATAATTTTCTTTTGTTGTTGGTTAGGTCTTGCCCCTGAAATTCCCGAGGATCTGTACCATCTGATCAAGAAGGCAGTGTCAATCAGGAAGCATTTGGAGAGGAATAGGAAGGACAAGGATTCAAAGTTTCGGTTGATTTTGGTGGAGAGCAGGATCCACAGGCTTTCTCGTTACTACAAGAAAACCAAGAAGCTTCCACCCGTCTGGAAATAGTAAGCATTCTGACTTTGTTTCCAAAATATAAAATTTTATGATTCTTGCATGATTGCATCGTTCCTAGGGACTTGTTGGTTGTATTGTTACTTTGCATTGTGAATCATGTAATTGTAATGTATAATGTAGTATGTATAGTCGAATGTGGTGTAAAAGCAACATGTGGGGGAACCCAGTCTCCTTTGTTTTTTTTATTTTGTTAATTTTGATGAATATGATGAAAGAGATGTGTAAGGGTGATGATCATTCGATTCAACGTTATCAGAAAAATTTCTCTTCGCGTTCTCTCTGTTTCTGTACAATAATTTATGTATTCTCTTTTGTTTTACAGTGAGTCAACCACTGCCAGCACTCTCGTTGCTTAAGTTGTGTATGCTACTTGCCACCGCTCTGCAGTTAGCTTGGGCAGATATGGATACCTTAGGAAAGTAACGGGGAAGCTTTAGTACTGCGTCTCTATGTTTCAAACTTGGGAGACCTTTAAGCTATTGAAAATTTTGGTATCCTTACATGTAAGGACAGAGAAGCTTAGGGCTTTATAGTTATTTGTTTGTAATTCAGATTTCTTGTGCGCCAATCTATAGTTTGAAATTTCCGTTATGTTTCGACATTCCACCGTTTACTTGAGATTGATGTTTTCAAGAGTTACATTTAGCATTGCAACTTGTCGTGCATACGCAAAGAAACTTGAGATCTGTGACTTGGGAAATGTCGAAAATCATGCCAAAGTGTGGTAAACAATCCACGATGGTATATTTTGCAAGAACGAAACTGAACTCTATCGTGTACACTGAAAAGGTGCCAGACACGATGGTATTGAAGACGCTTCTAATTGAATTTTCATGCCCGATCCAGCGTCTGCACTTCTCGAGTGAACCTAACTTAATTAAGAGATTCTTAGCTATGTTTGGTTCAACACGAGGGAATATAAAACCGATTACAAGGCAAATTTCCTCCGATTTGCTCATCTCCGCCTCAAACCTATTTTACGTCAATTGTTAAAATGATGCGAATTAAAATCATAACAAGTTTTTGCAGTGCTACATAAAGTTGGACCGCATTAGCTAGGGTCGATGTGCTCCTCTGTACACTCGAGTTCAAAGTAAAGAAAATAGGTTGGGCCGCGATAAGCACTAGCCCGAGCCAGATCTCGACGGCCCGACACTCCAGCTTGAACCCAGAAGCGCACACCGCTAAAAAAAGTGGCGGTTCTTTTGGGATATGAGAAAATAAAAGAAAATGGCGCTTTAAACTCCTGAAAGAAAAGAGGGATTAGAAAAATCCTAGAGGGTCTGTTTGGATGAGGGAACAAAAAGAGGGTTTGGACTAGAAAAGGGGTTTTGGAAGTTCCATTTTTAAAACCCCTGTTTGGGTATATTAAAAGAAGGGTCTTGAAACACAGGGGACCAAAAAGTGGGTTTGAAACGGGGGATTAACTCGACGTAAAAATGCAAATCTGAAACCGACCTAAATTCATCGGATTAACTCGACCAAAAAGTGCACTGTAAATTGGTCGAGGTCCTTCGATCCGTCCACGACGACGCCGACGCTTCCACTTTGAAAAAGCATAAACTCCGATCCAATTCGTCTTCAACGAAGTGGAGCCCAATCTCTAATCCGATGAATTTGAGATCCCCAAGCCTGTTACATGTTGTTTGGTTGCTGGGAAAATCCAGTTTATTGGATCACCACTATACAAATTTCAACCCTTTTTTTCATCCTATTTTTAGGGAAATAAAATTATTTTCCATTTGGATTTATTATTATTTATTTAATAAGATTATTTTTCATTTGAATTTATTATTATTTGTTTAATAGGATTATTTTTCATCTGGAACTTTATCATTTTTTTCTATTTTTGCCATAGAATTATCATGTATTTTTTTCTCCGGACCTCTTTTTGTTTCGAGTTATGATTTTTTTTTCTTTGTCAATTTAATCCCATCATTACTGGATTCTCTTTATTCCCAAACAAGAAACTTAAAAACCCCATCATCTTTAGACTTTAACCCCTCCACTCCCTACTCCCATCATTGACAAATCCCTTGGAGCCAACAAAACCCCCATCCAAACAGACCCAGAAAGTCAAAGAAAACGAAGTCAGTATCGCTTCCTACTTCCTAGTGCTCTCGCATGCTTTGCAGCGGCGGATAGAAACAAGGGAAGAAGAAAACCCAGGTACCAAATCCTGCTCACCCATTTGATTTTTTTGTTTGAATTGCATCTTCCTCTATATTTTTCTGATTTATTTTCTATGTTTGTTCTGTAAATCGGTTTGTTTCGTTCATTTTTCATTGTTCATTGGTCCGATAATTTTGAAATAATTTCAATCCGTGGAGGTTCGATGGTAGTTTTCTGCTTCAAGGACTGTTTGTTTTCTGAGAAAATTGATGGAAAAATTATAAGAATTAAATTGCCCCTTTTGACTTGGCTTGGACCTCCCGTTTTATTTATTTTTTTAACTTCAAATACTCAGACGGGTTACGAATTAGTTTGTTTAAGTGAATTAATTGCTCCTTTGTGGATAGTGGCTCTTAAGTGTGTATGTAAAATTATGAATGTGTATTACAATTTATTGGAGTAATTTGGTGATCATGTGCTGTCTATAAACATCCTTTTTGTTTCGGAAACGAAAAAGGAAGCGAAATGGTGGCAGGGCTTAAAGAATTCACTGCAAGAGTTGAAAGAAATGGCGTTGATGAACCAGTTCTGGATGCGGAGAACGGTGAGGAGTTGATGCACCTTCAGCCTGGTGTTTCTATTGTTCTGGGTAATCGCGCCCCCGAGTCCCCTGGCACCCTCTACATATCCACCAAGTACGGAGTGCTATCTCTCATGGTTTTTTTTTATTTGTGTTTGGCTGAAATTTAAGGGCATAGACTAGATTAGATTCAATAAAACAATTTCTGAAGGGACGGGTAAACTCTTTGATCCCCCACAAAATTAGAATCCAATTGAACAGTTAGCTGTGATTTTGCAGGCAAGTGGTTTGGTTGAGTGACGTTGACAGGTCGAAGGGTTATGCTGTGGACTTCTTGTCTATATCACTGCACGCTGTATCCAGAGACCCGGACGCCTACACCTCTCCTTGTATTTACACTCAGGTATATGCTTTCTTCATCATTGCACTGCCACAACAATTTGGGGTTTTATCTTGTCTGACATGTACTTCGTCGAAACTGTTTTATTGTGTGGTGCGAAACTTAAGTTTGTAAGGCATTTTTTTTGGCAATTCTTTTTGTTTCTGCCATATGAACTCTGAACAAGTTGAAATGTCGGTGTTGTTTTTGTTTTCGCGAGCTTAGAATCATGTTCTTATACTAATTCTGCAGACATTAAGAACAACAGTTGTGCATTGTGGGAGAATGAGATTTTTATGTGTGTTTGGAACTGCATCTCGTCATAATCTTCTTGTCAAATATAGGAGTGGCACCTTTTAGTATATATCTACTGTACACAAGAATCATTTGCTTATTTTTGTATTCATGGGTTGTGTGCCTAATATGGTCGGAGTCTCACGACTGATCATTAACTTCAATATGTAATTTCAAGGTTTTTGGCCTTTTCGTGCATCGTTTTTCTGATTAGAGTTTTGAAATTTATAGATTGAAACTGAGGATGACAAGGATGAGTCTGATGGTTCAGATTCAGAATGCAATGGTGTCTTAGATTTATCCAAGATCACAGAAATGAGGCTTGTTCCTTCAGATCCTAATCAATGTATCTCTCTCTCTCTCTCTCTCTCTCTTGAATTTTCTTGTTAGAAATTTTCTGGTGAAGGGTTACTAAGTTCTTGTTGTTTTGTGTGGCAGTGGATTCTCTGTTTGAGGTATTTTGCGAGTGTGCTGAGCTTAATCCTGAACCAATTGAAGGTTAGTACGATTTCTAAATACCCCTTTATTTTTCTTTTACCGTTTTGTTTTAGTGAATGATATTTGTTATGTTTGCTTCATGAGTTGCTCCCTAATATCATACTTTTGATCTGCCTTTCTTTAGAAGGGGAAGAAGAACATAATTGGATTTTTAGTGCTGATCAGTTGGAAGATGAGGCAGTTGGTAAGCGATGCACCTTGGAAAATTTTTATCAATTCATGGGTTGATATGTGTAATATAAAATGTTTTACTATGTATGACGTCTTTGTTTTGAACGTGGTGGTATTTTCAGGGGACGATTCTGAGTGGCCTGTTCCTCAAAATCCGTCAAACTCAATTGGTCAATCTAACGGGGATCATGACCTAGCTCGTACCGTGCTTGAGGTAAGCTTGTGAATATCCAGTTAATGCTGCTATGGAGTTGCCGCATTTTATTAATCATGTTTTCATCTCCGTTGCAGCTTCAGATCAACGATCAGCGCTTTGAGGATGCAGAAGAAATGGAGCGTGAGACCGACAGTGGCCACCATTGAAATTCATTCTCCTTGCAATGTTTCATCTCATCAAGTGCTGCCTTTAACCCGCTTTGCTTTCTTGTTATGCACTCAAATGTTGCTGTATATGCGAACAAATTGTCGTAACTCTGTTAGTCCGAGACACAAGTGGATTAGGGAATTTGTGACAAGTACCTTGATGACTTTCCATGTTACTTATTTGATAGTTTTGTGGTATCTTTATGGAAAGTTAACCATTCCTCAAGGTATTTTATACTTAAGAGATTTTGGACGCTAGATTCCTATTCGGAGATTTTGGTCGGTAGATTCTTATTCAAAGATATAATGACTAAGATCTAATGGTATAAAATTAAGAGATACATAGTTTGTTTGTTATCCGGAACTCCATTCTAAGGATGTAGCTGCTGAATATCCAATAGTTGACTTAAGAAAAGTTCTCGGACATTATTTTCTGTAATAGAATTTTTCGCCAACTGGAAATGAAAACAAAATAAAAGAAAAGCAACAAAACTAAGTGAAACCACTTGAGCGAAACTCCAGGAGAATGACTTTTATGCAGTGGGAATGTTGTGGTGTATTTTGAGGGGACTGGCTACAGTGCTCACAAGCATTGGATGCTCACACCGATCTCACCCTTCTTCCCCCCTCTCTCCTCCCTCCTCCCTCCTCCCTCCTTTTAACGGTGAGATCGGTGTGAGCATTCAATGCTTGCGAGCACCGTAGCCTACTCCTATTTTGAGTGCAAAAAACTTATAAACACTTACAGATGCGCGATTGTCTTTGACTTTTGAGTATCGCTATAATGACATCTCATTTGTAGGTAAGTAGTTTCTTGCTAAACTAAATGGCTAGTTAATAATAAAATTACAAAAACTCGGAAAGTTAAATTTGAAGTATCATTACAATAACATTCCGTTTTAACATACAAATTGCGTGCTAATAAGTTCACAAATATAGATGAAGAAGCCCAAGGAACCCAAATTAGTATTTGGGCTAAACTTATGACTTGAATCCCCGGACTTCAAAATTATAAACCCGACCCGTTCGAACCCATCGCACACCTGGCACAAGATGGTGGTAAAACCCTAATAGCCCACCGTATATAATCTCACAAACACTTCGCTTCTCCTTCCCATCGCTTTGAGAAAGAGGTATTAGCACAAGTGCCGCAGCTCCCCGCCTCCTTCCTCAGCCACCCAGGTCCGCTTCTCTCTCTCTTGATTTCTCTCACTCGCTCTCTCTCTCTCTCTCTAACTCTCACAGTTTATACCAGATTTGTTTGAATTATTTCCAGCAAAAGTGAGAGAAATCGAGTAGTTTTTGGTGCCATTTCTGATAGTTTTAGTTATAAAATCTGTGATTAATCGCTGTATTATTGCTGTGATTATATAGGAAAGCAAATAATTAGCGAGAAAATGGCATACGCAGCGATGAAGCCGACCAAGCCAGGTCTGGAGGAGTCCCAGGAGCAGATCCATAAGATCAGGATCACTCTTTCTTCCAAGAACGTGAAGAATCTCGAGAAAGGTCTCTGCTTTTTCTAATTTCATTTTGTTTAATTTATGCCCATTTCACCTTAATTTCTTATTATTTGCAACACCCTCTTAATTTTCGTGTAATTATTCGTTTGGAATTGATTAATTTGTTAGCAATTAACTTATTTATGTTGCCTAAAACCCATTTAATAGCTTTATATCTTTTAGGGCTAATTGAAGTCTATAGAATCGTTTGTGGGTTGTGCGTCCTGTTTATATATAGTTGTTAGACCAAGTGTGGACTCCAGTTCAAATTCAAATAAGTTGCTAGTTTTGCGGGATTGGGTTTCGAATTCTACTTTGTAACTTTTGATAGTGTATTGTTGTTTGATTTGTTTTTTGAAAATATAATCGCTTGCAAATTGGGATTTTCTGTTATTCTTTCAACTGATGCCTTTCTCAATTGTTATAAATACTAGCAGCGATCGTGATGATAAGTTTTGGTTTGTCATACCTGAGTTGTCGTCCTAATCTCCTGGAATGTTTTGGGTTTTCTGAGTCTAATTGCATAGCAGTTATTCAATTCCATTTTTCTTTGATTGCTGTGTTAGATGTTTTTGAAATGTGTTCATCCACTGTTGTTTCTACATTAAGTTTGTTTAAATTATTAAGCATTATGATTTGCTTGTGGAGTATTGTTTAGAGTGGTTGTTTGACATTTGTTTTATTTACAGTGTGCACTGATCTCGTTCGTGGTGCCAAGGACAAGCGCCTCAGGGTGAAGGGACCCGTGAGGATGCCAACCAAGGTTCTGAACATTACCACCAGGAAGTCTCCTTGTGGTGAAGGTATGTTTCAGTGTGAAATTTGACTGTAGTATAAACTCATGGCGTAGATGAATAACGTCGTACTAAATGCTGCGTTTTTGGCTTGTATAACTGAAAATCATGTTTTGTGGTTTTCAGGTACCAACACATGGGATAGATTTGAGTTGCGTGTCCACAAGAGGGTTATCGACCTCTTCAGCTCTCCCGATGTTGTCAAGCAAATTACTTCCATTACTATTGAACCTGGTGTCGAGGTGGAGGTTACAATCGCCGACTCTTAAACTGTGTCTGGTTTCAGCGTAGCTTTCCTAGTTATTTGGAAAATGAGCCATTCTGTTTTATTCTAATTGTGTTAAAGACCTGTAGTGTTTTGCGATTTCTGGAGCTTATATTTTGGTATGGATATGCTTTAATAGAAGTACGTTTAGCAAGATCCTTAAGCTTCAATTACATGGTGATAAGGGAATTAAGACATTGAAATTTTTATTTGAGTTTATGTTCTGCCTTTTATACATTTTTAATCGGCTACTTCTTCCGTAGTTGCACTTAATTATGTTTTGACTGTGTTTCTAATGGTTAACGTTGTCATCCATTTGTGTTATCGAATGAGAGACGAGGTTTACCCTCTTGTTTCCAATGGTGACAGAGTTGCCCCGGTTGATGTTACGCTTAATTTGGTGATTACATAGTGCTAATGAACTCATAAACCTCCTTCTTTGGAGTTCCAAAAGAACAAGCTTTTAGACTGTTAAGACGAACAAGTCTTCGAACATCTGATTTTTGCTTAATTTTCTTCAGTAATCATTCATAATACGCTCTTGATGCCACAATATCTTTGTAAAATTGTCAAATAACACCACTAATTGGAAAAATAGAAGATTAAGATTTGACTTGTATAAACGTCATAAAATAAACAAAATTTACATTTACCAAGCACTCTTCCACTTGGATTCCGAATAGTAATCAAGATACCAATCCACAAATTTCTTCAATCCCGTCTTCAAATCTGTGGTGGGCACATAACCAAGCTCCCTCCTTGCCAAGCTTACATTAGCATGAGTAAACAAAACGTCCCCATTTCGCGGCATCGGCACCACAACCTTCTTTGCCTTCACCCCAAGCAACCTCTCCAAAATCCCCACAACCTCATTAACTGGCACCGGCAACGTGTTCCCGAGGTTGAAAACCCTAAGCTGCGCCGGCCTCTCCACCTTCCCCCCTCTCCCAGTGCTCTTCTCTGCCGTGTCCACCGCTGCCAACAAACCCTTCACAATGTCGTCAATGTACGTGAAGTCTCGGGCCACTGACTTATGCCCCGGACCCTCAAACACCACAATGGGCTTCCCTCTCAACATGTCTCTAGTAAATGAAAAGTACATCATATCCGGCCGGCCCCAAGGCCCATAAACCGTGAAAAACCTTAGCCCAGTAATTGAAAGCCCATAGATGTGGTTGTACGCGTGTGCTATTTCTTCCCCTGCTTTCTTTGTCGCGGCGTATAAGCTCGCCGGTTGGTCCGTACGGTGCGTTTCGGAAAAGGGCACTTTTGAATTGAGGCCGTACACGGAGCTCGACGATGCCCAGATGATCGACGGCTGTGGGTTCGCAGATTTGCAGGCTTCGAGGACATTCACGAATCCGGCGATGTTGCTGTGGACGTACGAGGCTGGGTTTCTAAGAGCGTATCGAACGCCGGCCTGGGCGGCCAGGTGGACGACGTGGGTGAATTTCACCAACCGGAAAAGCTTCGCGAGTTTTTCGGAGTCGTTGATGTCGGCTTCCAGTACTAAGATCTCATTACGGCGGAGGAGATCAGCACGGCGGCGTTTCAGTGTCGGGTCGTAGTACTTGTTGAAGTTGTCGATCCCGACGACACCGTCGCCGCGTTGTTTGAGCGCGAGGGAGACGTGGGTTCCGACGAAGCCGGCTGCTCCGGTGACGAGGACTGACAGGCCGGTGGTGGAGTTGGCGAGGGGCTTGGCGGACTGGACGACGACGTTTTCCCAGGCGGGGAGGCTGGGCAGGACGCGGCGGTTGGAATTGGAAGATGGGGTTCGGAGGAAGAAGAGGATAGTAAGGAGGATTGCAATCCAGGAGAAGATGAGTTTGGTGATGGAGCAGCGGAGGCGGAATCTGGGTTTGTCCATCGGGGGAAATTTTCCGGGAAAAGTTGGGACTTTTGGTTCCTTATATTTTAATGGGTATTATTATTAATTTTCTGGCATTGCTATTCAAATGGGAAGAGTTTTGGGGATTAAATTTGTGAGAGTTTGGATGTGAATTGGAGACTTTGAGGAAGTGAAAGGAATTGGGTTTCTGAGTTGGAGAGGGATTGGGTTTGTTCTTATCTTTCTTCTTCTCAGTGTTCGACTGAGTAAATATTTTTGGCGTTTTTATTTTCTTTTACTTTTTCTTTTTTGCTTTTGAGTTGGAGGAGTTATCTGAATGGTTGCTATTTGGGTAAAAAAGTGTTGGGAATTTAGCAGAAATTCAGGAAAAAGGAGAATGGAGAAAATGGTGATGAAATGGAGTTGAAGATTCTGGACTTGGTGTGGAAAAGCTCAAGTTTTCTGTGTGCCAGAGAGAGAGAGAGAGAGAGAGAGAGAGAGAGAGAGGTGGCGTGGTGAGGGGTAGATGGAGGGAAACATAAGTTCTTGGAGGGAAACACGGTTTGTAAAGGAGTTTAATTATAGGTAAACACTAATTAATTAATATAACAAAGAGTGTAACTGTGGAGGAGATTGAATTTTAAAAGGAAATAGGGACAATCCCTACATGATCGAGAATTACAAAGGCGAATGCGAGTTAAGCGGTTGATCAAAGTAGTGTGTCCGACTATTTTTTTAATAGATAAAAAATGTTAATATAGAATATCATCTTGTATAAAAAAAATTTCGATATTTGTTATAAAAAAGTCCATCAAACAGCAAGTCTTTTCTTTCACACATCTAAAATATTTGTTTGTTTTTCTTGTTTCTTGGCATGCAATTGTTTTATCAAATGGTCAAATATTGGAGTAAATCTTTGGTTCGGACGCTCACATCATATGATTGTCCGCCCAAGACTCAACGAGCGGGACCAAAAGGGGGTGGGGATGGCCGAAGCGCAAGGGTAGTTGGGTCGGATGGTTCCGTATATCGGTAGAGGTGCAACTCGGGCGAGTTGGAAGGTCAACCCAACTCTAACCCAATCTTTACAATTCGGGTTTGGGTTGGGTTTCATTTGGGTTCATTCATGCCCAGGTTTAATTGAGTTCGGTTTTACTTGGGTTGGGTTCGGGTTGACCAATTTTTTTTAGCTTAATCCTGTAACAACTTAGTTTACAAGAATTCTTAAAAAATTAAGCCAAATAGCATCAAAGCTAGTTAACTTCAATTTCATAAATAAATCAAAACGAGAATTCAGTTCCACAAATTGATATCCGTTCTGAAGTTAAACCAAATACGAAAATTTCAACCATGTAAAGTTTAAATTAAAACACAAAAAAACATCAAAGCTGGTACCAACAGGAAAAAAAAAATTATAAAGGGTGTTCAATTTTTGAAATAATTATTATAAAGGTGTTCGTTGGTGGACTTGGGCCACTTAGGTGTAATATGAGTATTAGTTAATTTGGATGATAATCAGGTTGAATTCGGTTTGATTAATCGGGTTGAGTTGGGATGGGGATGGGAGTAAAGGATCAACCCAACCCAATCAATGAATGAGTTGGGTTTGAGTGGGTTATGATTAAGAAATAACCCGCTTGTTCGTGTTTAAAGTTGAATTGGATATAGACGGATTCGGATTAATTCAACTTAAATTACACCCTTATATATCGGTCGTAGGAGTGAGATGGTCCGCTGAATGGACGATATAATTTCTCCAAATATTTGCCAATTTTGCTCTTCTTGTGTGATTCCAGCTAATAGCCCAAGGCCCTAGTACTAGTGTTTGTGCTAGACCAGACAGAAGGGCTTCACCAATTCATGATATTATGAAACAAAAAGCCTTAAACATTTTTGCTGGATCAACACATACATAATAACATTACGTAACAAAAATGGTTCAGAACTTCGACTTTCATATCCTCAACTTCCCAAGTTTCTAACTATGTTTTAAGAAAAACGATAGTGTTAATGAGTTAAATAATTAGTTATTAAAAAAAAATCGATAGAAATCAAACTGCACCATAATGCATATGTATAATTATTTTCTACCGGTGTGGTAAAATGCCATTTGCAACTTCCCCACTGTTGAACTTGAAGATGTTTTTGGTGAAATATTATGGGAAAATGTGTAAAGAGTGCGTCATATCATTTGACATTAAAGGCTAAACACAGTATACATTCCCCACTGAACAGAAGTTCCGATATAATTACATGCCATGGACTTTGAAACAAGAACATTGATTTGTCTTAATCTGATTTATCACCATCTAATTTATCGGTCAACTATCAAAATCTACAAAATCATGATCTCTAATCTCTTCAATCACTTCTATTCCTCCTTTTAGGAACGAATGCATTGGTGGTAATTAAGCTTTCGGTTCTTTACCTCATTAAGCATCTACTAATGTTTCAAAAACCGACACTAATTAGTTATTCTCGGTTGCATATGTTTTTGTATTCGTATTTTTTTATTTCATTACCTGATTTATCTCTCATCAACTAACTTCTGTGTATCTTTTATCACATAATGAGATATACAACTGATTTCACGACAAATTATCTATTATTACATAAAATCAATCCAAATCAAAATACTAATAAAATATAGTATGAGCAGGAAAAAGCATGATTTGAGGAAATTAAGGTGTCTCGTAAAGCAACTAAAACAGCAGTGATCCTAGTAATTAACATCATTTGCAATCACATAAATTTCATATATATCTAGTGCCCTTGAGTTTCACTACTTGTGATCTTAGTAATCATTCATGCCCAACAAATTAAATTTGTGAATTTATGAATCCTGAATTATGTGCTTTTGTTTTATCTGTAACATCATGATCATCATTCATCTGTGTCTTCTTTCGGTTCTTTAAATCTTTCCATCATTTAGTCACTTTAGTCATTCATGCCCACACAACATTATTCTGCAGGATGATCTTTTGTTAAATCATAAAAAAATCAATTTAACCTTTTTCATAGCGTGTGTTTCCTATAATTGAACAGTAACATGACTCGTTTTCATCACAACTTTTGTTTCAAACAAAATAATCTACAAATTTTAGGTGATCCTCGCTTTCGAAAAAGGGTGAGACTCATTTGAAAGTAAAAAGAACTTAAAATTGTTTTTCAGTTTTTAATTCTTAATATTTAGTTATTAAACGGACTCTTAAGTAGAACTGATGAATTATATATCTTGAATGAGCTAGCTAGCCACCAGGAAAGGTAGCCATAATTTTCATGTGCTAGAGCAATTGAATTTCCACAGACGTGGATGGATTATCGAACACGATACAATATTTATTTTGGTCAGATAAGAAACAGAGAAGTTACTCATGCATTACTACATACATTTCGTGTAGATCGACCTTCTCAATTCTCAAACTGAATAAGAGATTTCAACCACCACAGTAAGGTACTAAGGTACGTATGTAAATGCCTCTTTTTACATTTCGCTTCCCTCTTCCTTTTCACATTAGTTTCCCTCTCACCTATTTCACCCACCAATCTAAGCTAGGCATGCATATCTTACATTCAAATAGAGTTGTTGACTTTCCTTATCATAACTATATTACGTCGTGAACCTCTTCATGAGATTATTAATTGATTTTGGGAGTAGACTACAGTGCTCGCAAGTATTGAATGCTCACACCGATCTCACCATTAAAAGGAGGGAGGAGGGAGGAGAGGGGGGAAAGGAGGGTGAGATCGGCGTGAGCATTCAATGCCTGCGAGCACTATAGCCAGTCCCTTGATTTTGAGTTTGATGTTCTAAAATCTATATATGATACGTTATACTGTTTTAAAAATAAGCCTAAGTAGCTGACTAGGCGCTAGGCGGAGGCTAGGCGCCCCAATTAGGGCCCAGGAGTTAGAAAATCGGTGAAGCCTCTAGGCAGCAATTAAGCGGCTCTAGGATGTCCTAGGAGGTTCAATTTTTATTTTTTATTCTTTTTAGATTTAGAGTTTGAAGATAATTTTCTTGTAAAATAACTCTTAATACATATTTCATTTTATGTATTCAATCAATTGTAGTCACTTATTTATATGTTTTTATTGTTATATAATAAATTTAATTAAAACTAAAAAAACCCGCCTAGGCCCCTAAATGCTAAGCTCCTACCCGCCGCCCGACTAGCGCGTAACGCTTTTTAGAACCTTGATATAATATCATAACGAATTAATATTTTGAGAGCTTTAGATTTAGCCCTTGCAACTGATGATATTTTCAGTAATATTTATCAAACATACTCTCACGTCAACGAATATAATTAACCATCCGCATATTTAATTTCTAAACATACTATACAAAACCAATTAAAGTAAGGTTTTGTGGTCTCCACACACAAAATGCGACCACCTTTGGAACTGTTTTTGTCGACTGTGTTTTTACATGTAACCTATCATTTACTTTTACCAAGAAAACTACAAATGCAGCTATCAATGTCTAAGCCAGAAGTTGTCGGGCAGAGGCTTGAAAATTACAAAGTTAGGCAACCAACAAATATATCCGAATCCCATAACCATAAGCTTCCAAACCTCTTCATGTCACAGACTCACAGCAGTTTGATACAAGCCTCAAAGCTTGCAAGCACCGCCATTGGCATAAAAACCATCCTCTCATCAGTCTCAGGTCCTTCTCATCATATTAAGGCCAAGCCCATCGTTTTTGGTGACAGCATAAAAGGTTCCCTTCCCCATCAAAATACCTTTCGGAAAATTCTACAATGCACCGCGATGCACCTGTACCGGTGTATTGGATGACTGAATGTTTACAACTAAATTTTGATATTTTAGACCTAACCGTTCAAATACCGGTGCATTCTATACACTCATGCACAGTAGAAAAACCCATAACAATTTCTCAAACCTAATCCAACCTCCATAGATAGAGTCATAGACCTCCTCATCTCTCTCTCTCTCTCTAGAGTTTAGTGGTCTATATATCCTAGAGAGTGATGAAGAGTTAGGTTTGAGAAATTGTTATGGTTTTCCTGCTGTGCATCGGTGTATGGTGTATAGAATGTACTCACTAGCTATATATACCTACTCAATTATGCATGCATGCATGTACGTATCGGTATAACATCTAAGTCCAAAATATTGCATCGTAATATATACATGTGCTGAATAAATAAAACATTATTTCGTCATCAGAATGTGAGTAATATAATTCTACAAAATCTAATTATTTCAATTAAGTCATCCTATATAGTATATACTGAATTGCATGATCCCTTATGTCTCTCTCTAAGAGCAGTTCCAGCCCAGCAGATTGCTTGGGGGGGAGTGGCTGCAATTGCTGGGGGGATTGGACATGTTGGGCTGGAGAAGGAAGGAGCTCGGGGGAAGGGGGCTGCTCGGGCAAGAGCCCAGTGAAAAGTTGACAGCCCGAGCCACCGAGGTGGCTGACGTCAGGCTGGCGTCAGAGGATTCCGATTGTGTCCTATCTCGGAGGTCTCCTTATTCAGTGCTTGATTTGGAGACATCTGCTTCCAATAACATTCAGAATGGTGCTGATTTGGAGAAGGAGATTGCCGATGATTCGACAAATCTCGGAGAGCTGCAAATACCCGATTTGGGTTTTCTGGATGAGACATTGGGCCCTCTTCATTTTGATCAGGAGCTAAACTTGGGACCGGAGCTTGATACGCTTTGCTTGGAGGATTTCGGGCAGTACTTCGACGATTACAGCAGCATTGAGGATATACAGATTCCAGGATTCGAAAGCGATGAGCCGAGCAGTCTTCCTGACTGTGACTTTGAGGATCTTGGCAAGGATGACATTGAATGTTGGTTGGATGAACCCCTCAACATAGTATGCCAATAAGTTTTGCAGCTAGGAGAGTGTCTTAAGAGTTTAATCTCTGCTTATTAATTATAATTATCGGTAATTATTAGCTATGGTTTTGTAGCAATTAGGTGAAATGTCAAGAACTCTCGAGTAACATTATTTTATTGTTATCCGAAATTACAAATAAAATTATTATGTAAATATAAAAAATACTAATATTTTATTGTCAATTGCCAGAGCAATTTAATTGTAGGGGTAGAGATGTAAAAAACAATTGACACGGGAATACACTGTTCATTAGGGCAATTACTGTTCATTGGGGTGGATTGAATAGTAATTGCCTGGGGAGAGGTGGGCAACACTGGAGTTGCTCTAACAAGATTTCCATTGCAATTAAATCGTCCTATATATTTATTATAATTTTTTTGGGTCAATCGTCGTATTTATTATAAAATAGGAATACATGCCTACTTTTTTATGTTTGAGAGGGACAATGTAAAAAAACAACTTTAAGGAAACAAATATTTATGGACTGAGAAATCTTAAATTTTGTCGATGTGCATATGGACGATTCACAATCTTCCATAACGTGTGTGTGTGTGTCATATCACAAGGTTTATCGAATCAACTGTTTACAGTAAACAATAAGTAACCTATCGATCCATCGTGGCTGAGGTAAATTTACCTTTTATCATTTACCTATTTACCATGAGATACTTTACCCAAAAAGAAGACGAGATAAATAAAACAAAGAAACTGTCATTTCATCCACAAGTGGCAACACGAGAGGTTGGTGAAAAAGATGGAGAGAAAAGGATGGAGTGCGATTGCATTGTATTGGGCCAACATGCACCTTGAAGAAAGCCCATAGACCTACCTTTAGCCCAATAAGAGAGTGCGTTGGTTCCACGTGCATTGACGAAAGTGCAACTCTGCGTTCGAACCGAACCAGTAACCGGTCTTCCCGCGCAAAAAGAGACCGCAAAGTTTCCGCAGCTCTGTCTCGACGGCAGTCGAAGCGCGCGTGGCGGGAGCGTAGGGAGAGAGAGTGAGAGACACAACGTCTCGGCGCATGCGCGCTTTCTGTGTGTTTGGTTTGGCTTGGCTAAACAAAGTCCTCTTCGAGCTGAGCGTCACATCACTTCAACGATGGGGCCCCCACGCATCTCCTGGCCCCAGCCCTCCCGTCGCTTTCAATCTCAGCTGTACGATTAAGTCTGACTCATCATTAGGAGCCGCGCAATTTACTCCGTGATTTCCCAATTGCCAAGCTTCCCTTCTCTCACTCTCTCTCTTCCGAGTTGTCTTCCGAGTTGTGTATTATTGATCGTATACTTTTTTGACTTGTTTGTTAAACTTAAGCTACAATCAGAGGTTTTGTAAGTCAAGACTCAAGTGGAACGAAAATTCGACTATATTTTTATGCACCGAATATGAATAGCGAGGATTGAATGTGCAGCTAAAGATCTAAATGTTAAGAAATCGATTAGTAATATAAGTGCATATTAGAAATTTTCAAAGTTGTAAGGAGTGTATATTCATGTACCATATGTGATGACATGAAAAAATATTACACATCAGAAGGCAAAAAATTTCGTTAAGACTTGTAAGAAGTTGAATCGGTCTATCGCTAATATTACTAATTGGTTTTGAAACGAAACCTCAACCTTCATCTATAGTATTAGAGTTTCTCAAATAGGAAAATTGAGAAATTTTGAAATTTTGCAAAGGCATAAATAAAACCTCAACTTATTAATTTTAGAATAAAACCTCAACTTATTTAACTTAAAGATTTATGTGTACGATTTCCCTTTTTTTCACTATTACTTGTATAAAAAACAAATGATATGTATAAATGAAATGCTATTACACTGATTGACATTCAAATTATTAGAGATTATCTTGATATACGAAGGCCATGATTCTAAATAACATGCAAAGGCTTATATAAAAGGTGTATGATATATGATTTTAAATAATAAGATTTATGTATTCATGTACTATATAGGGTTATTAGGGCTCGTTTGGCACGTCGGACTAGACTGGACTTGATTATATTCTCGGACTGGACTGGATTGGCTTGGACTGGCTTAAGTCGGACTAAGTACTGACCTATGTTTGGTGCTGCATCGAACTAAGAAGTTGGACAGTCAAAATAGTGATTACCTATGTTTGGTGCTGCATCGAACTAAAAAATAATTATTTTATTATTTATATTATACAGTGTAATTATTATTACATCATTAAAATTTGTATTCAACATTGTAATTATTAGAGCATCTAATTTAAATTTTTCATAATTTCTATTAAAAATAAGGGCAAAGTAAATTAAAATTACTTATGAGTCATAAACCAACAATTAGAGCATCTAATTTAAAATTTGCCACATGGAAAATTAATTTAAAAAGAAATTAAAAATTAAAACAAATAACATAAATAAAAAAAGGTAAGCCCGCCCCAATTCAATCCCACCACTAACCCATCCCATGCCTCCCCGACACCTTGTTCCCCAGCCTAACCTCCTCTGCAACCAACCGCTGCTAGCCCACACCCTTTCCCAGATCCGCCGACCTCTCTCCCAGATTCGTTGACCTCTCTTTCAGACTCCCACTCCGACCCCGACCCCAACCTTGCCATCGAACCCGTCACTGTACTCGTCTCCAGCCTCATATATTTTGTTTCTCATAAAATTACAGTCTGACAAATCGAAACCTCGCAGCCCAAAATTAAACAAAAAAAAACCATTAGATTCAAATCCAACAGAAAAAACCCAGTTAAAATTGAATGAGAGGGAGGAAGAAAGCACAAAAAAGGAGAGAAAGATTCACCTGTTTGCGTTGTTGAATTGTTGAAATCACACGAAGTAGGAAGCTCGGCTTCAGTCAGACTCTCTTATCTAATTTAGCGCCCATCTTATTTAGCGATACCCTTTTTCACCTCGCTATATTAGGTGAGCGAGTGAGGCATTCTTGATACACGAGGACTATACAGTCCCACTTCAATTAGTCCCGCCTCTTGCCAAACATGGGTTACAAGTCTTATTTAGCATAGTCCAGTCTAGTGAGCCCTACCAAACATGGTCTTAGTGTGCTAAATCATCTATCCTTCATTTCAACATTGTGTGAAAAGATATATGATTAATATTTTTTCCACAAGTTAAATTGTGTTCTCCTTTCAAATATCATACTACGAAAAGAAGAGAATCAGGGTGGGGGGTCCAAAGACCTCGGACTTTAGTAGTGTATGTAGTAGGCTAAGAAAGGGTATTATCGTAATTTGATGGAAAAATCCAATTGAAAGGATTGGCTTTTGGTAAAAGCCCTAGTGGTTTGAGTACAAATATTTTGTAAAGGATATCATGGTCATTGTCTGATCTTTGATGGCTCTTTCTCCTCGTGGTCCTAACTGATCATGAGTGAATATGTGGTGTAGCTCCAAATAAATAAGTTCCAACTTCATATGAATAAGTTACTTAATTAACTAAACATGTTTAGACTCGTCTTTATTTGAAGAAATTAATGATTTTCGACTCGCTATCCTTAATTAGGGAGAAACTATTCATTAATACTCAACACAAGCCATCACCACCTGCAATGTGATGTGTGAAAAAACCTATTGTGAGAACATCTGTATGTATTGTTGAAGAATTAATATTAACACGTCAAAAACTTGACAAAACAATTATCACTCGTACTAATAAAATTAAAGTCTTTGGCGATTAAGTTAGAGACAATATTAGTGTTGATCCGCTAGACCGCCTATTTTCAAGGTCTTTTGTGATCTAACTTTGACACCTGCCTTTGTGAAGTCTTGACTCATGGAATTGAGAATATTGATCCTCTTGCCTAGATATATAATAGCTCATTAATTTGTCATAATTATGTTATATACGTAGAAGAATTTGACGGGCATTTCTTTTTAGATCGTTGAATATTGGAGTAGTGATAAAATTTCTAACAGTCAAACTCTAAGTGTCCATGCAGATGAAGATATGTACATATAGCTAGGTAGCTTGTGTTGAAAGGGACATTGCATGGAAGATAATTACAGGGGTATGGACCAAAATCTACTAAAGTATATATGCACCTTTGGTTGGTTCAAACAGTATTGGCCGTAGCCCGTGTGTTGAGACTTGAGAGCCTTTGACACTTGAGAGAGAGAGAGAGAGAGAGAGAGAGAGAAGCAGCAACTAGCAACTAGTACTACTGCTTGTTCAGACCTAATTCAGACCCTGTTGCGTTATATATCTCTTACAAATTAATATTACATTACCAACATCCATCATTATATACGACGACGAGAGAGAGAGAGAGAGAGAGAGGACCACCCAGCTTTGATCTTTGATGGCTCTCTTCACTATCAATCACCATATATCTGGATTAACCCTACACACATTATTCTAATTTTCTTACAAATAGAAGCATCCAGTATTGCTACTCTAAATTTGACTAAAAGTAAGGCTGGAGATTTGAACTCGAGACTCAATGAGTCGAAAAAAAAAACTTTATCCATCAAGACAATCCAGCATTGAAGATGAATATCTAAACTGTATAATTAATTTGCGTGGTTTCTGGAAACTAGAGCTGATTAATTGCGTACGTGAAGAACTGCATGCATAATGATTCTTATTTATGAAGGGTTTAAATTGTGGGGAAGACATATGACAGAAGAGTGGAGAAGGGAATGAGATAAGGCTGTGAGTGCCTGAGCAAAGGACAACGAACCAGCTTGGATAACTAGTGATATCGACTATGTTGGCTTCACTTGGTAACACGTACGCAATCACCTCCAAGCTTTTTACTCCGTGGCTCGGACCACACTACTAGTCTACTGCCCTCCCCTTCCTAGCTTCCTCTATAAGATAGGACATAACGATCATAGGACATTCGACATACACATATAACTACCTCCATAGTTAAAATCTAAAATGTAAGTTATAAACCCTAATTTTACATGTAATAAACTATGTTCAAAATAGATTAAAAACCCTAAGTTACAGTGTCGAAGAATGTTAAAATCCTATTAGATTGTTGGATTGCTTTCTAAAATATTAAACAAAACGTTTGTGAATTGCAACGTTAAATTTGTAAAAAACTAGTCGATTTGTAAAATTATCCGTTGATTTAGATGCTTATTTCTTGCGACTGCCATGCACGATATAAAACACGAGTACACGAAAATTATTATCAATGCAGGACTTTTCAATTTATCAAGATGAAACTCGATTATAATTTAGGTTTGGAGCTATTTTCCCGCGCTTTGCAAATATAACCCCACGAAAGCATGAAGGGCTGAGATCAAATCTGATTAGGTGACGACATAAACCATGATGATCATGATGATGCCCCTGTGCCACGTCTGACTAACCCGGGCTCCACCACCGTCTCTCCAAGTCTTGGCTTTAAGAATCTAACTGTCCTCCATTACCCGCAAACCAATGCCCTTTCCCTCCTCCTCCTCTCCCAACATTTTTCTTTTCTTCCCTTTCGAAAAATAAAAAAATAAATTTAATTAATTAATAATTAGTATAATTTAAATATTCCTATATATACCCCTCACAGAGACAAAAACAAACATTTGAGTTGTGACTTCTTCCCACTTCACACTCTCACTCCACCCACTTCCAGTAAAATTCAAAAATGCCCCAGCACCGCCGTACCGGCTGGCTTCCTCAGCCACCGGCAACGGTGCTCCTCCTCCTCACCATACTCACCCTCTTCCTCTCCACCTCCCCAGCAATCGCATGGCGCCCCTGGCCCCACCTCAAACACAACACCTCCGACCTCTTCGGAGACAACAAAAAATTCGAAGGCTCCTCCGAATTCGTCAAATTGCGCTACCACATGGGCCCTGTCCTAACCGCCAACATAACCGTCCACACAATCTGGTACGGCACGTGGCAGCGGGGCCAGAAGAAAATCATCCGCGAGTTCATCAACTCGATCTCCGCCGCCGGCTCCAAGCGCCCCTCGGTTGCCGGTTGGTGGAGGACCGTACAATTGTACACCGACCAGACCGGCGCGAACATCTCCCGCACGGTCCGGCTCGGCACCGAGAAAAATGACCGGTTTTACTCCCACGGTAAAACCCTGACGCGCCTCTCGATACAGTCCGTGATCAAAAGCGCCGTAACGGCCAAAACGAGGCCGTTACCCGTCAATCCCCAGAGTGGGCTCTACCTTCTGCTCACATCTGATGACGTGTACGTCCAGGATTTCTGCAAACAGGTCTGTGGGTTCCACTACTTTACTTTCCCTTCCATAGTCGGATACACGCTGCCGTACGCGTGGATTGGAAACTCGGCCAAATTGTGTCCAGGTACGTGCGCGTACCCGTTCGCCGTACCTGATTATATCCCGGGATTAAAGCCGTTGAAGTCACCAAACGGTGACGTGGGAGTTGAGGGGATGATAAGCGTTATCGCGCACGAGATTGCTGAGCTGGCGAGCAACCCGTTAGTGAACGCCTGGTACGCGGGTCAGGACCCGAGTTTTCCGGTTGAGATTGCTGATCTCTGCGAGGGAATCTACGGTACGGGAGGGGGCGGGTCGTACACTGGTCAGCTGATGGACGATCACGATGGTGCCACGTATAATATGAATGGGATCCGACGGAAGTTCTTGGTTCAGTGGGTTTGGAGCCACATTTTAAATTACTGTACCGGACCGAATGCACTTGATCAGTAACATTTTCGGGTTTTTACTGTTATATGCCCTTTTTTTACCTTTTGTTTCTATGTATGGGGTTGTTTTTGTTTTAACTTTGTTGGGGTTTTTTGGCGGGTTTGGATCTTTTGGTCTGGGCTGTTGAGAAGCTTTGTCCTTTTGTTGATGCATGATTAGTTAAGGTAGTTAAGTTTGTTAATTATTGTAATAATGATATACTGGTTTTGTATACGCTGTACTTCCCGCCTTATTCGTGTATGAGAGTAATTAGATATTATTGCAAAAGCCAAAAGACCGAGTAGGTATTTTAGGAAAATATTTGAGTTCCAACTTGTCAAAATTATACTCTGATGTATAAGATATCTCGAAGCAAACTATAAAATCCTTTAGAACTTACACATGTACTCTTCTCTTTCGTTAGCCAAATATTATCCAATATCACATCGACAAGTTATTTGGTTGGAGAAAATCTTATGTTTGTGTCACACTAATACGAAAGCGTAAATTCGATATTAAGTTGTAAATTATTGGTCAGTTACGGGGGCACTGTAAAAGTCCAAAATGTTTAGTTTGGTGAGCAATGATTAAGTAGAGCTGAGATTAGAAAATGTATAATAAAGGAGTGGCACTATGGCATTTGTGTACTCGCTCGATGTATTTAATGCTCATTACTCGCGATTGTTACGTTTGGTGGACTTTCGAACGACCTCTGCCTACTGCTCTAGTGAAAAAATTTCTCTTGCATTAACAAAATTTAATCGTATTAATTATCACTGGTTTTCGAAATTCAGTCCTATTAAATTTAGATGTGTGAAAAAATTGAAAATTGGGAGATTGAAAAGCATCTGATTATTCTTGTTCTCAATTGTGTGTGTTGCTTTGGTGTGGTCCATGATTTTACTTATTTTCATGAACGTGATTGTGATAACTACAACAGAATATTTTACTATAATTGTTCATCCACTTTTTAATTTCGAAATTATTGTTTTTTTTAATTTCTTTTAAAAGAAGACTAGTTGGTGATCAAGTCACGACAATTCACTTTTTCGGGGGCAGAGAATACTCACACAAACATTTCAGCCTCCTCTTGAACACCATCGTGTGATTCACCAGCGTCACGAATCAAATCTAAAATGAGCCGTGTGAAATACGAGCCTTGTAAAATACAAGTATGGAACTATTGGACCACCCCATAGTGATTAGTTTCGAAATTATTGTTTCGATCTGCCTTTTTTTAATTCCACTTTCATCATCACACCTAGGTTAAGTGCACGTAATTATAAGATAATCGCCACATTTTATAATCTGGCCACCATAAGTTTTTCCTATATTATCATAGCTTTGCTGATTTCACCCTAGGAAGGACAAGATAATAGGCCCTACATTCATGGTTTACCTATATGTAGAGTTTGTATATTAGAAATAAGAACCTTGATCTCTAATGATACTCGCTATTACAAAATGATAGAGTAGAATGCGTAAGAACTCGCCATTTGAGAAAAGAACAACATCATAAAACAGCTGCTAATAATAAAAAGAAAAATATGAAATTCCAGGTTGTGAAAGAATTCTGTAGTTATATCCAATTGTTGAATCAGTTGATACATAATCTTGAGATGAAATGAGTCAAATATCTAGGTAAAGCCCGCACAAGACGCCTTTCGGACATGCAACTTTAAAATAATTTCGACCTAATCTTAAATTAACGGACAATCAAAACGCTCAGTGTGGTGTACATATTAGATATCAAATCTAAAAGACCTCCTGCAAAACATACAATAAAATCTCCAACGTGAATATATCACTTGCTTTGGTAAAGATCGATTTCATTGCCATTCAAGATCGGATTTATAGTTTTGGGAACGGAATGAAAATTCGATCGGTTGCATTCATAATGTTTTTTCGCGTATGTTTAAAGCATGCATGTCATTCTCAGACAACTTACGGGTCCCACCTTTTACCACTATTTTTTCTTTTACTCCTCTCAATTTACTTAAGTTAACTTTATAGGGATTTGAGCCGCGAGGCTTATGATGTACGACTCCTATTTTATTTTTGTATTTTTTGAAAAATTTAGTATTGCATGCTTTTTCAAAAATTTTCACTTTATAAAAAGAGGGGCACATCTTGTTGTGTACTCTGCTCGAACGAAACAAAGGCAGAGGGGCACCAATCGGAATCCATCGACCAAAGCTGCTGCTGCTTAATCACCCTGCCGAAAAGCACGATATCAAAGGCCACCTGCTGTTTTGTGTTTCCACTCTCTTAACTTGCCCACCAAGGTCTCCAATTTTACTGGGGAGGGAGCTCCAATCGATTTGTGTTTAAAACTTCTAAGAATTGGGCACCAGCTGTTGTGTAGTGTCGAGAGAAAGTTACGTGAGACCGGGACGAAAATGTAGTGTAATGTTTTAAGCTTACTACGTGTCGTCACATGTGTTTTAAACAGTATAATTTATTTATATATTGTTACATGATTGGTTTAGAGCATCACTACCTTGGCATCCCAGTTCTGCGCAAGTTCTTTTCGTAGGGTTGGGCGTGTTTTAAGACGAACTCTATTATAAGAAGAGGGCTACTACGTTTAATCGCTCACGTGATAATTGTTGATTCCCATAATAGTGAGACTCACTTGCATCAATGATCAAGAATTATTCACGCCCCCATGCGCAACTCTTAACATTCTACTAATGATATGAATAATTTAATAGTAAAATGTTAGTACGAAGCATCTCATTAAGGCAAAAATACCCAATTTTTTATATAATACTTGTAGATTGCGAATAATTACATGTATTCGAGATTTTACTATATAACCTTATGCAAGGTAAAACGAGCTCTCTCAATAGTACGTACATATACAATGACTGTATGTGCAAGCATTTGGTTGTATAGTTCAAATTGTGTTGGCCTATTAGGGTTACCCAATGGAAAGTGGAAAACCAGCTGGCGCTCACTCTTATTTGCATCAACTTGCAAATTGAAAAATCCAAACTTTAAAGACATAAGTTTGACCTGAAAATCGCAGAATATTATATTAGGATCCACATTAGGATTGTCACTCAAATACTTAAAACTTTGATTAGTTTAATTAGGACTTGAAACATGATTGATTGTAAAGATAGCGGCGCCTGAAACACGACTTTTGACGTTTAAGTATTTTTGTGTATAAAATATGTCCGCTTTTTGTATGCTTTTGTTTGTTATCCCTAATCACTATCTATTCTCATTTACGGTTTAACAGAGGTGAATTAAGTTGCGTAGACAATTTATTGTAATTGTCCGCTTACATCCGGTTAGAATCTCTCTTCAAATTAATTATAGTAGTTTAGAATATCGATTCGCAAACACGTCGGGTGGATGAGTCGGGTTTTGTAAAATGAGTTCTCTTGAGTTATTACAAGGGAAGCCATATAGAGGAAGAGAGGATTGAGTTGTCCAAATTGATTAGAATTTAATATAGTACAATTAGAAGCGGGGGACCTCAAAGCTCATTGTCATCTAATTCTGACACAAATTTGATTAATTGTGGCTCGTGAGGACGGAGCAACATTGCAACAGTGAATGTAATGGATTGAGCCAACTACCACGCGGCTAATCAATGATTGGGTGGTGGTCCTTTTGCTAAAAATTGACTTTAGATCCTCTTTAGAGGCAGCTAGAATAGGACCCCTTCCAAAACCTTCACATAAACTCAAATAAACTAATAAACGCTTGCCACGTGTTTATAAAGAGCATTGTTTGTTCAATGGGTAACTGTCACACGGTGAGTTGGAGACATGAGAGAATCTTTCGAGAAAAACTTACACGATACATGTCACTTTCTTTATTTCTCTCATCAGGCGAGTCACGTGATGAGAGATAGAGTAAGTTGATACATTATAGTTCCTTTAATATGACTAGTGAAACAGTAAATGTTACTTTAGCACCGTAAATAATGGCGTTAGTTATGTATAAAGTACCTGAAAAGTTCAAGTAGATTAGAACTCACAGTTAAATAAACGAAGGCAAAAAGTACTTATTGTTAGAACAACGACCGGAGGACGGAGGACCTACCAGCAACGGTCGGTATAAGCAACCGTTGAACTAAATTCAGTCAGTTCAAAGAGGCCTCTCATTCTCAATAGCTTTTGTGCAGGGCAGCCATGGACGGCAAGCGTCTTTTTCCAAATCATTCTCTCTATCTAACCACAGACGGATGTTCAAAAAGAGATTAATGAAGTTTCTTCTCCACTTAAGTGACTGACTAAATGGTTATAACTTAGATCGTAGACCGCCTTAAGTTGATATAATCGCAGAAGGTAGGGTGTCCCGGGGTTAATAAAGTGGACTTAAGTTGATATAATCACAGATCTCACAGTGAACTGTAATAATCACAATTACAATTCACTGGTCGGAAAAGTGCTTTTCAGTCATTGAGCTCACAACCAACTTAATGAATGTCTAAGATGAGGGCCAATAGATAAGTGGAATGGCTACAACACTGCAATATAGAAGAAGAGGAGGAAGTGTAAGCAGAACACAAACAAGTAATCCATTCATGAGGATGACAGGATGAAAGACTGAAATTTGCACGAGATAGTCGACCTTTTTCTAATCCTAACAATGACTGTAGGGTGCACAAGCATGGTATAAGCAATATAAGTAAAAGGCACTGCGAGATGATAGGAAGGCCAAGGGCACAGGGTCAAACTGGTGTGTAACATAAGATGGTGTACGGATTCTCTCTCGTGCTGGATAGTCCAGTTACAGGACAGGCCATTGTATCATGAGGGTTGTCCTCGATGAGGCCAAGAGATAGGTGGAAGGGCTGGAACACTGCAATACGGAAGAAGAGAGGGAGTATAGGAAGAAAAAGTTTGAAACATAACACAAACAAGTAATCCAACCATCATAAGCGTGCTATATAGTACCATTACCAACTAAGGATAACAGGACGCAAGACTAAAAGTTGCAGGAGATAATCTGCTCCTTTCTATTCTAACAAATTAACAATGATCGATGAGTGCACTACTATGGTATTAGCAATATAAGTAAAAGGCACAGTGAGGATGATAGGAAGGCCAGAGCACTGGGTCAAACTGGTTTGTAACATACGATTGGGTACAGATTCTCTCTCGAGCTGGACAGTCCAGTTACAGGACAAGCCATTCGCTCGTGAAGGTTCTCCTTGATAGGGTGTGGGACCCATGTGATCCAACGGCCTGCCTGTTACTGAACTTATGCTATATGAATTTTTAAAAGCAACATCGTTTCGAGTATAGCATGTAGAAATTAATGAAGGGATGGCTCAGAGAACTGCTTAAAGGAACAAATGGAAAGCAGTTTGCGATTTTTCAGCTGATTCATCTTCCTAAAAACCATTAAAGCACTACAAGTACGGCTTTAAAAGCTACTGAATTGTCTCCTCATTTACCTGACAGTTTCTATCTATACAAATTAAATATCATTTCTGACCTTTAAGTTCCTCATTCTGCAGATACTTCACCACTCCATATACAACACTTCCAGCAACAAACAAGCCGACTGTCGGGGTAAAAGATGGATATAAATACTTCACAAAGAACTTGTCCCACTCTTCTGGCAGGAAGCCTGAAGTGAAAGTGAACAAATTATTCACAATGTGAAGAATACCTTATTGAATCAATTATAGAAATAACTTCCATGATTTTATTACATCGAATCTTTTGCTCAACATTCAAGTAATCAATCATAATGGATACTGTCCTGCTTTTTCAGATATGTGCAGAAGGGATGCATTAATACGCCTTTAATCGGGGGGTTCAGCTGATTATATTATGCTTCAAAAGTAAAAAGGAATATGTTTATGAGGTTGTTGGATTCTCAAAGAGGGAAGTTTGGGAGACAGAAGCTTTGTCATTTGGAAAGCTATGCCCGTTCCGGTCTGGTCTATATCTTTATAGTTGGAAATGAGCTTCCACAAAGTGGATCAAAATGATCTTTCCAATAGATGATATTCTCAATAACTAGTTGATTTTCCAATTATGTCATAGGAAGGTCAGCGAGAGTGGAATTTTATGCAACTGCGGCCTCAAGTTCAGCTGCTTGCTTGGACAAATGTTATTGAACTTCAACAATTTGTGCTGTGTCCATGGTGCTATATAGATAATTAATAGAACGGCCGAACATGACTCAAAATACTGAATTGGATTCTAAATAATGAAAATTGAGTCCAAACAGTCCAACATGGAGGACTGAGATCATCAATGATCCAACAAATGCGTAAAACCCTGAACTAAAACCACATTTCTTTGTGGACCAAAAAGGTCCAGTCTTTTGTTTGTTGTAGTGTTTTTGGTGCTAGACATAACATTAACGGATACAAAATTCTGCTTCCAGCATATTACCTAATTCAGATTTTCCCCCAGAACTCGAATCACAATGTCGAAATCAGAGGTAAATTTACTGGGATCCGAATATAACTTGAAACCCATCAAACCAAACAATCCCACTACTATACTAATTACTAATTACTGAACTTTTGGTAAATTCAAATGATTCAAACTAATTGACTCCTACAATTTCAACCAAATGCTAACAAAAAAATCTAATCTTTACAAACTACCCAACAAAATTTTCACGTGATTCACATCAATCCAACCACAATGAACTGAAAGTTTAAGCAATCGTACCCGATGCAGCGAGAATAAGGCCTTGGGCTAGAATAACTCCGCCGAGCCCCAACCAAGCAAGAACAAAAGCGCTCTCATTTGTGCCCATCTCTTTGGCCTTAGCCTCATCTTCTTCCGAATAAAGCAGAGGCTTTTCCACTGGCGACCTCCGAATCACCGCAGCCCTCCCTTTCTTCTTATCAGCGGCGGAATTCGCATTTGGCTTGGCCGGAGAAGGAGGTGGCGAGCCGAAGCCTGTCCCGGCTGAGGTGGGTTTCTTGGGTGGGACCTGTGTGGTCTCGGGGGCGGGTTTTGACGGCTCCGATGGGGTCTGGGACTTCACTGTGAAGTGGGTTCTGGGCGAGAGGGGAAGCAGAGGAGGAGTGTGAGGAAGGTGATGAAGATGATAGGGTTTGGTGGTGAGAGATGAGGGACTGTGAATTAGCGCCATTGTCAGTTTAGTTCGTTAGTAGGAAATTTGCTTATTTTTGCTCCTTTTGTGTTTTGGGCTTTCAAGGCAACGACGTGTCGTTTACTCTTGACCAACAAAATATTTAGGTTTAACTGGATTTTACGCCCTCCAAGTTGGTATGATTATCAAAATGAGATATGGAGTGTTTTTTTGTCGGATTGTATTTTTAGGTTTTGAAACTGTATCAATTTATATGTTTTGGTGGTTTGATCATATATTCTTTTGTTAAATTGGTAATGTGATTGGTGTCCGATTCATTTTTAGACTGATGTAAAAACCACACTTGCACCATATTAACAAAAATTATTATCATGAAGCTTTGGTTTCTCTTAAGCATAGTACATTGGTACAAAACACGAGTTGCACCCCTATCACAGAGTGTTTTTTTGTCGGATTGTATTTTTAGGTTTTGAAATTGTATCAATTTATATGTTCTGGTGGTTTGATCATATGTTCTTTCGTTAAATTGGTAATGTGATTGGTGTCCGATTCATTTTTAGACTAATGCAAAAACCACACTTGCACCATATTAACAAAAAATATTATCATGAAGCTTTGGTTTCTCTTAAGCATAGTACATTGGTACAAAACACGAGTCGTACCCCTATCACTTCATCAATTTAATAAAATAAATGGTGCAAGTGTAGCTTATATGTTAGTGCATAAACCAGTTTGACACTTATTTCATTAATTTAACAGCAAATTACACCTATGGCATTATCAATTTAAGAGTGAATCAACTGACCTCCAAATGAGACATACAAACTTTGTATGACATGGCTTTGTATTACTGGCTCAAAACGCCACGGTTTCTTCAAAAACCGAGCGGAGTAAAAGGTAAGAAATTTGAACAGCCACCAAAATATGCAGGATGTAAATGTAGTTTGGCGCAAACATTCACTACACTGAGAGAATTGGGTTCTTCTCCTCCACAATAATTAAAATTCCCAATTTACGAATTTCAGGTGTTTGATTCAATTTCCTGCTCCACAAAAATAGTTTGAATTCTGTTTCTCTGGATTTTCAGCAATGCCAAATCCGCAATTAATACCTTTTTCGCTCTCTGCTTTCCTTAAACGGACATGAAAATCTCACACTCCACACTCGCCCACTCTTCCTCTCCCACATGGCCTCTCTCGTCACTTTCCTGCACTTTCCCTCGCTTTCCTCCTCCCCAAACACCTTCCGCATCATCTCGCCAAAACGGTGCCGTTTCGATTTCAAAGCTCAAATTTCAGTCAATGGCACTCAGAAGGCCGCCGGCGTAGCCGTCGTTTGGCTAAAGCACGACCTCCGCATCGACGACCACCCCGCCCTCCTCGCCGCCTCCAGCCACTCCGCCGTGGTTCCAATCTATGTCTTCGATCATCGCATCATTTCCCGTAAGTCACACACTGACAGTCTGAGACGCACATATATAAATACAGTGGTGTACGATTATATGTATAGGTGGATTGATTGGAGGGAAAATGTGCAGGTTTTCCCGAGAAAATGCAAGAAACGGTTTTGATTGCTTTGCAAGATTTGAGAAGCTCGTTGAAGGATAAAGGTACGAACTTGATGGTTCGGTTGGGGAATGCCGAAAGTGTGATTCAAGAGCTTGTAAAAGAGGTTGTTACATTAATAGCTTTGCTTATTGTGTATGAGGAGAAAGAACTTCCTGCAACGGGGATGCCATTGTGGTGGAATTCCAAGATAATTACGCAGAAAATGCATTAAAATGCGTGATTGGATTCGAATTTGGCCACATGAGTTTCCGCGTTGTGGGTAGGTTTCTCTAGTGTACGAGAGACTAGTTGAACCACTCATCATTAGAGAGGATTGCAACAGGTTCAGTTTATTAGTACTGTCTATGCTGAGGAGGAGGTGGAGTACGGTTTAAGGAAGATGACTGATAGTGTCAAGGACACCTTGGAGGCAATGCCTTCTTCGCCGGACTTTGTGCTGTGGCGGACTCCATTTTATGATGTGAAGGTAGTTGAAATTATCTTGATTGCTTTAGCTACTAATTGAGCGATTGGGGTATTTTGGTTATTGGATGATTGTGTGATTTTGTAGAGCTTGAAGGATATTCCAGATTCGTACGATGAATTAACCAAACTTCGATTGCCAATAACCTTGCCACTTTTGCCAGCAACATTAACTGGTGGAAACATGGAAGTGGATTGGGGTAAGAGTTCCCATATTGTTAATGCTTCTGCTTATACTTCTACTTGATATGTTTCGTTACTAAATTTGTCAAAAATATGTCTTGTAAGTAGTAGTGACCATGATCACTTTACTATGATTCAGGTCCTATCCCCACATTTAATGATTTGAAAGAATTTATCAAAGAAAATCCATGCAAAATGGAAGAGAGTTGGACTTCAATGAAAGAGATGTGCACTGAAACAATTTCAATGAAGGAAATTTTGAAGCCCGGGCAAAGAAATCTAAACAATTCGAGTTCTAGACAAGTCCAGGTCCCATCAAAGAGGCATGAGAATTCTATGTTTGTCACTACAAAAGGAAATTCTCTGGGAGGGGGGACGAGTAACGCATTGAAAGCTTTGGCTGCATACTTGAGATATTTGGAGGGAACAGAACGTGATCACTACTGGTGGGAGTACGTGGTCATATTTTACCATAAAAAAGACCTAATAATGATCAGATATTCCTATCCACTTCATACCTGCATTAACTAAAAGGTTCTTTTGGGATAATCGTGTTGCAGAATACATGAACGGATGCCCTGTGCTGAAAGTCGTGATGGAGCTTCATTTACTACACTCTTTGGTCCTGCCCTTTCTCTTGGCATCCTATCCAGAAGAAGAGTACATTTTGAAGCTCTCAAGTATAAGAAAGAACGAAATTCTGGATTTCTGTCTCCTTTTGGGTATTCATCCGCCACAATTGCTGCAACTGTTGATTCGGTGTGCTCAATGGAGGTGCTGTACCAGTTATGCAAAAATTGTATTTATGTTTTGATTGAAGTGGCTTTTTGGAGACTTACCTTGTGAGGTTGATATCTTTGCAAAAATCATTATTTTTTGCACAACATATTTGTAAGCAACTGAGTTATTTTTTGTGACAGTGGTATTTGCTTGTCGCTCTAAAAAGTCAGTTAAGTGATTACAGAAGATATTGTATTCGTATCTGGAGATGGAAAGGCTATCTAATTCAGGTATTTTGTTCGTTAAATATATTCCGTGGCTTGTAATCTGGATAAACACTTGGCTAGCTTTACGTTGTAGATTGGGGTACCTACTCTTTCACTATGATACTACTGTCCTTTTGTCAGTATACAGTTGTTGGTGATGAAGGTCCTGCTACTCTTCTGGTTCATGGTTTTGGAGCCTTCTTGGAGCATTATCGTGACAACATACACGCCATTGCTGAAGGTGGAAGCCGAGTTTGGGCCATCACAATATTAGGATTTGGCAAATCAGAAAAGCCAAATATTGTATACACTGAACTCATGTGGGCTGAAATGCTTAGAGATTTCATTATTGAAGTTGTGGGTGAACCAGCGCATCTTGTTGGGAACTCAATTGGTGGTACGTTTAAAACTAGAAACGAGATGAGCAACTTACCTAAACAATCTACTTTTATTTTAGCTGTTGCGCTCCAGTAGCCATCTTTGAAAAAGAAAAATGTGTCTATTGTGTATCTTATACTTACTATTTTCTATCTCTAGGTTATATTATTGCAATTGTCGCTCGTCTCTGGCCTGCTTTGGCCAAATCTGTTGTTCTTATCAACAGTGGTGGTGATGTTGTTCCAGGATATTCCTCTGGGCCATTCACCAAAGTAAGTTTGATTAAAAAACTGTGCAAGACTCCTATCTTTCACACGGTTTATACAGCCCCTTGATATAGTTTTCTTTTCAGGAGAGAAGAAGTTCGGGTGCTTCATGGCTAGGTGCTAAATTCCTTTTGTTCTACTTAAGAATGACACTCAAGGACATAGTGAAGAATTGCTACCCAACTGTAAGTGTCTTTACTGCTTTATTTTTCGAACATGGTTCACTCTCATAGTATTCGTTTGTGTTTTTATTACCTTTTCTCTGCAGAAAACAGAGCGAGTCGACAATTGGCTTATTGATGAAATGCTAAGAGCAGTATCCTTTTTCATGTCAGGTTCATATATTGTTTCTAAGAACTAGCAATCACTGTTGATTTTTCACGTCTAATGTGTCAAAAATGTTTCCTTAACATAACTTGAAAGTCATATGATCCTGGAGTGGCAGTCGTCCTAGAAAGCGTTTTTAGCTTCAATCTCTCAATCCCTCTTAATTATCTCTTGGATGAATTCAAGGACAAGGTTCTGATTATACAGGTAACGTCTTAAATCTTAACAAGGAGAGAGAAAAGTGTATCTCGCTTCTCATTTGATTGTTTTTCTTTCTTTCCTCAAACCAAATTATGCCGTCTCTCTGTCTGTTACTCTGGCAGGGAATGAGAGATCCAATATCCGACTCCAAGTCGAAAGTAGCTATGCTGAAAGAGCATTGTGCCAGGTTCATGATCAAGGAATTGGATGCCGGTGCGTAAAACATATTTGCATAATTGTGCTGCATTTATGCTCAAAAGTTTCATGGAAGTTGTTATATTTTCATTATTTTTGAAATTCCAGGCCATTGCCCCCACGACGAACTGCCCAATGAAGTGAATTCTATTATTCGTGAATGGATAGTGAACCTGAGCACTAAACTTCCGGCTGTTAGCGTCAAGTAGTTTTCGTATCGATGCTCCTTTTTGGTAAAAGTAAAAGGGGAAGGATTTTTCTCGATTTTTTTTTTTTTGATCTCTTCGTTATTAGTAGAAATCTGTAACAAAAATTTTATCCTTACCAATCTGTAACATAATTCTTTTACGTAAATGATCTGTACCGTTAATTCTTTTTCATCCATGACAAAATTCAAATGCAAGTTTCTTGAAATCAAATGGCTTTATTGATAATTCAGTATAACAGTTCAAGGAGAATTCTATCCCTCGGAAAATGACTCAGCAACTCCGACCACAATCCTGTTAGGCCAGCCACAATCGACATTGCCTGCTACAACTACACGAGGAGCCAGCCCTTCATCTCCATCAATTTCATTCCTCGTGTTGCTGTTTAGCGGACTGGTTCTTGAGAACTCGAATGTTCACGGCAGCGGCTGTTCACCATACCTTCTCCCCCAACTTCATTTCGTCGCAAAGACAGGTGATATCAGGAACTATTCCTACATTACAATCCCTCAGAATCCCATCTCCTACAAGACCATTTAACAAATCAGCTGGATCTTTAGCTCCCCCGTACTGTAATAGCTTTGTTCTTAAAGCAGTTCCCGTAGTTAATGACAGTGGATCCTCGTGACACAGCTTCTGCCATATCGTTGCGGCAAAACATCTGGCATACAAGTAGCTATAATAACCTGCAATAATGTACACTTATCAGCCATGAAAACGAACTTGCACAATAATAATAATGTTCAAATTCCTGATTGCCGATTTTCGAGTGATTTACGGACAATAAGTTGTACAGGTCTAGAGAACACGGCATAAGTAATTGGCCATGTGAACTTTTTGAAGTGCTCCCTTCTATATGTTGGCAAAAATTTAAGCACCTGCGCCATAATTCAGGAGGTGACTGAATCGGGTCTCCCAGTGCGTGTCCTCCACGTGCTTCCAACTAGTATATTGTCTTTTCAAATCCGCAACGATAGAGCTTGTTGGTGGGGTTGGCTGTTCCCCAAAGAATGTTTGGTCAATAGCAGCATAAAAAATCTGATGAACGGGAAACAAGAAAGCAAACATGGGTCAATATTCCTTCTTTGTGGTTTTCGGCTTTTGTTCTAAAACATATAAAGTGATCATTATCAATTTAATCAGTCCTTAGACAATAACCTGACGTTGCAATTCAGTTGCAGCAAACATCTTTCTGGCACCCTGCATTGACTCTACTAGTTTCTCAGGGATGATTTCACCAGTTGAATAATGTTTAGCAAATGTCCTCAAAACTCGATAATCCCATAAAAAGTACCTAGACATAGTGCCCGAATTATTGTCAGTTCATTACCAATCTATCTTCACAGAGGTTATTATTCAACAAAACATTAAACATTTTATCATCAAAATCCCCAAAATGGACTATCACTTCTAACAGTGATAATTCAGAAAGTTACACACATTAAAAGCATCATGTCAAATATATTCAACCACATCAACATATAAAAAGGATGACAGGAAAATAATCAGAGCATTGAACTTACTCAAAAAGGTTTGAAGGTGTTTCCGCCAAATCAAAAATCACCCTGGTACCTGAAAAGTGTTGGTAATCCTGCCAGAATTATAAAAAGTTGATTATGAATTTATGAGAAGGAAGAGGAAGTGAGATAGCTTGTACTTCCCAGTCATAAGGTGTTTCTAGAATACCGTTCTTGAAAGCAACGAATGGAGAGCATGTCCAAACTCATGAAACAGAGTTTCCAATTCGCAATGATTTAGCCTTGCAGTTGTTGAATGACGTGAAGCAGAAAAACTGCATACAAGAGCAACAACCTGTGCACCAAACCAGAGTTAAAGCCGAATGAAATAAGGGATGATGCAGAAAGTCATTGAATGAGTTTATAGTTGATGTTCTGAAATACAGTCTGCAACTTAATTCAGACCTATTCTCACAGAAGGGGATTAATTCCAGAATACCATGTTCTAACATCTAATAAGAGAGTTTCTCCAACACAAATGCAAAACCGCCATATTGTCAATGGTTTTTAGGGTCCAAAAGAAGTGCTTAAAGTCCCTAATTCGCTTCATTCCATTTTCAAGAATCTAGCTAAGAAGAATTATCACGTCTACTCTTTAGAAAGACACATAATATGAAACATAAAAGTCGAGTAAAGCAAAAATATATACATACAGGAAGTTGATATTCTGTCTCAGAAACCCTGCGGCCACCTTTAATTGCAAAATGAGCACAACCTGGATACTTGCCCTTCCTTGAGTGCAAATCAAGGTACAGATACCCCAAATCACCCTGTAACAAGTGCACAGATCGTAATGAATATGTGCGAAAATCACAGAAAACGAAATCAGTACAATCATATTCAGGCATGCATGAGAGTTTACACAGAATTATGCATATAATTGAAGCATTCACAATGCTGTGAGTTCTCTTTAAGTATATAACATATATAGAAGACATTCATGCCTATTATCATCCATGTGAATACCTCTTCAGGATGATGAAGAGCCATTTTACGCACATCTGGGTGCCATGATTCACCTGGTGCTAGGGGGATGCTATGAAGTGTAGCACCAAACAATGATTCAACCAGCACTTTCAAACCCTCGATACAATGTGGCAGAGAAAAATACGATGCGACAACCTGCATTGGTGAGAAAGAGAATCAAGATAACTTCCCTTGCTTCCATACCCTCAATATGATGTGATAGCAAGCAAACTTTGCAGTTACCAGTTCTTTATTTTAAAGGCAAACAGGAGAGCAAAGCATACCGAAGAGTCCAAGTCATAGGCAGAAGACTTCATCATTGCTGTGTAGTATGCCTCATCCCATGGCTCTAAATCTCCATATTGCTGACCACATTTTTCTCTCTTAAATTCCCTAATTTTTTTAAACTCCTACAGTAAAAGTGATCATTAACAAGCAAAAGCTTTAGTATAATCTACAGCCAAAATAAAAGGGTAACACTTCTTGCAAACACTACAAATATGTTTCCTAAGAACATAATACCTCATCAGCGCTAGGTCTGACCATCTCGCTCATCTCTTTCAAGAAAGACATCACAACTTCTGGTGATGAAGCCATGTTAGGCTTCAAGGTGTATTCAGCATAAGATCTATAATCCATTAGCTGCATTCATCAATAAGAAAGAATGCCCATAAATACAAATACAACAGAATTAACAGCATCACATATTAAATATTTGTCAGGCACCAAATGTGAAGATAACGGACCTGAGCCAGTTCATGACGGGCAGCTATAAGTTTATCGAGAACGGCAAGGTTTGCACGAGGAACAGAATTTCCTTTGATATATGCCATTTTCCTAACCTGAAACCAAATTTATTTAATTAAAGAAAACAAACATAAAACATGTTTAAAATGAAACTGGGAGAGAAACTTTAATGATATGCAATATAAGGACCCACTGCCTCAACTCTCTTCCGCAGCAAAGATTCAAAAAACAAGAAACACAAGTTTTTCCAAACAATGAAGTTACCTCATCATCTTGTGCCCCTTGCAGAACACAGGATAAAGTATGTGGGTCCGTTGTTATACGAAATCCCTTTTCATTCACGTTACCCCTGGGCCTCAACGATTCCCTTGAAAGTACAGATGTGGAACGATAGATGGGTTTCACGAGATGGTGCAAATTTTGGGGTATACGGGATGCTGGGAAAATATCCACAACACCTGGGTCAGTGACGATATTTATATTGAACCTGAACCAAAAACAAATGCATTTAAAGCAAAGGTAAGTCAATTAGACAAACTCCTTATTAAAAAGCAAAAATAAAAGCTGGCACAGCATCAACAAGCAATTAAAAGCAAATCTCCACCAACACTACGAAACATAATTTGAATAAGATACATTTGGACCTAAAGTTTAATGGAAATGAGCGGAGTGGGCCCAAGCTATATGCTTGATTCAAATCTTACAAACAGAATAATTGTGTGGCATCATTAATCATACAAACCAGTAGAAATGAACTCATTTTCCAAACCCGGTAGCAGTCCTAAAAGCTCTAACTATTGTTAAAGTAAATTAAATTAGTGTACGTACTGTCTGCACAGTTCAGAAATTTCTATATTCAGCTGGTTCACTCTATCCAATTTCTCTGCAAATTGCAAGTGAAAAGTTATTTTCCTGCAATAAAATCCCTGCTGCAACAGCATCATAAAACAACAAGAAATGAGTAAATACCATCAGAAAGATGAATTCCACCCTTCTCAAAGTCAAGGCGGAGGAAATGTGCAACCCTTTGAGCTTCGGCTGTAAGCAAGTTGCCCTCTTGCTCAGCTTTTTTCACGGCATTATACAAAGTATGATTTGTATTCAGATACTACAACACAGTGATGAAAGAAACCAAAATCAGACACTAGCAATGGCTCAGACAATATACAATTCATACAGACAACAAAATTGTGAGCAAAAATTTGCAAAGACGATTCACCGTCACCTCACATGTAGATATTCACTCATTCTCATGGACGCTTTGGTCGCCTCCTCAACGAATTCCCTAGTATACAAACATCAATACAAATCAAAAAGCGAAAAACTGAATATCAACAAATACAGTGTCGAAAAATGGAAACTCTGAATGTTGAAAATCCATGTCAGAATCAATTACATTGACAATCCAAATACAGGAAAAGGCGAAAAACTGAATATCAACAAATACAAATATCGAAAAATCTCAGGTCAGAATGTTGAAAAGCCATGTCAGAATCAATTACATTGACAATCAATAAGTGGGAGAACCGAAAATTCGAAAAATTCAGAGAATAACAACCTGTCAGGATGACTGTTTCGACAAAGCTCCGCGGAGTCGAGGACGGAGCAAACCTACATCAAATTAGACAAATAATACAATAAAATTAGTTCAAGCGCACACACTCTTATGAACAAAGTAGCAAAAACTGTAAAATCTTCAAATGCCTATCACGTACTGTGTCAGAAATTTCATCCATGGTTCTGATTACTTCCGCCGACGAAGGCATCCCGGCAATGTATGCAACCAGCTCGCCCGACCTGCAAAAACAATAACAAAACCAACCAATTTTTGGAGAGAAATTGAAGTTAAAACTTCATAAATAATTGGAATTTGCATGTTTTCGTTTGATTTGAAAATTATGTACTTTTCGATTGCATCGTCGACGAAACGTTGAAAGCCTTTGGGGGACTTTAAGTGGTCGAAGCCATAGAGACCGGTGGCGGCGGCGGCGATTTGTGGAGCTGCGGAGAAGGTGTAGCGGCGGCGGGTCGCGAGAGGGTCCGAATCGTGGAATATGTTACCGGGTTTCAACCGGAGCTTTGGGGCGGACCTCCGGAGAAAGCTCAGCATTGTTTTGCGGTGCCGGCGTGCTGAGGTCGGTTCAGTTTTTCTTATGTTCGGTATGCGTAAGTCGGGTCGGGGTTTTTTGTCGAAGGACGATTTGATGTAACGGGTCGGGTTTAGTTACAATTGGATATGGGTTTATCTATAACTAAGAGCGCGGGACCGCGCCAGACTCAAATAGTCTTGGTGTTAATTTACACCCTTAAGACCATCTCCAATGGTGGAGGTTAAAGTCTAAATTTTTAGCCCAGAAAATTTAGAACTTAACCCAGAAATAGTTTTTCTCCTCCAATGGTTTTGGGTTAAAAATTTAGCCCGAGATTACTAAAAAATAACTTAGCCTAATTTTTTCTTTACGGTAACTATTTTAAAAATAAAATTTATGTAGATTATCCTAATTTATTTTTGTGAACATTTTAACCTAAAAATTAATTAATTCCGATAAATAATAAAAATCACTAAATTAGGTGACAATTAGGTCCTCTAACATGAGGAGTTGCCATCATATAATTAGGAAATAGGAAGAAATTATTTTGGAAGTGAGTAGAAAGAAAAATTTGAAGAATTGTATGAGGAAAGTGAATTTTGTGTGGATGATTGAACAAATACATAGGTATTTATAGAATTTTTTTGGTGAATTTTGATTTAAATAAAATTTTAAAATTGTTTTAGCCGTTGGATTTAATTTTGGGCCGTTAGATCTATTTTTTTACCGTTAGATTTGATCATATTCGATCTCAGCCGTTAGATTTAATGAATTTATAAATTACAATTTTTTTTTTTAAGATTGCATCTGGACCGTTGGATATCCAACGGCCCAGTAATCCAAGCCGTCCATTAATTAGCAATTAGTTTGCAAGTGGAATAGATGGCAGACAAGGCTGCAGGCCAGGGGGCCCACTGCTTGCAGACCCTGCGTGGCTGCACTGCCCAAGGCTTCAAGCGCGTCACTTCGGTGCTTTTTCCAAATTTCTAGGCGCGTTCACGCGCATTCCGGGTGGGAAATTTATCCCCGGGTGGGAATTCTGGTCTAAATTTGACCCAATTTTAGAATTTATTCCCTATCCAAATTTTAGCCCAGCCATTGGAAGAGGTTTGGGGGGGTTTAAGTTCTAAAATTTTAGACTTTATCCTCACCATTGGAGATGGTCTAAGATTTAGAGATATTTATAAAAGACCACAAAGTTTTAATTTTTTTCATAATATAAAATAAGGTATTGAAATTGCATCAACTCATACATTTTGATTATTCGTTAAATTGATGAAATGATGAATTTGAAACTCATATATAAGTTAACGTGTAAGTCACATTTGCATTGACAAAAACACTAATCAATTTAATGTATAAATTGATAAATATCAAAGCATCATGGTATATAGTGAGAAAATTAAAAACCACCTCATGACTCATTTGAAAATCACCTCAAATCTAGAAAGTATAAAATGCAGTTACTCTTACTTTTTCACTGTAATATTCTAATTAGTCACTAAAGCTACACTCAAACACACATTTACTACATAAAACTAGCTAGTTTGGTTTACACACCACTAAAAGCCATCCACAACCCAATGTTGAAAATCAACCCACTACACATCCAAGACACCAAAAACACTCATTTATTATAGTGGCGGTGGTATGTAATGGTGGTGTAAGTTAGTCATGTGTTGTAACAAGTTAACTAACAAAACTTGGAAGTGAGTTTCAAATCAGTTGGATGTTAAATTGGGCTTCCAATTACCACTTTTGCAACATCAACGACCAATTAGGTGACATCAAATTCCTCAAGCAAACTCCGGCTTATTTTCCATTAAGTTATATGTTCTGGTTTTTTTAGGACATGATAAAATTCAAAATGATAATAGTCATTCTTTAATGTGTCAAGACCGCAGGTTGGCCTAATGCTTTATTAAGTTGGGCTGAGTCGGCCTGACCCATTTGACACCATAAGTTTGACATAATTTTCATTGTAAGAATCTTAAGATTATGAGATAGAAAAATCGATATCGGTTATTGGCATCATCAAAACTTACATTATGATCATTATCAAAATTTACATTAACCAACCTCAAATGACAACTCAAGATAGCTTAACCCGCCCCGGATGGCAACTCAAGATAGCTTGTCCACTGTGCAACCTGCCGTACTTTAAAAGTCAAGACGCTCTAAGGATCCACCCTTGAGAACTTGGTCGAGCAAGAGTAAAAAGAGCACCCGGGATGGCAACTCAAAATATGTTGTCCACCGTGCAACATCTCGTACCTCAAGAGCCGAGAGGCTCTACGAGTTCGTTTTGAGGTGAAGCACGCCAAGACTCGACACCTTGTGTGAGAAGTTCTGCAAGGATCCCATCACCCTCAAAGCAACAATCCACTATTGCAAAAGGGTCCTTTAACCCCAAAATTAACAAAAACGAGATCAAGAAGAAAGTGAAGAAGACGCAGGGCAATGATTGGGGAAAATAAACAAAAATGAAATCTTTAAGTGTTGGTAGTGGTGGTAGTAGTTTATGTAAGTTTGGGAGAGTGAGGGGGTACGAGAATGGTGGTGGGGGTATGTGAATGGCGGTGTACATGTCTAAGTGTGTGTAATAAATTATGAAAAGAAATAAATGAAAATATAATATAATTATTCATAATAACTTAAGCATCTATCTATGCTCTGCTTTGCTTTTTGTTTATGTTCTAGGTGTTATGATGTTTTGATCTTTAGAGCACTTCCACCCGTTGGTGGAGGGCAAGGGCAAGGGCAACAATTGCCTTCCGTGAACAGTGTTTGCCCTTGTGCAACTCCACCCGTTCGTGGAGGGCAAGGGCAAGGGCAAGGAAAAATATTATTTTTTTATATTTTTTGTTGGCCTTATCGGGGGCTTGTGATTATCCCCATATATTTTGCACCGACATTTTCAACCACTCTCGTCACGACACGTGTCATTATTTTTTTAAAAAATAAAAATTTTTTTTTGTAAAACAAGGATTTGGAAGGTGAAAAACAAATATAGTTGATGTAGGAAAAAAAAATATTGAGTTGTAATGTGAGGAATGAAAAAGATGATTGGGGGTATTTATAAAAAAAAAAATATTTAAAAAAAAAAAGGCTGCTAACGTCAGCATCCGGATGGCAGCTGCCCTTGCAATTTTTGCTCGGGCTTGAGGTAGGGCTGGGTTGGGCCCACCTCTTGCCCTTGCATTTGGGTATGGGTGGAGTGTCCATTTGGGGTTGATAGGGCAATTCCCACCCAATTGCCCTTGCAATTGGGCATGGGTGGAAGTGCTCTTATGTATCGTTGTTATTCATTGGTTGATAAATAATCTTATATTGTACACCTAATTCCGATGGACGATCAATGGTAAGGTTACTCTGGCTAAATTTTTTTTGCTCTAGGTAGTTTTGTATTCTAGTTTAAGTTGTCAAGTGTGCTCTGGTGATGAATTTGTCGTGTTATGTCAATTTGTGGTTGATCTGCATAGATGGCCATCATCATATTGGTATCGTTTTAGCTTTGCAATTTGTCATGTTATGAGTTTTGTATTCTTTAATGTGTCAAGGCCTGGGCTAATATTTTATTAAATGAGCAGGGTTGACCCGACCCGCTTGACACCTCTAACTTGATGTAGTTTTTGTTGTAAAAATCTTAAGATTATGAGATGGAAAATCAATATAGCTTATTGGCCTCATCAAACTTACGTTATTACCATCATCAAAACTTACATCATTACTTGCCTTTTTACCATCTGCTTATAAATTAGACTATTTGCATATGCAAAAGTTAGCACATAAGTTGTGTTATATTTTTTTATTTTGCTTTTTTGTGTTATATTTTAATTTTACTTATTATTGTTTTTTATTAAAATATATTTTTAAAAAATAATGAACTTTCTAAACACTTTTTTTTTAATCTTTTTCCATTTTTTTTCTTTAAAAATCTTAGTAGGAGAAGGACAATTTGAGTATTACGAAAGATTCACCATTTTTGCCTTCTTAGTCTATTATCGTTTCTTTTGTTTATTTTCATACTAGAGATTACACCTTCTTCTTGGCATTCTTTTTCAGTTCGTTGTTGCTCACCTTTGGGAGAGCAGAGCCACTGCAGGTGTGCACTGCTCCCTTGACCGTGATTAGATCCTTGCATATTTTTTCACACAAGGAGTGTGTCTTGGTGTGACGCACCCCAAAGTGTCCTTTGAGGCTCGTGATGTTTTTGAAGTAGTTGATACCGCACGAATTGCAATTGAGTCTAAGCTGCCACCTTGGGTGGTCTTTATTTTTGTGGTTGTCCAGGTTTTGCAGAGTGGTGTATGTGCCACCCTTACTAAAGAGGCACAAGTCACACGAATAAGTTGGGGCAAAGGCAGATGCTATAGTGGACTGCTCCTTCGGCCGTGATCGGCTCCTTGCAAATCTTTTTACACAAGGTGTGTGTCTTGGCGTGACGCCCCCAAAATGTGCTTCAAGACTGCTTCAAGACTTGTGGCGTTCTTGAAGTAATGGATGCTACAAAGATCACACTTAAGTCAAAGATGCCACCCTGTATGATCCTTGTCCTTGTGGCTAACCAAGTTTTAAAGTATGATGATGACCATCGAAAACAAATTAGCCACAGATTGGGGTTGATGAATCAGGGGTTCTATCTATAGTTGATTGAGTTTTTTGAACTTTTAAATTATTTTACAAATATTACAATGGAGTTGTTACATAATATCTAATATTATAATAGCTTTTAGTGACACATTCCGATTCTGACACGCCAGGTGTCAGGAAGTGTTAGCGACAGGTGTTAAGTGACGAAAGCCAATTATGCATGTATATGAGAAAAAGTGAGTAGATTTAGAGTTGGAAGCGGAAGTAAGAGTGCGGTGATGGGTAAAACCCATTATTACAAGTGCATAACAGTCATAGCATAGTAAATAGTGCACAGAATAAAAGCATTCACATCCTCTTGAGGATGGATAAGTAGAAGTTTAACTAAAAGTAGAAACAAATCCTACATAATCGAGAGAAAGTGTCATAACCACCAACCACAGCTGAAGCAAGCCCACGTCTCACTGGAAATCAATTCCGCCACTAAGTCTTGGAGGGGTGCAAAACATAAAAATGTGAGTGGGTCAAAAAGCAAAGTTTGATAAAACCTTTGTTTTCAAGAGCATACTATCCCCTCGCTGTAAAACATGTATAGTTTTTGAAAAATACGTCATACTCCCCGGTATGATCCTCAAAATACTACAATAGTAATACGGGTACTCTCCGAACTGACTGCTCAAAACACTGGTACTCCCCGAAAATCAGACTGACTGCTCAAAACACGGGTACTCCCCGAAAATCTGACAGACTGCTCATCCATATGTAAACACACAAGCCCAAGTAGATAAGCTACGAGGAACATGCTAGGTATATGAGTAATACGCTGAGTACTACAATGACGCAAGTCTAATGCTAATCATTGTGCACAAAGTGCGTCACACAAGTTCGAATTGCCTAGTGCAACCTAGAACAGGCCAGTACCTAAAATGGATCCAAAGTTGCGTAGCGGTACTGGGAGTGACATCTCCAAACGTCAAGGCTAGTCTTGCCCACAAGACTGAGTACTGATACCCGATGTGTTATACATCTACTGATGAGCAACAGTATAGAAAAATGTATGGCAAATATAATATGAATGTTCTACCTCCAACAATCGCATATGATATGAGTCATGCTAACAATTTAAAGAAAGCAGTGAAAATCATACATAATAATACATTTATCAAAACAAAGACCCATTCACTCACCTGTAAGTAGCCGGGTCGTAGCCCCCTGTCTTGGGTAGCCCCGGTAGTCCTCTGGATAAGTCTCATCTATATGAGATATCACTATAGTAATGATTAAACTCACAAATGTTACTAATTAATTAAACCTATCCCTTGTTTGCTTAACACGGAGGTTCGAAACACTTCGAAAAATACCATATGTACTGCCCCTAGGTAGTACATGTCGTCACGAGTCGCCTCGCGTTGACAGAATTCGAAAATAATGTCCCACGCGCGGCTCATGCGCTGGTCAACGCGCCAGTCAACTGACGACGTTAGATCTAACGGAATATTCCAGTATCTCCGTTAAATATAACAGAATATTCCTAACGACGTTAAAAAGGAATATTCCAGGTCGTTGACGTCATTGTTGACGTCATCGGTTGGTTTGGACCTGTTGCTGATGTCATTGCTAACGTCACTACTGACATCACTGCTGACGTCAACGGCCGGTCGCCGCCGTCGTCGGAATTTTGGCCGGTTTATGGAGAATTTTTAAATCTCCATAACTTCTTCATTTCTTGGCCAAATTTCACATTCTTTATACCAAAATGAAGCTAGAGAGGAGTAGAATGACGGTGTACATTTGGTTTGGCCGTACAAGCTCAAAAAATGGCCTGTATTTGCCTTGAAAGGCCGCGGCTACTGTAGCTTTGTCGATCTACGTCAAAACTCAACCAAATCAAGCAAACGACATATGAAAATTCATCTACTCAACGAGAGGAATCCAATGGTAGTAGTCAGAAACCTCACCTCGGTCTAGAATGGCAAGAAAATCGCCGGGAAGGTCCTGTTCTTCCGTGAGCTTTTCTCGTCAAACGGTTGGGAGTTTGGACGAACGGTTTGCACGGTTGAGTCTAGGGCGTCGAGATGAAGATGGTGGTGATTTTAGTTCGACGGGTTTTCGTCGACGTGCACTGTGCACATACGGTGAGAACAAGAGAGAGAGAAATGAAAATAAGGATAAGGGAGAAAAATGATAGGGAAGAAGAGAGAGAAAAAGATATTTTGGGTTTTGGGGTATTGTGCACCCACCAAAACAGTAAAATTACATGGCCTATGTACAAAATAATCACGCATGTGTCCAAAATATCCCCCAAAAATTATTTTATAACAAACTTTTTACAGGATGTTACATTTAGGGCACAACTCTAACACTTCATTCGCAAACGTTAGCATCCAAATAAGGAATTTGAAATGATATATGTTTTTTTAGGACATGATTAAATTTGAAATGATATTAACTATTCTTTAATGTGCATGGCCACGAGCTGGGCTACTGTTTTATTAAGTGGGTTGGGTCGGCCTGACCCGCTTGACACCTTGATTTGACGTAGTTTTGGTTGTAAAAATATTAAGATTATGAAACAAAAAAATCAATATAGTTTATTACCAAAAAGTTTCAGCCTGAAGACTTTAAAGATCCTCCAGAAACATCAATTATTGGTTACTTCTTGCAAGGTTTTGTTTAGTATAAAGTCTTTCAAGTTCTTATAGAAATATTAATCATTGATTTATTTCTAAGGAAAATGATTTCCGCGCTTTCTTTTTTTCTCAATACATTTTTTTTCTTTCATTCTTCTATTATTTGAATCAAATAAATCAAAAGAGAATAAGCACACATAAATAAGGGACAATAAAAAAGAGAAAGCGGGAGTAAAACTCACCACAAAACTTCTAAAATTTTAATTGCAAAGCCATTTCTCAAACATTGCCATTTACTAATTACATAGAAGATTTTTAGATGTCATCAATTGTGTGTGGTTATGTAAATATTAATTTCATCACGACGTAACTAATTACATGATGAATAAAATAAACACATAGTTTCATACAACAAAAATGAATCTGATAACATTGCCAAGTAGGCAAATGCTTTAAGATTTTTTCAGAAAATTTCGACTGAGCCTTTGATTGTTCACACAGGTACGATAGTCCCCTCCACACGTGCGAATATACTTACTTACGCTAGTCCTCACCGCATGTGAACGCGGCCGAGATACATGGTTAGCGGGAAGCACGTTTCAAACCCCGCAACCGATTCGTGTCGCTCTCTAACGCCCTCTCTCTCTCTTCCCGCGAGATAATCTCCCCACAGCAACCCCTCCCTCTCTCTCTCTCTCTCCCCTCTCCCACAATCCCATGACGAATCCGGATCCGAATCCAAACTCGAACCGTAGTCTCCATGTCGAGCCTTCCTCAGCCTTCTTCAAACCCGCCGCCGATTTCCAATTCCGACGACAAATCAGACCCCGGAACGACGTCGTCTGTCTCCTCCCCTACTCAACTGCCCTCCCCCTCCAGAGCCAAGCTCCTTAAGATCCCTCCCATCCCGATTCGGCGAAGCCCTAGGCACACGATCCACGAAGACGAAGAATTCGAAGAGGGATACGAAGACGACGAGGAAGATGAGGACAATGATAGTGCGGAGCGCAGAGCAGACGATGCGCCGATCGTATTGGCGTCTTCGCTCGGCCTCAATCACATTCGGACTCGGTCGGCTCCGTCGCCGCTTCGATTCTCTTCCTCCGTCTGCGCGCCGTTGAATTTCGGCAATGAATCGAATAAGGTTAAGTACACCGTCAAACCAAAACCTAAACTCGCGCCCTTACAACCAGGTACATACAAGATACATATATATGTATATGTATATATTTTTAATTTTATATTAATCTTTTGGGAAATCTTGATTGAATTTCAGTTTTTCCCAAACAATAAATTCGATCATCAGATATTATTAATTTTTAGTGTATTTTTCTTTAAGTTTTAATTTGCGATTTCTTTATAGCGAAATCTGTGCAGTGGAATCAAACAAAATCGCTCAGAAATGCATCACTACTCAATCCAGTTTTGGAGGTAAGGAAATTGTCAGTGAATTTCACACACACACACACACATATATGTATATATTTTTACAGTTAGTTCGTTGGAGAAATGTAGGTAGCTCACAAGCTTGACAATGCTGTTGTTTGTGTGTAATGTATATATTGGTAGGGTAATCATGCAGCCTTTTCAAAGGAAATGCAGTCGCCGCGTTTTCAGGCAATACTGCGTGTTACGAGTGGAAGAATGAAGAGAACACCTGACATTAAGAGTTTCTCTCATGAGCTCAACTCCAAAGGAGTTCGACCATTTCCTGTGTGGAAGTCTCGTGCATTCGGGCATATGGAGGTAATACTATTGCCTTGCCCTCGCTTGTGTACAATTTTTATGCCTTAGAGTATATTTTGTTTTGGCCAATCTCATTAAATTATGCGGCTAATATAAATTCTTTTAGGAGATTATGGTGGCGGTCAAGGCAAGATTTGAGAAGTTAAAGGAAGAGGTTGACTTTGATTTAGGTGCATTTGCTGGTGATTTGGTCGGAATGCTTGAAAAATCTACACAGTCTCATCCTGAATGGAAAGAGAATTTTGAGGATTTGTTGGTTATCGCTCGGAGGTGTGCAAAGATGTCGCCTGGTGAATTTTGGGTCAAGTGTGAAGGCATTGTTCAGAATTTGGATGACCGGCGCCAAGAGCTACCAATGGGGGCCCTCAAACAAGCGCACACCCGTCTTCTTTTTATCCTCACTCGGTGCACACGGCTTGTGCAGTTCCAGAAAGAGAGTGGCTATGAGGAAGAGCACATTCTCAGTCTTCATCAGCTCAGTGATCTTGGTGTTTATCCAGAACAAATTTTGGAGACTGCACAGCAGAGCTATAGTGGTTCACTGGGTGGGAAGGAAGCAAATGAGAAGCAAATGAAGAAGTCTCGTGAGCAGGAAAAAGTTATTGGAGCTGAGGAGGTGGAGGTTGGCACTGCCAAAAGCGTTGAATCTACTGGCAGCTATAGGATGTCATCTTGGAAAAAACTTCCATCTGCTGCTGAGAAAAATCAGAAAGGCAATGATGTTGCTGACACACCGTCAAAGGAAAAATCAGATCGTTTGCATGCGAAAGATGACACAAAAACTTGTGGTGACTACAGTACTGAAAATCTGGATACTTCATCATGCCATCCTGAACACTCAGAGGTGTCTGCAAGTGCACAAAGAGTCTCTTGGGGAATATGGATGGACCAGCAGAATGTTGGATACGAAAATTTGATGATCTGTCGCATATGTGAGGTTGAAATACCAACTGTACATGTAGAGGAACACTCTCGAATATGTACGATTGCTGATAGGTGTGACTTGAAGGGTTTAACTGTGAATGAACGACTTGAAAGAGTTTCTGAAGCTCTTGAAAGGATAATGGAATCTTGGACACCAAAAGGCACTGAAACTCGAGGAAATTTTGATGTTGCAAGAGTGTATCCATCACAGATGCATGAAGATTCAGATGAGTTGTCACCAAAGCGAGTTGACTTGTCTCGGTTCTCCGAAGGCATTCTTGATTGCATTCCTGATGTTGACAACTCTTTTGTTATGGAAGATCTGAATGTTTTGTCTCACATCTCATGTGATGCACGTTCTGCTTTGATACCTGAACAAGGCACCAGAACCTCGTCAGCAGGAAGTTCGACACCAAGATCACCATTACAAACACCAAGAACCAGTCATATTGAAATGCTGCTGAGTGGAGGGAGAGCAATACCAGAACTTGAGAGTTATCCGCAGGTGTCCTGCTTCTACTTTTCATCTGACAGGAAATTCTGCTTTTACTTCTTGTTCTCTTAAAAATATGAAGTTAGTATACTTTGTTTTAAGTTTCTATTGTTGTTCTGCAACTTAAAGTCTGTTGCATGCATTTCTGGTGGAACTGGGTAGACACCTGCTCCTTTGATGTTCGTATTTTAATTAGACCATGGATTGACAGATACACAAGCTACTGGACATCGCTCGTTCTGTCGCAAATGTTAGCAATTGTGACTACACTGCATTGGAGTATATGCTTGAACGACTGGAAGACCTAAAATATGCTATCCAGGACAGGAAGGTGGATGCACTCGTTGTAGAGACTTTTGGAAGGCGTATTGAAAAATTATTGCAGTGAGTTGAAGCCTGTCTTTATTGCAGATATATCTTGTGCTTTGTACACATGTGAATTCCCTCAAAAGATTTTCTTGATTTGAGCATCAACAAAATTGTATAGTTTTTAGCTTCTCTGGTCATTGTTTTTTTTTTTTTTTTGATATTTCTCCAAATGGTTAGTTAATTATTTAAGTCTAACCAAAGCATCTCTGATTAATTATAATTCTGAAATTTACAGGGAAAAATATGTACATCTTTGTGGGCAGATAGAAGATGAAAAATTGGATTCATCAAATGGTATGGCTGATGAAGAAAGTTCAGTGGAAGACGAAGCAGTTCGTAGTCTGCGTACCAGCCCCATCAATCCATGTTCTAAGGATCGAACTTCTATTGAAGATTTTGAGATAATAAAACCAATAAGCAGGGGTGCATTTGGGCGAGTTTTTCTTGCCAGAAAAAGAGCAACTGGTGACTTATTTGCTATAAAGGTCTGTTTGATTCTGTGTTTTAAGAGAAATAGTGCACATTGTTCCTTTTGGACCTTCACGTGGAAAAAATGGAGCAAAATGATGGCCATGGAATCCATCTTTTAATTGCAAGTTACTGTTTGAAGACAGTCTGATATGGTGGTACATTTCTGCAGGTATTAAAGAAGGCTGATATGATCCGTAAAAATGCCGTTGAGAGTATTTTGGCGGAGCGTAACATCCTTATATTGGTTCGCAATCCTTTTGTGGTGAGTGGTTCCCATGTATTTTTCACTTTAAGAATGCATTGCACGTCGAAAGACTTTTCTAACACATAGTTCTGATGATGAACAGGTCCGATTTTTCTATTCTTTCACATGCAGGGAAAACCTTTATCTGGTCATGGAGTACTTAAATGGTGGAGATCTTTACTCTTTATTGAGAAATCTAGGCTGCTTGGATGAAGATATGGCCCGCATATATATTGCAGAAGTTGTAAGGGATTTGCTAATTCTTTTTTTTCTATTCCCATCTCCAGATTCACTTTCTCATGTCTATCTCTGTAAAAGTTTCTCATTGATGGTATAACAGCATAAGTAATTTTTTTTTTCCTTTTTATTCTTAAAGGTTCTTGCTTTGGAGTATTTGCATTCATTAAATGTTATCCATAGAGACTTGAAGCCAGACAACCTGTTGATTGGTCAAGATGGTCATATCAAGGTCAATATTTTGCGGTCTCAGTTCTTTAATGTTTGTTTTTTGTTTATACTGTGGGAGATAAGTTTGGGCGTAGTGTAAGCATTCTGGCATTATATCATGCATCTGCTGTTATTTTTTTGATGTATCATTTGTGTAGGTTCTGCCATAAAGAGTTTACTTGTCACTTCTCACAAATGTCTAATCCCTTATGTTACAGTTGACAGATTTTGGGCTCTCCAAGGTTGGTCTAATCAGCAGCACTGATGACTTATCAGGTCCATCAGTTAGTGGTACTGATTTTGTTCCAGATGATGAACCAAAATCTGAGTCTTCATCAGAAAGGGCACAGCGCAAAAAACATTCGGTCGTTGGGACCCCTGATTATTTGGCACCCGAAATACTTCTTGGCATGGGGCATAGTGCAACTGCTGATTGGTGGTCTGTGGGGGTTATTCTTTTTGAGCTGCTTGTCGGTATTCCACCATTCAATGCAGAACATCCACAGGTAGCAGTCTAATTATGGCGGGCATAAAGTTATCTTGGTTTTGGACTATTGCATAGAATAGAAGACTGGTTTTTTTCTTTCATCTTTACTGAATGTAGTCATTTTCTGTCATCATATCTCAATTGTCCCCAATATTTTATGTTCTCCATCTGAAACACTTGTCGTTATGAAAATGAGGTGTTCATGTCTAGAACAAGCTTATATATACATACAGACAGAACAGCATGCATGCATATGTGATATGTATACAGGTCTTCTCTCCTAGGGTTCTTAAACAAGGTTCTGTTTCTCAGTAGTTAAAACTTTATGGACAACTGAGATGTACAATGGTGGGAGACATTTCAGTGCATCTCAATTGTCCATATATTAACTTGTTCTTTACACTCTTCAGTAAACTCATGAATGTCTTATGACCATTATCTTTCTTTTCCCTCCCTTTTGTTGGCGTATTCACCATAAGTATAATTTGCTTATGCATTTTAAGTTTGTTGATTTCTGGTTCGTTCTTTTAAGAATTTTTCTTAATAGGAGTTTGTTCCTAAAGTTTTTTGGGTCGATCATGAATTTAATTATTGTTCAGAAAGGATTAAGTTCAACTCTGTACGACATTGTATTGAATTTGTCTTTTCTCTGGTTGTACTTCTCTTTGAATATTCTCTGCAATAGGGTAATTCTGTTTAGCATTGGTCCAAGTGTTTCATGGAACCAAGATAAGGTGCACTTTTTCTACTATGTAACTTAGTTTCCTCAACATCTGAATGGATTATTTGATCCTTTATCATATCATTTGATAGTCATGAGTGAGCAGTTTGACGTTGTAACTTATAGATCCAACTTATTGCAGCAAATTTTCAACAATATAATAAACAGAGATATCCCCTGGCCTAAGGGACCTGAGGAGATGAGCCCTGAAGCGTACGATTTGATTGACAAGTAAGAATGTTTAGAAGAGATCAGTTGCATTTTCTGGATGTATTAGTTACAATGCTATTTTGACTTCTTTCTTATGCGGGTTTTGTTAATATGCCTTTATATTTCAAGGGAAGCCTTTATCTTACTTATATTTGTTCCGCACTCCTTGTCAGACTGCTGACCGACAACCCAGTTCAAAGACTTGGAGCAACAGGTACCAGGGAGGTAATTTGCTGACTACCTTTGACTAAAATTCATTTGCAAGTTACAATGATGATAAAATTAAGTGTTGTGACTTTTCTGGCAGGTGAAGCAACATTCTTTTTTCAAGGATATTAGCTGGGATACGCTTGCGAGGCAGAAGGTCAGTTCAAGTTTATACTTGTTTAAGTTTTTCAGTGATTGTTGACATATATCTGTGATAGTCAAGAGTGTACCATCATTGGCTGCAGGCTATGTTCATACCATCAACCGATGCACACGATACAAGTTATTTCATGAGCCGGTACATATGGAATCCAGAAGATGATCATGTTAATGGTGCCAGTGACTTTGATGACATGACTGAAACATGCAGCAGCGGATCATGTAGCAACATACAAGACGAAGATGTATGTATACTCCTTTATAAGATATTTCTTTATGCACATAGAGCTGTTGGGATCAGCCATAACTCTTACTGCATCCAAGTTGATAAGGAATTATATGGACCAGAAGGATGTACCAAAGATCTGAAGTGTACCCGAAAGCCGCTAACAATCAGACTTTGAATTCATAAATGTTTAGTGGCACAATCACCCATCTGATCCAAATTTGACCCTGGTTCATTCCAGTGGGATTATTATTTTAGCTACCTGACTATTGTACGTCTGTGATTCAGGGGGATGAATGTGCTAGTTTGGCGGACTTCAGTTCTCCAGCCCTTGACGTGCAGTACTCTTTTAGTAATTTTTCATTCAAGGTAATGCCTATAAACCCTGAGCTGTTCTTTTTTCCTCCGATGCTGGATGAAACTGATTGATGGTGGTTTTTTCTACACAGCTCTTTTTGGATTCCCGCAGTGTGTTATTATTAGCATTACTAATGTGTTATTTGTGTTGTCAGAACTTATCGCAGCTGGCTTCTATCAATTATGATCTTCTCGTGAAGAACGCCAAGGAGTCACCGGATGCCTCCAAGTCATCCGTGCCGTGACAACAGACACTTTTGCTTCAACCCTTCAACAAATCTATGCTCTGGCCTACTACTCCCAGCTCACTGCCCCTTCAAATGTGGGTTTTTCGGAGAGAAGTCTTCAGCGTGAATAGTCCAGGAAGCGCGGCATCCGTTCAGTGAACAGCGGTTGTTCTCTTGCTGAAGGCAGAGGTAGGCTGCTATTGAATCAGGTCTAGTTAATCTCACCTAACTGTTTCGCTACTTTTCCGTCGTAAAAATGGATATCACAGCACAAGGCCTTGTTTTAGATCTTTCGGTCTCGATCGCGTGATGCGTTTCTTGTACATATCTTCTTCAGTAGAAAATTTTGTACCCTTTTCTAATATTAGTGAGCTGTTCAAAATCGGCGGGGTAAAAATCAGACTTCAGATTCATTGTTCTCTTGGATAGTTGGATGTAACCTTCTTGACATAAGAGCAACTCGCTAGGCGGGAATTTAGATTAAAACTTGTCATGTCAGGGTTTAACTTCAGTGGTACGTACCATTCAATGGTACGTACTGTTGAATGATTTAAGATTCATTTGGGACCCGCTGCAAATTAATCTGGACCATTCAATGGGCGTACCATTGAATGGTACGTACCGCTGAAGAATTTTCCGTCATGTCATCTGGTTCTTTTCTTTTGAATGGTATGAGCTATTTTATTACTATTTTGTGATTTTTACATTATTGTACGTGTTGATCAATCCGTGAATTAGAACTTGAAACAAACACGACACATATGTAAATAGATAAACCCGAATACGACACATCGTTGCATCTTTTATGTCAGAGAATGACGTAAAGGCAGCGAAGCATTTAATTGTGGTTATTGGAATGTATTTTAAATAGGGTTTCACTTTATGAATCCACATTTGGATCATTTGGTATAGCTGCCTCATTATTTTGGCTTTGGTGTTTATAAAACCCAAAAGTAAACACGTGTAATGCGTTTATATATTTTATTTCACACTTAATTTCTTTATTATTGTTATACAGTCATACAAAGCCAAATAATATTAATACCCACCGTTTGAGGGGTCGACCCTCTTCTTTCATTTATGTAGTGCGATTTTTGTTTGTTTTATTCTTAAAAAATAACGATGTATAGTTCTAACGTATAACTGGTTGATAGAAGAGTTAAAAACGAAGAATATTTTGTGTTCCATGCCTATCAATTGGCGAAAAAACAAAAAAGTTGACAGTGAAATATCACTCACCATAAAACTTTAGGGGGTAGGGATATTAAAAGAGAAAAAATCATGGGTTGTACTATCCACACACCCTTTTTTACTTTTTACATATCTTTTGTTAATTTCTTGTCTTAGATTTTCTTCAATTCATTCGATCTGATGACCGGAATTGAAAAGAGTGTGTGGACAGTACAACTCAAAAATCAATTGCAAAATAGAGCTTTATGTTGTAGATAATTTATAACATGTGTTAAATGTGATTGTGTAAATCCTAGGTAGATATGGATTAGGCTATTCCGTTCTGTAAGGGATTAGTATCCTATTGTACTTGTACTTCTATTACTATAAATAAAGGCACCTGGTATGTGGAATATATGAACTACATATTCCACATACACTACAGTTTCACCAAATTCTCTCTATTCTTCTCTTGCCGCACCCTTCACTAAAAACTGTCCACAACACGTTATCAGCACGCTCTTTCCGCTGTGCTCAAGAGAATTATACCGGAGTTCTGGCCATCTTCAATCATGGGGAGTATTAATTTCAATAGTTTTTTTACTTTGATTTATTTATTTTTATTGAATTAATATATTGCTATTGATTCAATTTTCCCCTGTTATTTTGAACGAGATTCAACGCATTGACGATGGAAATTCGGAGTTGAAGCCAATCCTGCAAACAAATTGTTCAACCATCATCATCAGCAATCCAGGTTCTTCTAAAACACGGTCTCGATTGTTGATATTTTGTCAGACCTGATTGCATGAACCTTCACCATGATGCATAACCCAATTTTCTGCGTTTAAAGAATTATTGATCTTCTGCAAATATTGTGTTAGCATCGACATTTAATATATTTGAAATATATTAAGTGAATTGATGATCGTGTAAACGAAGGAAAAATCAAGGGTTTTTTCTTATTTTTTTTCGCTTTTCTACAAAAAACATCAAATTTCGTTTTTCTGAAAAAAAAACTGGAAATTCTTTACCGAAAAAAAAATTTCGTTTTTTTGAAAAATAAAGAAAAAAAAAAAAAAACCCTAATCGGAGCCGAGCCGGTCTGAAGCCGAGCCGGACTCGAGCCGAGCCGAGCCAGCCCAGCTCCAGCCGAGCTAGCCCCAGCCCAGGCCATTGGGCCTTCTCCTCGGCCCGCGCCTTTCTTCTTCCCTGGCCCCTGATGGGCCAGCTGAACTCCAAGGCCTGCAGCTTGCTGCTGCCTTTCTTCTTCTCTGCCAGAAGCCCAAATGCACAGCAGGCCTGCAGCTTGCTGCTGCCTTCCTTCCTTCACCCAGCCCCTGTTGGGCTTATTTGGACCCCAGCCCTTGTTGGGCTTATTTTTTGTCCAATTTCTTTTTATTTTCTTGCTGGCCAGCAGCCCAGAAAATAAAATTTGGGCCTGCAGCTCCAACTACGACCCACCAAAAATTATTTGGGTCATATTTGCAAACCCCAAAGGTCCCGTAGACCTATATTTCACTACCCATTCACGATATATGTTCAAATTTATTATTTGTATTATTTTTGTTCTATATATATTGCGTTTGATTGCAGGTATAGATGAACTTGAAGTTCATAAATTCGAACCCGAAGCTTCGAATAAGTGCCATGAAATCTGAAGTTTCCTTAAAAATTAAATACCCATGAAACCCGTAGTTTTCATGAAAATTTAAACCAAACCATGTCCTAGAACCCAAATGTTCTAACTTTTATGATTATGGAGAATTTATTTCCCATAAGCACTAACCACAATTTTTGTTCCCTCCATCTAGTGGACTTTCGAACAGTAACAAATTCGACTTCACTAACATGGGAGTTTCTGGAAGAAACTAATTTATGTGGGCACAAAATTGTGAAGCTCCATTTGACTACTGAGAAGTTGAGAAACATTGAAGCCAACAATGACGTGGATAGAGCTAAATAAGCCTCCGTCATGATCTTCATCTGAAGACTTATGCCTGAAGCATTATAAATGGAAGTACCTCAATGACGAGGATTCCATGGCTCTTTGACTCACTTTACGGATCGTTCTAATCATGCAACGATGATCTTGCCCGAAGCAAGACACACTTTGTCGAAAGCAAGACATACCTTGCCCGAAGCAAGACATATCTTGCCTGACACAAGGCATGATTGAACTCCATCCGTGAATAGGTACAAATTCTGAAGTTTATAGAATCCGATTGAATTTTGACTAGAGAAGATTTTCTCGTCCTTCCATACCTCTAAAATGCTCCTGAAGAAGCACTGTAAAGAGAGGAGGTTTACTAAATTCTCGGATCTGATACTACCACATTGCTCACTGAAAAGCACAACAGTGAAAGCGGCACCCCAGTGATTCGGCTGGGATGTACCGAAGGTCTTGCTCTGTTTCGGCAGAGGTGTACCGAACTTAAGGCTCTGCTTCAACAGAGGCCTACCGAATCTACTCTTTCTTCTTCGGCTGGAGAGTACTGAATAGTGGTAGAATCAGGGTCAACCAAGGGGGTGGCATCACGACCAAACACGTGATCCCTTGGAAACTAAGACCCAAAACTTCAAGAATAAGGGACAGTATTCCCGAACCTCAACCGTGCAAAATCTACCTCCATTTTGATGGAATAGATCATTGGCTATGCACTTATTTGTGCCCCTACCAATGTTGTTGAGGAGTACCATTCCTGTAATCAATTTGTGAGACTAATTTTGCTTCACCTAACACATATGGAAAAGCAAAATTTTGACATGGAAGGCCCTGTTGGCCGAAACCCCCTATCTTTTGGTTTAAGTTTTGAACAATTTTTCCTTTTTGTTTGGATGATTGTTTTGGTATTTGCTTTAAATTTGTTGGATATTATTATGGATATTGTCCTCGAATATGAGTTAATTGAATCATGTTTCTTATACATGTGACCGAATTCAATTAACATGTGATAAGGTATAAATGTGGGGAAGTTAGTTGTCTGGATGAACGTGCGACTATGCACACTAACTTCATACCTAAATCACCCCTCTAGCAACGAATTCAGGTCTACCTAACCTGATTAAGGGCAATGGCACTGCACCTCGTTGTATTAATGGTACTGAATTACTATTAAGGGGCCTTATATTCTCCGTTCCGGAAGAACGTCATTGAGTTATAAGGATATTCGAGCGAACAATGATCATAAAAACCACTGTAGAAAATAGAGTGACGTATCTTTGCATCACCTTCCAAAATATGAAGCCTGAAGCTATGTTTTGGGGCCAATGGGCTACCTCCCAACTGAGACATGCCACATATAGGCTGGCTTGAAAGCCGGGTGATTCGAGCAGTTTACTTGCTTTGGCACGACCGTTTGGAACATTCAGGTCAAAACACGATGCAATATGTTACACAATGCATCACCTTACCTGAAGTAAGGATTTTGTGCCTACAAGCACACTTTGCCAAGCCTGCTCGTTGGGGAAATTGGATTTTTACATCATCCCTAGCAAAGCTACTACATAACCCTCTTTTCACAGTGGATCAAAGGGAATAATGTGGACTCTTCCAACCAAAAATGCGGACCATGTAAATATGGTTTTTGGTTGATATATCGACACAATGGTCACATGTCTGTCCACATACACATTGCTGCTAAACTCCTGGCCAATTCTTACTTAAGGGCTCACCACCCTAATTATCCCATAAAGTCTAGAAGACTGGATAATGCTGGAGAGTTTATATCGAACAGTATTCGATAAGTATTGCATGTTTTTGGGCTTGAAATTGAACATTGAATTCCCCATGTTCAACCCCCAAACAGCCTCGCAGAAGCGATCATAAAGCGCATTATCAATTGATCGCCCGGACCTTGGTGAACGCACCAAGCTTTCGGTTTCTGCCTAGGGCTATGCAATCTTGTATGCAGCTATGTTGGTCCGCCTGAGGCCCATTGCTACCCGATCCTTTATAGCGTTACAATTGGTTACTGGGTACGAACCTGATGTTTTGTATTTACGCATTTTTGGGTATGCACCTTCTGCCATATTGCGCCGTCGCAATGTACCATTATGGGTCCTCAAAGAAGGATGTGAATCTTTGTCGATTGTGATTCTCCTTCGAATTAGCTCTTTAGAGCCCTTGCACGCGATCTCTTTACCGCCATTTTGCGGATTGTCACTTCGATGAGACAGTCTTCCCGCCGTTAGGGGGAGATAAGAACGTCAACGTTCCTGAAGAACGGCGCGAATTATCGTGGACGTCCCCACTATGTCTCATCTCGATCCCCATATTCTAGATTTCAGAGTATTGCTCCAGACGCTTTCTCTTATCTAGATAAAGTGACGAGATCACATATACCAGCTGCAAACATGCCTGCAAGGATAGACGTACCTAACGGACGTCGAGTCAACATCCCCGAAGGGTGTGCCGCCCCTGAAGGACGGTTTGGCCGCCCCTGTTGGACGGCCTGGTACGCCGACGGCTAGCCAATCAATCTGTTCTCGGCCTGAAGCGCGACAGATCACTCGGTTCGAAGGATTCACCTCCCTAGAAGTGGAGAAGTATGGCACAAAATGAATCCCTTCCTCGTTCGCTATCTCAACCATTCCACCTCATGAAATTAATCCGGATTATCCCGAGACCTGTAGTCTTGGTCCATTATGCATGCATGGATGAGTTAATGGAATTGGAATGAGATTATCATCGATGATATTCACGTATATGGTAGCTACTCGAAATAGTGAAAAGCGACGATATCGAACTGCGTTCCGTTGATGAATGTCGACGTAGAACTGATTGGTCAAACTGGAAACTAGCAATCCATGTCGAACTTGATTCACTTGCGAAACGTAAAGTGTTTGGGCCTGTAGTTCCTACACTTCCACATGTGACGCCCGTTGGCTACAAGTGGGTTTTCGTAAGGAAGCGTAATGAGAAGAATGAAATAGTGCAATACGAAGCACGCCTTGTGGCGCAAGGTTTCTCTCAAACGCCCTGAGATTGATTACGAGGTGACTTATTTCCCCCGTAATGGACGTTATAACGTTCCACTACCTTATCAGTTTGGTAGTTTCCGAAAAACTGAATATGCAGCTTATGTACGTGGTTGTAACGTATCTATAGGGATCTTGATACGGAAATATATGTGAAAGTTCCCGAAGAACTTATAGACTGATCCAAATAGTTCTAGACCACAGAACACCCTCTCTATTGAATTGAGGCTTTCACTTTACGGATTGGAACAATCCGAGCGGATGTGGTATACCCGTTTAAGTGAATATTTGATCAGTTAGGGATATGTGAATAAACTATGCCCCTGCGTGTACAAAACCGAATTTGCTAAAGTTGCAGTCTATGTCGATGACATAAATCTCACTTAGACTCTGGAAGAGCTTGAGAAAACTGCCTCGCACCTGAAGTCGGAATTTGAGATAAAAGATCTTGGGAAAACTCGTTTATGTCTCGACCCGAAGTTTCGAGCAAAGTTCAGTTGGTATTCTGGTCCACCTGTTGAACTACACCCAGAAGGTGTTGCCTTCGAGTACACCCATGACCGTTCATACGCTAGATGCAAATGAGATCCTTGAAAAGGTTGTAGAACCTGAAGTTCTATATCTAAGTTTAATTAGCGCTTTATTGTACTTAGCTCATTGCATTAAGCATGACATCTCATTCGTTGTTGATCTTTTGGTAAGATACAACATTGCGCCTACACGCTACCACCAAATATGTGTTAAAGACGTTTTTCCGTTACTACGGATTTGGGCTTATTCTATCCCTACGCATCTCAGAATTAACCACAACCCCTTGGTTATCGGGATGATGCCTACCTTGTGGGATACGCTGACACAGACTATCTGTCTGCTCCGCACAAGGCACGTTTCCAAACGGATTATGTCTTTACCGTTAGGAACACCGCAATATCTTGGAGGTCAACCAAATAGACCTTAGTTGCGACATCTTCGAGCTCATCGCCATACACTAAGCCACCCGTGTACATGGGAGCATATTCGAAGCACTTGTAATTCTTCATCCTTTGTTGAGTTCCAACAACGATCTATGAAGACAACGCCGCATGTATCGACCAGACCATAACATGATACATCCAAGAAGTCAACACCAAGCATATTGCGTCTACATCATATCAGCATGAGCATCAGAAGATTGAAGTCAAGCATATCTGATCCGAAGACAACCTTGCCGACCTCTTCACAAAGTCATTGCCGAAGAAGCTTGTTGGAAGATTTGGTATGTGCAAATTTTCTCATTTGCTACGCTTGTAGTTCTCAGGGGGAGTTTCGTCGAACTCAGGGGGAGTATCCTGAAGTATACTCACTTGACCTTAATGTACTCTTTTTCCCTACGATCAGGATCATTTTTCCCATTGGGTTTTTGTTGCCTGACTAGGTTTTAACGAGGCACCCATTCTGGGCTGGTCATACCCTTGTGTGTTTTCTTACTACTTACGTCTTGAAGATGTTAAGTATCGACATTGCATTAACTCACTTTTCTCCTAGACTATGGGTTTTGTCCCGTCTTGGGTTTTACCATAGCCAGGTTTTGTGAGAGTTTTTATTCTTTTTATATGAGACTCGAGTGTTCTCTACTGTGCCTACGAGACGACTTCATCAACTATCATCCTGAAGATCTGATGCGATATCTACTTGAGTATTTGCACACTCAAGGGGGAGTGTTGTAGATAATTTATAACATGTGTTAAATGTGATTGTGTAAATCCTAGGTAGATATGGATTAGGCTATTCCGTTCTGTAAGGGATTAGTATCCTATTGTACTTGTACTTCTATTACTATAAATAAATGCACCTGGTATGTGGAATATATGAACTACATATTCCACATACACTACAGTTTCATCAAATTCTCTCTATTCTTCTCTTGCCGCACCCTTCACTAAAAACTGTCCACAACACTTTACCTATTATTAACCATAAAAAAACATACATTTACTTTTATGATAAAGAAATAAGAGCTTTATTTTGGAGTTCCCTACCCATTGAGGAGATTCTCGTGTGTAATCAGGGCATATCCTCACATTAGTATCGAATCCTTCCCATTACATGTTGCAACTTAGAATTTCTCGTGTGTAATCGTTATTTATACAACTTGGTGCCAAAATAAAAGAAGGGTAGGGTACAAGATATTCTTTGGATCAACCATGATTCTCTTCACCTTATCTTCTTACATTTTTATATGAAAAACAATACTAATTGTACCAAAAAGTTATATATAATTCATTTCATTTTTGTTTTTCTTTTTGTCAAACAGTGGGATTTACATAAATATTCACAACAGGTTGATAACTGATCAACAATAAGTCATAACTAACTCCGTAATACAAATACATATTATCTTAGCATTCGAATGAGTCGAATTTGTGACTTTCAACTTAGTAGAGACCAAATATCACTCGACCAATTAGGTCATTTTAATTTATTTTTCAATTGATGTGGTAGCTTTTGTTTATCATACTACAAACCACAAAAAGTTAATGGCTTTGCAGCAAAGGGACACCCTACCAACCCACCCATATTTTGAGGGAATTGGCTAATTGTAGTGTTCAAAAGTTCTCTACACTTTTGAATTACCCAAGTTCCACTTATTACAGTGTTAGTGGGAATAGAAAATGCTTAAGATAATAACCTAATTTCTTAAACAAGTTGTTGGTTTTTTTTCGTTTCCATTGCCTCATCAATTATTAGATAGAATAAACAGATCAGTCTCCATCACAAGCAGTCACTTTTTTGTTACTTTGGCTATGTACTGAAAATATATAATATGTCCACGTGTTATTAATACATACAAGAAAATGATTTTTATACGCCTATTTTCTCTTTTGCACACATATATTTATTTTATCTATTGTTTTTTTCTCGATTTGTTCAATCCGAATGCTGGGGATCCGAATGCCAAAGGATCAACATAGTGTGCAAAAGAGAAAAATGATGTGTCTAAATCACTTTCCTTCGGACAATCAAAGCTCAAAATCTTCAACTCCAAAATCCTTACAGTCCATGAACCATGCTAAGCTATTCTCCTCCGTTGGATTATCAGATGAGCCGTCTTCTGACGAGGTCGAAAAATCCCATGTTAAATCCTCGAGAAATGTATCGGATAATATGAAACTCACCAATGGGTCATCTTCCTCACTGTAGTTAGGGTTTGGCTCAGCTGACTCAGATTCATTGCTTGGGGAATTTTCACTTGCAGAGCCACCATCACTGTTGCTAGAGATTCCATGTTCTGGGATGTTCGTATTCTTCTGAACATTCATGTCTGAGTCTGCAGGTTGATTGCTTGCTTCACAAGGCATTTCTTGTGGGGTGGTGACTTGTTTGTGGAGAGGCTCATGTGTAATTGGATCAATCCCCATCTTGATAAGCTTTTTCTTGATGTGTGTGTTCCAATGATTCTTGATCTCGTTGTCAGTTCTTCCCGGCAATCTTGCTGCAATTTTCGACCACCTACACAAAATCATAGTTTAGCACTGTGCTAAGACATTTAGCCATAAGCAGATGCATGTTAGGTCAGTTGGTCATAACAGTATGCTCGGATTTTAACACATGAATTTGACTTTTTATAGATTATAGTAGTTTAGAATATCGTGATTGTGTTCTTAAAAAAGAAGTTCAGAAATAAATTCACCAATGAGGAATTGAATGTGCTTGCTATTAGAAAAGTTTTGCATTAAAGTAGAAGTTTAGAAAGAGAATAACCTATTGCCAAGGCGGGCATGGAGGTCAATGACAAGTTGTTCTTCAGCATCATTAAGGAGGCCTCTTTTCAAGTCGGGGCGGAGGTAATTAGTCCACCGGAGGCGGCAGCTCTTGCCGCAGCGGCGGAGGCCAGCAAGCTTTGGGACAGCCCGCCAACAACATTGGCCATGTGTGAGGAGAAAAGTAACCAATTTCTTATCCTCCTCGGCAGTCCATGGCCCTTTCTTCACTCCAAGCTTGTCACAACAAGGTTGCCTGCCCATCACTTTGTCACTTGACAACTTCCTAAGCCAAAGCCCCACTCCACCCACCTTTATATACAAGTGAGTAGTGACTGCCATGCTTTTAGGGAAAATTAGAAAAAAGGAAAAACAAAAAATGTAGTTGTCTCACGCTTGACTTATATGCGTGTATGTCACAACTAGATCTTGGCCCCACAAATTAAAATTGATAGTTACCATGGGGTTTAGCAATTTTTGGAAAATATTTTGATATATATCTATGTACCAAATTGGAAAACCCTAATTCTTGTAGCACCAATCGACTTTTTCTCTTAGGGGCAAGAGAGATTCTACTTTGTAATGGGGAATGTAACCGTAATGAGTAAAACATTTGAAGGTATATTCTCAGTTACATGCAAGATTTCCTACATAACAAAGATGAAATTACCGTTAAAGAAAGGCATACATGCTCCAACCTAGTGCAAGTATTTGGGCAAACAAAATTTAGTGCTAATTTTTACGAAGTTCACCCCATTTGATGGAAATTAGCCTACTCCATTACAGCAATAATTAGTTCACTCCATCCACACATACACATAATAGACGAAGAAAAAGAAAAATTATAACCAACCGATACGAAAATTCGTATTTCTATCCTCGCATGCACGGGTATTGGTCATGTCCATAATTTCATGTTTGACATATTTCCCTACCTTTGTTTTTGAAGAATTCATATACCAACCTACTTTTTTATGTCTTGCTATCATCAACCAAAAAACCAAAAAAGAAGTAAAGAAACCCTTTTTCCATATGCAATATTGCATAAAGGGAGTGTTATCCACACTTTTCGTGAGCATGCACCGTCACATAAGAATGTAAGCGTATAAAAAGAAAATACTTTTATCCAATATAAATAGAAAATATAATAAATTAATATATATATATACACACACACATAAACATATGTAATCTGTGCATTTTCGGTCCCAATGGCGCATGCATAGCCCAACAAAAAGGTCCTTTCCAAGGTATCATTCCAGTTGCGTTGTGAGGATAAGTTCATGACAAGAAAATGACTTTGTAATTGCATGCCTAATTAACCCTAATTAGTCCAAAGATTATGTTGTAATTGTATAAATTATAAATAATCATCAGCAGACTTAGGCTTACCCACGCTGACTAAAACCGTTTACTCCTGTATATGCATTCAAGTTCGAATTACTCTATAATTTGAATCATTTTAATACAAAACTATCGTGTGATTTAAAAAAAAATATAAACAATTATTAGGATTAGTTAACTCTAGTGACGCGTGAGTGCACTTGCTTGGTGGAAGGGAATAATAAGAGTAAGTGCATATGGGACCTGAAATTGATCTATCTATTTCCTTTTGATTTTATTCCACTGCCCTTATTGGTTCTGGGGCCTTCCATTGCAAATGAATCAACCAATCACAACGCTACAGCTAAGCATTTCATTTATACTCACTCTCCCTCCCTAGTCTGGCTCTTACTTAAGCACTCCATCACCTATATCGTCAGCACCACCACCCCTATGATCCAAGTCATTAAAAATTGTGTAATGCATGCTTCACAATCTTTGTGATATGATCTTTTATCTAGTTTTTCTAATTACATTTCTTTTTGTAGTTTGCTTATTTTTTCTTTACATTCATACTAAGAGTTTGATTCTCTTTCAGTCGTTATCATAAAAAAATTCATGATACATAATTTTTTAAGTAGAAAGTAATATTACCATAGCTTTAATAAACTGGGTCAAATTTCAATGGTGCGTATCATTAAATGATTAAGATTCATTTGATGCCCATTGCAAGTTAATCTTGGTCATTTAATAGCCCTACCATTGAATGATCTGTACCACCCAAGATTTTTCCCAATAAACTATACTATTATACATCAAAATGAAAAAATTAAGAAAGAAATTTTCTTACCAATTCATAACATGTGAAAGTATGAAATTTGATACTACGTTTATTACCTGGAACCAAACAATGAGCAATATATTTTTTTATACATGCGATCTTAGATAAAATGAATAAATGTTCTTAACTAACTAAACTACGAACACTTTGCAAACAATTGAGCATTTGAATACACAACTTTTGCATTCAAAACCCTTTGTTATTGTTAAGATCCATAGTACTAAAACAATAAAAAAGGGACAATGAGTTATTGTTTTATTATAAACCCATGATATCATTATCCAAATTAGTGATGTAATGCGTGAGTTGATCCATCGTCATTAAACTAAAACTTAAACATAAATTAAACTTCCAAAACTTCAAGTAGTTCAACTTTTGTCCAATCAATTCAACAGGTGCGGTGTTAAGTTTTTCAAAGATGTTGGTTGGTTGTGGTGGGGGGAGTTGTTTGCTCTCATAATATTAATAAAACTCGTCATAAACTTTGAGTGTTTTGACAGCAAACATCCCTCTTGGCTTTGGCCATGCAGTTCACAATTTTCTTTCCAATAAAGCCTAAAAGGGTACAAGCAGTCACCTCCCCGCGTGCAAAATGTTAAACCCACCATTCACCAAGCCGACATTATCTCAAATCTTAAATCAAATCAAAAGTTCCCAATTATCAAATCATTGTCGAGTGTTTTTGAGTTTGTTAACGTTTTGATTTGCTTCAGAGTAGAGTTTGGTTTTGATTGACTTGACGGAATTAATAACAACACAATTTCTAAGTGAACTTTGTTCGTGTGTGATATATTGTGAAGTACATACGCATTAACGACCAAAATTAGTCATTTGATTGAGTCTAACCATTAATATATTGTGAATCCCATATGAATAATAGTCAGAATCATCCTAAACGTGTGTGCCACTAAACTTAGCTCATAGAAAGAGCAGAATACTAATTAATAACCTTCTCATTCTACCTTTTTGGTTCTATTTCACTCTTGAAAAGGGATCACATTTTATGAATCTGTTTATTTTTCAAATTATCCTTCAAACTTCTGCAAAAAAATAAATAAATTTGAAAATAATTAGTAATCTAACAATTATTTGAGAAAGAGAACAGAAAATGTCCTAGTGAGAACGTTGTTATAGTTACCTAAAAAGAGTGCTTTGTGACAAAGGATGATGATGATGAATTGTGGGCTTCTATTTCTGTTGGGTTGGGTTTCTTTACAACTTATTTTGTTAGTGGGCTACGGACAGGTTTTATAACGTCGTCTTTTGTTTGAGGTTTTGGGCTAACCATTTATCTTGGTGGATTGAAGTTCTAACAGCCCATTAGCATTCGAATTTTGTTTAGTCTCCCTTTGAACAAAAGACGGACCAACGTGCGGTGCACCCCCACCAGGAGGCAATCACGCAATCCACCCGTTCGACGTAATGCCTCAGTGAAAAACGTCAATCAAAAAGCTAAAACAATCGGAGCAGCTCAAAACGTCCACCAAAAAGCTAAAACAATCGGAGCAGCTGAACGCTACAGAGCGATGTGGAGGCGCGCGGCTTCTCTTTCTCCTCTGGTTTCTCGCTGGAAACCCTCAAAACTTAGCCAGGTATATATGCAACTCCACACTCTCCCCCAGCTCGCATTCAATCGCAATCACCAATTTACGGTATTTTTATTCGTTTCCTGATAAAGTGTAATTGATTACTGACCGACCGCAGGAAGCATGCACATTCAAGATTTGGGAATCGTTTTCCTCGGAATCCGAGATTCCAACGCCGGTAGGGAAATTGTAGATTTTACCCAAGTTATGAATTGTTGAATGAGATCTTATAATGTAAGAAAGATGCAATTTTTTATCATGTTTGATTTGATTATGTTGTTTGATGCAGTCAAAGGTTGCTCCGTTTATAACTTTTGTCTTAGGTAAGATTTTGAGATGCTTATGTTATGAGTTTTGATGCATTTTTCGAAAAGCCGTAGAGATCGTAACAATGTGGTGCTTTGAATCTCAGGTGGTCCTGGTAGTGGAAAGGGTACTCAGTGTGCGAAGATAGTGGAGGCATTTGGGTTCACTCATGTCAGTGCAGGGGATCTGTTGAGGAGGGAAATAGCTTCCAATAGCGCATACGGGTTATAATTCTTTGTTCTCGTTGTTTGTTCATGGTTAGCTTTTTTATGCATTTGGTGGTCTTCTGAATTCAATTGCTTTTGAAACTACAATTTCAGCTCTGTGATTCTTAGTACAATTCGGGAAGGAAAAATTGTTCCCTCTCAAGTGACAGTCCAGCTCATTCAAAAGGAGATGGAATCAAGTGACAATTATAAGTTTCTCATTGACGGCTTCCCTCGAAGCGAGGAGAACCGCGAGGCATTTGAACGAATTGTGAGTTTCCTTCTGTTCTTGTGAGCCAATATGGCAATGTTGACTCTGTTTTATGCTGCAGAAAATTCAAGTCTTGTTTGACCTTGCTGCAAGGATCAACTTAATCTTTAGCAGTTAAATAATTTAAATTAAGTATTTTTGAGATATAAGTCAATAGATCATATCATGAATATAACTGTGACATCAACCGCAGTGTTTCACTTTTCGACCAAATTATTCCTCATTCCTAGCTTCATCAAACTTGCAGATTGGCACAGAACCAAATGTTGTGCTTTTCTTTGACTGTCCTGAACAGGAGATGGTGAAGCGAGTGCTAAATCGTAATCAGGTGCTTATGTGTTAGGTCTTTCTATACGGTTGGATTGTGTGCATGTATTTTTCTAACGTATGATGCTTATTGCAGGGACGAGTTGATGATAATATTGAAACAATAAAAAAACGTCTTGAAATATTTGATGAATTAAATTGGCCTGTTATCAATCACTATTCAAAGACAGGAAAACTTCACAAGGTAAATGGCACGTTCAGGGTTGAATAAACATGCTTTTAAGTTTTAAGTTAGTGGCATTTGATACTTCGAGCTTCTTGTGTGTCTGTATGAAGTTTTATAGGCTGCAAAGCTGATATCTGATAATTTCCCCTTGATCTTTTGTTAAAACATGTATATTTAATTGTTAATTGCTTCTTCTTTGTGTCTGTCTTGTTGATTTTGTTGCATACCATTTTGATTCAGGTCTAACTTATATATTGCATGAAGTATAAATTGATAAGTCCATGTGTGCAGATCAATGCTGTGGGAACGGTGGATGACATATTTGAAAAAGTTAGGCCAATTTTTGCTGCGCTGAGGTACATTCTGTTATTCCCCATATCCGGTTTTCAATGTTCGTTGTCATTAGTAATCCAGGTGCTGTTCTGTTTTATGTGACATGAAAACGTAGAGCACAGCCTAAAAGAATTTTAATTTTGTGCCAGAAGTAAGTCTGTGCCAATTTTTAAGGCCAACAAGTATTTTTATTCTTTTGATCTGAGGGGCCATTGAGTCAATAACTTCGTTTTTCTTTCTGCAGCAAATGAACGTTCGAGTTAAAGATAGCAGAGCTTGTAAGATTTTCATGTTTTCTTCTCTCTGGCAAAGATCACCAGAGGTTAGTCTGCTGTCCACAAGCGTCTTGAGGAGTGGAAGTTTCTACTAAAAGAAGCATGGCGAAATCTAAATCACTTACTTATCAACCGGGTTAATTTTATCTACCCTGAATATGTCACTTTGATGGTTGCATGTACCCCGCTTAAGCAGGAAGGAAAACTATGCAGCAAGTGAAAAATGTATAACTGAGGTCTATCTGATCTCATTACTGTTAATCCAAAAACTAATCTGATATTTAAGATGCATGTACTCTTGTACAGGAAAATATTATAATTTTGTTATACTAGAGAAAGCTAAATCCTTAAATGGGTTATTTCAATATAAGATAATACTTTAAATTATGCTGCATATGTGAGCGGTGTATCCACCTAGTAGATTATATATATTGTCATCAAGAAATTTTTTCTAATTATGTAAATATTTCGTGTCACCCGCCGAGTTGGTCAGAGCAGTGTACCCGCCTAGTAGATTATAGGCCCTTTAACTAGAAATTTCAAACAATTTGTTAGTTTCAAAAAATGGTGACCACATTTCAACCGCTAAGTTTCCACACTGCAAAACTGAGCATCTGCTCTTCTTCCAAAAGCAAGAAGAACAAGAAGCAAAAGCAACTTTACCAAAATCAAAACACCAATTCCCTCTCCTTCCCCAAATCAATCCCAACCCCCCTCATTATTTACCATAAACCCCACGCCCAGACCAAGCTCCAGGCCCTCGACGCCGTCGTCAAGGACCTCGAAGCATCCATTGACAAAGGCGTAAACGTCGACACGCAAACGTTTGCTTCCCTTTTGGAAATATGCTACCAGCTAGAAGCAATGGAGTATGGCTTCCGGGTTCACAAGCTCATTCCCAGAAGCCTTTTGCGTCGAAATGTAGGCCTCTCGTCGAAGCTGCTTAGACTCTATGCTGCAAGTGGGCGTATGGAGGAGGCGCACAAGGTGTTTGATGAAATGCCTAAGAGGGACGTGTCGGCTTTTGCATGGAATGCGCTTATATCAGGGTATGCGGAATTGGGTTTGTACGAGGATGCTATGGCGCTGTACTTACAAATGGAGGAAGAGGGGGTTGAACCGGACCGGTTCACGTTCCCTCGAGTTTTGAAAGCTTGTGGGGGAATTGGATTCATTCAGATTGGTGAGGCTGTGCATCGGCATGTTGTGCGTTTGGGTTTGTTGAATGATAGGTTTGTGCTTAATGCACTGGTGGACATGTATGCCAAATGTGGCGACATTGTGAAGGCTCGGAAAGTTTTTGATAAGATTGCTAGTCGGGACAAGGTTTCTTGGAACACAATGCTCACGAGTTATATGCGTCACGGGCTTTTGCTGCAGGCGCTGGACATCTTTCGCCAAATGTTTGATAAAGGGCACCAGCCGGATTCTGTTTCTATATCCACAATCCTCGCCGCGGTTCCATCATTGGAGCTTGTTGTTCAAATACACGGATGGGTAATTCGACGTGGAGTTGAGTGGAACTTGTCCGTTGCCAATGCCTTGATTGCCGCATATTCCAAACATCGCGAGTTGAATCGAGCACGATGGTTGTTTAGTCATCTGCCGGAGAGGGATGTCGTAACATGGAATACAATCATTTCAGCTCATTCTAAAAGCCGGGAAGCCTTGCTGTATTTTGATCAGATGGAGAAGGACGGCGCTTTGCCAGACAGTATCACATTTGTGTCAATCTTATCGGCCTGCGCCAATTTAGGTTCGGTGAAGGACGGTCAGAGACTATTTTCTGTCATGAAAAATAGATACAGAATTAGTCCAATTATGGAACATTATGCTTGTATGGTGAATCTTTACGGAAGGGCAGGTCGAATCAAAGAAGCTTATGGGATCATAACGAATGGAATGGAGTTTGAGGCTGGTCCGACAGTGTGGGGTGCATTGCTGTATGCTTGCTACCTTCACGGCAATGTGAATATCGGGGAAATTGCTGCAGAGAAACTTTTCGAGCTGGAGCCGGATAATGAGTATAATTTCGAGCTTTTGATGAAGATTTATGGCAGTGTGGGTAGGTCGGAGGATGTGGAGAGAGTGAGATTGATGATGGTGGATAGAGGATTGGACTCATAGACCCACAAGATTAAAATCCCCTTGGTTGGATTGCCACTAATTTTAGCTGGCCTTGTGGTCCTTCTGGTTCAACATTGATACAATATTGAAGAATTGCAGACAAGTGAATGTGGGTTGCTCGTGGCTATGAAACCCTAGCTGTTCATCTTTTCTGTGTCTTCGTTGTGACAAAGAAGACACATGCAATTGCAAAAAAGCTTCTGAAGAAATCTGATATCTAATATTACTTGTAAATGTCCAACATAAGAGAAAAGAAAAGCATTCCATTCTTTTTCCCTTCACTTAAAATTTCTCTAATGTTCAAGCAATTTTATTTGTTTCATAAAAAGATTAGATCCTGTTACGTTTGAAAGTGTTTTTAAAATGACTAAAATGTTTGGATAATTAAAAGCACTTTCGACAAGATTTGACTAAAAAGTTAAAACTCTTTATGAGTTATAAAAGTACGTTGGAGAAGCACATGACACTCTTAGAAAGCACTAAGGTTTATATTAAAAATTGAACACGCTTTTGATGAAAGAGCTTTTAGTAAAACTGCTTATGAATAAAAGTGTTTTCTAAAGGAAGTATTTATAGTTTGTAGTGTTAAGCAAAGATTGATCAAAACTTTACAAACCCCTATTATTATTAATTATTCAGTTCTTAAGCTCCTAAACCTAAATCCCAACAACCATGCAATATTTCAACTCATTTGTTATAATATACAAAAAATTGCACATGTGATGATTCAACTTTTTTTTAAAAGGAACTTAAATCGTACCGCCCCTTATGAGTGATTAAGCCTGGCCTAGCACTACTCTATTATTTGTACTATCTTTTTCTCCACAGATGAAGATGCTTCTAGCCAGCCAGCCTTGTACTATTCTCTGCTTTCAGTCTCCATCACCTCCTTAAGCTCAATGATTCAGAAACAGCCGTACATCCCAACGAATAATTGATCCTCGTTATTCATGCTCAGTCTAAGACATTCTCTTTTCTTTGGTATAATCATGCTCATTAAGGCTGTAGTTACAATGCTAATCCAATAATTGCTCTTTAAACTTGGCAAAAGCTTGCTCTATTGATAATGATATATGGACAACCTATGTTTCTTACATGTACAGAAGCGAAAGCATCAATCTTCTTTAAGAAACAATCTGTGACATTATAAGAGAGTTTGACGCAAGAGAATATATAAACGGAAATAACTCATAATCTCTTCTTCTTCGGCCCAAATCGTTATTGCGAATAAGTCTGCATTACATGTTTAATACCCTTGACTAAGTGTAACTTCGTTTTTCCATTTCACTAAGAGTTACACTTGCCCACTTTTTCAGCTTAAAAAAGGGAAATTAATACGAATGCCGATTTTTTCAGCCAGCCAGAACCTTGATAGGGGCCCTGTCGGCTGCAAATTGTCATAATCTTGTGCTTGAATTGTTTACTTCATAGCTCATTTGTTGGTCACATGACTCATATTGTTTTTGCCAATAATGCAGTTTGGTGGGAACATTTTGCAGTGGTAGGAGCAAGCACAGTTAACTTATTCAGAAGCATATTCCATCAATCTCTGCATTGCTTCAAGGCATGGGCTATGGAGTATGGACATGTAGAAACAGAAGAACTAGTTTTATAATTTCATAATAATAATAATATCAAATTTTAATACTTAGGAGTCGTTTGATAATTATTTTGTTTTCAATTTTTGATTTTTGGTTTTTAGTTTTCACTTTTTTGAGAATTGAATTGGTAATTACTTTCAGTTTTTAGTTTTAGAAACTCAAGGCCAAATTTTGAGAACTCAAGAGGCCGTTTGATAACTATTTTGTTTTCACTTTTTTGAAAACTTGTCTGGTAATTTCTTTCAGTTTTTCTTTTTTAGTTTTTAATTTATATATCTTTTGAAAATTAAAAATTGAAAGTAATTACCAAACAAAATTTTAATTTTTAATTATAAAAAAACTAAAAACTAATTACGAAATAATTATATCAAACCTCACCTTAACAAATATCACAAGCCACTTATAGACGGAGTAAATCTTAGTTTCTGGCCTTCTGATATTATGTGACTGAAAAATAAATACGTCGGCAAGGGACTGGAGCAAAAGGGGTAGCAACCTTTTTCTTTCTCTTGGTCGTTGATGAAATTTAATTCACGGGTAAAAACACAAGAAAATCATTCCATGGATGCAGATGCAGTTTGGTACATATGTTCCCTTCACATTACTTTGAAGTTTGAACTGTCTTTAATTATAATAGTTGGTTTCACATCTCCTTTTACATTGTCTTCTTGTTTCTTTCTTTCCCCTTTTTTTCAGGGTTTTGGTCACTTTTTTTTGCCCTTCTTCTTCTGCCTTTGTTCTTTTGGCCTCTCACTTCACATTGCTTGCTTTCCCATATATGACTTCTTATTTGTTCGTATGAATGATAGGCTGTCAAAAATATATTATAACGGGCTGACACATCCACAACAAAATTACGACGTCCTAATTAAATATATGAAATGTATAAAAATTATATGTTGTATCCTTAATCGCAACCATGCAAGTCGAATTATCTAATATCTTCTTAGACAATTATCACTTTATCAAGAACTAGTTGGCTAAGCTTTCATTGGTTTTTTTATATTTTGGTTTGTTTGTTAGATTTCCATTGATGACTTTGAATTAGATAAAATTGTTGCCGGCTTGGTTGAGGCGCAGAAATGATAGAAAAGTCATCAGTCCACTAGAGATAGTGTCACACTTTGGCAGCTTATGTTTAAACAATTCCCCAAATCATGCTGCATAATTTAAGGAATTGCAAATAATCTATTTGCCCAATCACGGTTTCTTGTTTAGATTTTGTGTATCACATGATGACCATGTGGGACATTAATTTTCTTCAAGTTTTGGCCTCAATCAACTGCAGCATCTAAATAATATGTGGATCCCACTTAACTAACAAAGCTTACTGGATTTGTACCCATAAAAATTATGTCACGTCGGTGGACAAAACATTAGGTAATTTACTTATATGACAAAGATATATATTAAAAGAAGATCTTTATTGGAAAAATCTTGAGTGGTACGTACTATTCAATGGTACGACTATTGAATGGTTCAGATTAATTTGCAGTGGGGCCCAAATGAATCTTAACCATTTAACAGTACGTACCATTCAATGGTACGTACCACTGAAGTTGGACCCACCTTTATTTACACCTTTATCTTTGCCCTTTCCGCATTCCGAGACATCAAAGAAAGATACAAAACTACGAAAAATGAATCCAATACATGGATTGGTACCCGGTGTCAATTTATTAGCCCAACTCAACATTGAGAATACTACAGTAACGGTGTGTCTAACTTGAAAATTTATACAGTATATATACTTATGATATATATTGTATATCACGATCCAACGATTGAATATGAAAATTATTGAATGTCATGTCATATTTGATTGTTATGTCATTTTTGACTGTTAGATTGTAAATATATACTATATATATACTGTAGCATCTCCCCTAACTAATCACACACTTTGATCTTTAAACTGAATAAATAAAAAAAAAAAAAACAGTAGTGTGTATAAGATAATAAATTGCAAAAATCATTTCTCTATAAATACGCAATCCTCTCACTCTCATTTCTCAAGTCCAATCCCACTCTCAAATCCCACTCCAATTTTCCAACTTTCTTCAATGGCTAGAACCTCAATTATCTTGCTTCTTCTTCTTCCCATCTTCTACCTCGTTGGCACAGCCAAATCTGCATCCACCACAACTCCTTCAAACTTCATCAAAACCTCATGCAGTGCAACCACCTACCCACAAGTCTGCATCCAATCCCTCTCTTCCTACGCAACCTTTATCCAACAAAACCCCCGCCAGCTGGCCCAGGCCGCCTTGTCCGTCAGCCTAACAAAAGCACAGAGCGCCAAAACATTCGCGACCAAGCTGGCCAAGTTTAAGGGACTAAAATCCAGGGAGTACGGAGCCATCAAGGACTGCTTGGAGGAGATGGGGGACAGCGTGGACAGGCTGAGCAAGTCGGTGCAGGAGCTGAAGAACATGGGGAAATCCAAGGGTCAGGATTTCTTGTGGCACATGAGCAATGTGGAGACTTGGGTCAGTGCTGCTTTGACTGATGATAACACGTGTCTTGATGGGTTCTCCGGGAAGGCCTTGAACGGCAAGATCAAGTCGGCCGTTAGAGCTCAGGTGCTTAATGTTGCTCAGTGCACTAGTAATGCTCTTGCCTTGTGCAACCAGTTTGCTGCCAAGCACTACTGATGAGCTGCTGAGTTTTTGTTTTTGGTTTTTGTGAACTGTTTTGATGATGTTGTTTGGTTTTGATGTATAGTTTGGTATATCCAGTATGTTATATATATATATGAAGCTATAGTGTTTTGAATCTTAAGTGTAAGATCGATAAGCTCAAGTGTTTTGAATCTTCTCTATGTGAAGGTGAAGCTATATATGTAGGCTGCTTCTTTTGGTATCTGTCTTTCGGAACTTAATTAAACATGTTTTGGAGCTTAAATTAGTAATGAGATCCTTGATTGAAGGGATAAATTGGATTTAATATCTACATTTTTAAGTGACAAAATGTCAATTGAATACTACTAGATTTTTTAGTATTGATATATAGTACGGTATAATCAGTTTAGTTGTTATAATATGAATAGACGATGAGTAAATATCAACCTATATATTCTAATTTTGTAATTATGAACTTGTTCTAATATGTGTTTGTGTTACAATACCACACAATAATATGAACTATGTTCTTGACATGCAATAATTTCCTTCTTTTGTTTTGATTAAACTACAATAATTAAGTTGTAGCTCACAATTGTTTCCAACTCATGAGTACGTTATGGCGGTGATGCAAAGCAATAATCAACATTACATTTGGATGAGGACTGAGTAGAGAGTGTGTAGGAAAAGAAATTAAATAGGATAGGTGTGAAAATGTTAAAAGGGAGCAGACAAAGAGGGGGTTTGTGGGGACTCGCCTGTGGCGGTGAGCACGTGAGTAGGTACGTAAGACCGCTGGCAAGTGAGAGCGGCGATTGGCGAGGCTTCCCGTTGGCCTTTGATTGTGAAGAGGAGACTGAAGACCACGTGAAAGAGAAGATAACTACTGGACTATGGACTGTTAGTACTTCTTCACATTGTCCCACGAACCGACTCCATATTATATAATCTCGATTGCATTGGGGAACACTCATACATTAACGACACCAACCATGATTTGGCCACCATTTTTTGCCTTCTTAAATTATTCGATTTTTTCAAATTAATCTTAATTTTCTTTCATATTCTAGCTATATTTTAGTTAATATTAAGACCGAGATTTGAATTTGAATACAAACATAAATATATTGTCTTAGTCAGTTCAGTTACGTTAAAGTCGGCTAAAGTTTTACTTAAGTATAGTGATTGTTCAATTCAATTCACTCCTAAGCATAACATAACGAGGAAAGTTAGAAAATAAGAGAGGCTAAGCTTAAGGCAATAGTTAGTCCACCTTTTAACTACCCTCACGAATCAACACGACTCGCAACCGATGGACCAATACAATAGTAATATAAGCACCTTGGGAGAAGACTAAAGTAGATACAAATTAATTTGTAACAAATTTTTGGACTGTTGCTGCGTTCCTAACTGTATTTTTTAATATAAGGAACATTTTGTTAATTCATGCTCTTCTTGTTAATGAGAAACGCCAAGTTTGGGAAGGTGGTGTGGAATGAGTGAACTAATATTTGCAACAAATTTCGCAACGAGTGAATGGTACTGTTTGGCTAGATGGCTGTGGAGAAACATATTTTAAGGCATGCCACTCTTTCTCAATTGTGGAAATACTACTTAGTGAATGGTTATAGTTGAGTTTTAGTGATGTTTATTCAAATTTCAATTTAGATAAGAGCTTGTTAGGTAATGATTATTGAAGATGCTCCAAAAGCTCCTTAATTTTATTTTATTACTTCTCAATCGATCTATATACGTGTATAGACATTTTTTTTACTCAGGACACACTAAATTTGATTGCAAATAAAGAGTACTGACTAATTAAACTTTTAAAGTTAACCCAATTGATGAAACGAAGTGAGGGTAAGATAATGTTTAGAATTAGATAGAATAGGAATGGAAGACGGTTCAATTTCCTATAATGTAGCAAAAAGAGCCATGTAAATATACTTTCTAACATAATATTGGTTGTAACTTCCAACTTCCAAGCTTGGTTTTTGTTTCTTTTAAGAAGACCAGACCAAGACCATTGATGAGTATATTTTATATTATGTATTTATCCCTATTCGTAGTATATTTTGGTTAATATTTTGGAAGAATTTTGATACTTTGAATTGTATTTTCAATATAGGATTTTCAACTTCCTCTGGAGCAAAACATAATCAAATGGACGAATTTTGGAGTAATTCTAGTTGGAGGACGTTCGTGAGTCGCTGAGCTTGGTCGTATCAAAATATCAGATTTTTCCGCCAAGTAGTTATTTTCTGGCAATAAAATAAAGGAGTAGTGCGCGGTGCTGGAAAGTCACGTTTTTGGGTTTAAATTGCGTTTTTGGAGCCCAAGATGACCTCAGATGGATTTGTGGCCTTCTGGAGTTGTGTTCAGAACGTTCTTATCTTTAAAACAAGCTATCTTGGGTCAGATTTGGAGGAGATTTGAGGCTAAAACGTGGCTGGACAGTTTCTGTGCAGATTCTTCTAGATTAATTAGGAATCTATTTTCTAAGTTATTTTTATTATTATTTAGTTTCCTAGTTGGAACGAAAGACTATTATTTAGGGTTTGTGCGATGGCATAGCAGCATATATTGCTTTGCCATTCACAATTGTTAAGAACGCATATACTTATTCAACTTTAGGGTTCTTGGAGACTCTTTATCTTAAGGTGTTTTCATTCATTTTCTTCTTAATAATATTTTCTATGATTTCAATTATGAATATGCGTAACTAATTTCCATTGGCTAGGGCAAAGTCTTAAGCCTTAGCATGAATATGTAATTTTTATTTAATTGCTTATGATTGATTGCATGCACACTTTGAATTATTGATCACTGTTTTAAACTATCTAATTGTCTTGATGATTGGCCACCTTTAGGATGTTTAGACAAGTAATTGGATGCAATTCGGTCGGAATATCACCGGAGGATTGAGTATTGCTTCTTGTGATTGATAATTGTAATTTCACTTAAGGCGAATATCACGCTCTTAGGGGTTGCATGGTTTTTCAAAAGGTTTTCATAGAACTTAATGAGTCTTGTATGTTTATATTTGATCTGAATATCACAGACGGATTGAATGTTAAATATACGTTCTTGCTTGAATATCACGAGGAGAATATATATTAGGAAAACCTAACCTTCAAAGTGGCATGTGTAAATCATAAGTAATTGGTAGAAATTCATAAGATTGCTAGGTGATGGTGGAACCCTACTGCTTTCATAAACTAGTATTTAAAACTCGTTTCTTTTATCATATTTGTTTTTAATTAAAATTCGTTTTTTTATTACCTAAAATCAAAATCTCTTTTCTCAATTTTCAATTGTAAGTAGTTAATTAGGAATTGTTTCTACATAAATTATCCGAATAGTCCTTGAGGAGAAAGACCTTGCATGAGCATCTATACTACAATATCCTTGTATTCTTGCAAGTATTTCATGTGATTTTGAGCCTATTTGCATAGACATTAAAAATCATATTAACCATATATCTCTAATGACCTTGATTTTTTTTGTTGCGCAATGAAGTTCAGATATATTTTTCAACATCAATGTTTTCCATTTGAATTATGAACATCAATTCAGATAAACTAACTCTTGGATATATGTGTGATGCTACCCTAACAGCATCTCTTGAATTATACCTAAAAAACAATTTGCTTCCCGAAGCCGTATAATCTCTATATTCATCCACGTACCTACGCAAGTCGCAATACATGTAAGATAGGCACCCAGCACTTATCATGACACTTGTTAGTCAGGCCACACTGCCACAGCCACACTGCTGCATACATGTAAGATATTTCTGCATGTCTTCCTAGCATTATCCTTACTTAAAATTGCGGTCTAATGATATTTTTCTTACTTATAAATGAGAGGTTTTAATTACGAATCTCTTAGATGACGAGTTTTATACTAATTTATTTCTCTATCCTTTGGTGTTAACATATCATTGTTATCAAAATGAATGAAAAAAAATTCCATGATTGTATTAATATTGTTTGGCTCTTCATGGTTCCAAACTTCCAATGATCGATGTTCTGCAGGGTGCATGGCTGGGCATTAGCGCTGATGAAAGCAGACGACTTTGATTAATTTCACGAAAGTCATTTAACAGATTCTAAACTCCATTAGTAATGAGAAATAAGGTTGAAAGGACTTGAAATCATTCGACTATGACTTTACTCATGTATTCTCTCCATGTGATCACTCTCATACCTGCATTAGTGTAGAATGTAACAATTTTCAATTCCATCTGAAAAATACGGTACATGTCCACAATCCACAATAGTGACGATTTCCGCACACAATTTCTACATGTGTAACTTTTTTTATTTTTATAAAATTTTAGATTAAATAAATTAAAAGTGAATCAAAAACAAGAAAAATGAGGAGTGCGTGATCAATCTTGACACATCCCGATCCTAATACGCCAGGTGTCGGGAAGTGTTGGCCGACACGTGTTAAGTGACAAAAGCCAATTATGCATGTATATGTGAAAATGTGAGTAGATTTAGAGTTGGAAGCGGAAGTAAGAGTGCGGTGATGGGTAAAACCCATTATTACAGGTGCATAACATTCAGAGCAAAGTAAATAGTGCAAGGAATAAAAACATTCACATCCTCGTGAGGATGGATAAGTAGAATTTAACTACAAGTAGGAGCAAATCCTACATAATCTGGAGAAAGTGTCAGAACCACCAACCACAGCCAAAGCAAGCCCACGTCTCACTGGAAATCGAATCCGCCACTAAGTCCTGGAGGGGCGCAAAACATAAAACGGTGAGTGGGTCAAAAAACAAAATTTGACAAAACCTTTGTTTTCAAGAGCATACTATCCCCTCGCTGGAAAGCATGTATAGTTTTTGAAAATACGTCATACTCCCCGGTATGATCCTCAAAATACTATAATAGTAATACGGGTACTCCCCGATAATCAAACTGAATGCTCAAAACACGGGTACTCCCTGATAATCAAACTGAATGCTCAAAACACAGGTATTCCCCGAAAATCAGACTGATTGCTCAAAACACAGGTACTCTCCGATAATTAAACTGAATGCTCAAAACACGGGTATTCCCTGAAAATTAGACTAACTGCTCTAAACACGGGTACTCCCTGAAAATCTGACTGACTGCTCAAAACACGGGTACTCCCCGAAAATCAGACTGACTGCTCATTCATATGTAAACACACAAGCCCAAGTATATAAGCTACGAGGAACAGACTAGGTATATAAGTAATACGTTGAGTACTACAATGACGCGAGTCTAACGCTAATCATTGTGCACAAAGTGCGTCACACAAGTAAGGCTGGGTTCGGTTTTTGGCCAAAACCGAAACCAAATCGAAATAACTGTTCGGTTCGATTCGGTGTTTTCCGGTTCGGTTTTTTTTTTAATACGAAAATTCTTTTGTTAAAAAAAATAAAATTTGAACAACTAATCTGACACATCCCGATCCTGACACACCAAGTGTTGGGAAGTGCTGGCTGACACGTGTTAAGTGATGAAAGCCAATTATGCAAGTAAAAGTGAAAAAGTGAGTAGATAAAGAGTTGGAAGCGGAAGTAGAAGTGCGGTGAAGGGTAAAACCCATTATTACAGGTGCATAACAATCAGAGCATAGTAAATAGTGCATGGAATAAAAACATTCATATCCTCGTGAGGATGTATAAGTAGAAGTAAACTAAAAGAAGGAGCAAATCCTACATAATTTGGAGGTAATTGTCAGAATCGCCAACCACAACCAAAGTAAGCCTTCGTGTCTCTGATAAATGTATCCGCCTCTAAGTCTTGGAGAGACGCAAAATATAAAAAGGTGAGTGGGTTAAAAGCAAAGTTTGATAAAAACCTTTGTTTTCAATAGCATACTAGTTTTTGAAAATACGTCATACTCCTCGGTATGATCCTATACTATAACAATAATACGGATACTCCCTGAAAATCAAACCGACTGCTCATCCATATGTAAACACAAGCCCAAGTAGATAAGCTAAGAGGAACAGGCTAGGTATCTAAGAAATAAGCTGAGTACTACAATGACGCGAGTCTAACGCTAATCGCTGTGCACAAAGTGCGTCACACAAGTTCAAGTTGCCTAGTGCAACCTAGAAAAGGCTAGTACCTACAATAGATCCAAAGTTGCGTAGCGGTCCTGGTAGTGACAACTCCAAACGTCAAGGCTAGTCCTGGCCATAGGACTGAGTACTGATACCCGGGGTGTTATACATCTACTGATGAGCAACAGTATAGAAATATGTATGGCAAATATAATACGAATGTTCTACCTCCAACAATCGTATATGATATGAGTCATGCTAACAATTTAAAGAAAGCAGTGAAAACCATACATAATAGTATATTTATCAAAATAAAGATCCACTCACTCACCTGTAAGTAGCCGGGTTGTAGCCCCCCTGTCTTAGGTAACCCCAGTAATCCTCTAGATAAGTCTCACCTATATGAGATATCACTATACTAATGATTAAACTCATAAAGGTTACTAATTAAACTATTAATTAAACCTTTTCCTTGTTTGCTCAATACAGAGGTCCGAAACACTCCGTAAAATACCAGACGTACTACCCAGAGGTAGTACGCGTCGTCACTAGTCGCCTCGAGTTGACGGAATTCAAAAATAATGTCCCACGCACCTTCACGTGCGGCTCCACTCGCTGGGTCAACGCGCCGGTCAAACTAACGGCTTCAATTGACGCCGTTAGATCTAACGGAATATTCCAGCATCTTCGTTAAATCTAATGGAATATTCCTAACGCCGTTAAAAGGAATATTCCCCGGTCTGCTGAAGTCATCGGTTTGGACCAGTTGCTGACGTCACCCGACTGGTCTGGACCGTTTGATGACATCAGCGCCGGTCGCCGTTGCAACTGCTCCAGTCGCCGGCGTCGCCGTCGCCGGAATTTTGGCCGGTTTCTGGAGAAATTTTCAAATCTCCATAACTTCTTCATATCTTGGCCAAATTCCACGTTCTTTATGTCAAAATGACGCTAGAGAGGAGTAGAATGACGGTGTACCTTTGGTTTGGTTGTACAAGCTCGGAAAATGGCCTGAAATTGCCTCGAAAGTCCGCAGCTACGGTAGTTTTGTCGAACTACGTCAAAACTCAACCAAATCAAGCAAATGACATATGAAAATTCATCTACTCAACGAGAGGATACCATTGGAGGTAGTTAGAAACCTCACCTCGGTCTAAAATTGTGAGAAAATCGGCAGAAAGGTCCGGTTCTTCCGTGAGCTTTTCTCGTCAAACGGTCGGGAGTTTGGACGAACGGTTTGTACCGTTGAGTCCAGGGCGTCGAGACGAAGATTGTGGTGATTTTAGTTCGTCTCAGTTAGATAGTTTTCGTCGACGTTCACAAACGGTGAAAAAGAGAGAAAGAGCGAAGAAAAAAAATGAGAAAAAGATAAGGGAGGAGGTTCAAGAAGAAGATAAGGAAAAAGAAAAATATCTTGGGTTTTGGGGGTATTGTGCGCCCACCAAAAAGGTAAAATTACACTATCCCGTGTACAAAATAATAACACGTGTCCAAAATATCCCCAAGGAATTATTTTATAACAAACTTTTTACGGGATGTTATACAATGATTATACAAAGCCAACCAAACAAATAGACGAAAGGCATACATATTAAATCATCAAGAGTAAATTCTAATAAGTAGGAAAATTAGGAAAAATTTGTTCCAATTATTGATTGGCAGCCATGTATTATGGGCTGGAAGGAGAATCAAAATAAAAAAATTTAAAAAATTGGTTTGGATAATCATACCCCAGAAACCTTACAATTCTAATCAGTAGAAAATGACCTAAACCATTAAAATCCAACAAATCAATACAAAAATCTCAATACTTCAGACACTAGAACAAGACCAATTCTCAGATCCCAAGTAAAATACAAAAAACCCATCAACCCAAATAAAATTACACTATTCAATCACTACCCAAATAAAAGAGAGGGTAGTCTAGGGTTAATATAGGGAATAAGGCTTTTTAAATGTTTGGGCCAAGTGTGGGCCTACTAAGCTTGTGTTGAAATTGGACTAATATTTGGAATTGGGCTTGAAAAATTAATACCCAATAAAAAATAAATAAATAAAATATTAATTTATATTTATTCGGTTCGGTTTTTTGTACTTCGGTTCGGTTTTTTCCGGCCTCGGTTTGGTATTCGGTTTGATTTTTTTCGGTTTTCGATTTTTCGAACCCACCCCTACACACAAGTTCGAGTTGCCTAGTGCAACCTAGAACAAGCTAGTACCTACAATGGATCCAAAGTTGCGTAGCGGTACTGGTAGTGACATCTCCGAACGTCAAAGCTAGTCCTGGCCACAAGATTGAGTACTGATACCCGGGGTGTTATACATCTACTGATGAGCAACAGCATAGAAACATGTATGGCAAATATAATACGAATGTTTTACCTCCAACAATCACATATGATATGAGTCATGCTAACAATTTAAAGAAAACAGTGAAAACCATACATAATAATACATTTATCAAAACAAAGACCCACTCACTCACCAGTAAGTAGCCAGGTTGTAGCCCCGATAGTCCTCTGGATAAGTCTCACCTATATGAGATATCACTATAGTAATGATTAAACTCATAAAGGTTACTAATTAAAATAATTAATTAAACATATCCCTTGTTTGCTCAACACGGAGGTCTGAAACACTCCAAAAAATACCATACGTACTGCCTCTAGGTAGTACGTGTCGTCACGAGTCACCTCGAGTTGACGAAATTAAAAAATAAGGTCCCACGCGACCTCACGCGCGGCCCACTCACGGCTCCACGCGCTGGTCAACGCGCCAGTTAACGCGTCGGTCAACTGATGGCGTTAGATCTAACGGAATATTCCTAACGGCGTTAAAGGAAAATTTTCAGGAATATTCTCGATTGCTGACGTCAGCGGCCGGTCCGGCGAGTCGGTGCTGCAACTGGCTCCGGTCGCCGGAATTTTGGCCGGTTTTCTGGAGAATTTTCAAATCTCCATTCATTTCTTGGCCAAATTTCACGTTCTTTATACCAAAATGAAGCTAGAGAGAAGTAGAATGACGATGTACCTTTGGTTTGGCTGTAGAAGCTCGGGAAATGACCTGTAATTGCCTCGAAAGGCCGCAGGTATTGTAGCTTCGTTGATCTACGTCAAAACACAACCAAATCAAACAAACGACATATGAAAATTCATCTACTTAACAAGAGGAATCCAATGGTGGTAGTTAGAAACCTCACCTCGGTCTAGAATGGCGAGAAAATCGCCGGGAAAGTCCGGTTCTTCCGTGTGCTTTTCCCGTCAAACGGTCGGGAGTTTGGATGAACGGTTTGCACCGTTGAGTCCAAGGTGTCGAGACGAAGATGGTGGTGATTTTAGTTCGCCTTGGTTCAACGGGTTTTCGTTGACGTGCACTGTGCACATACGGTGAGAAGAGAGAGAGAGAGAGAAATGAAATAATGAAAAAAAATAGGGAAGTGACGGGGAAGAAGAGAAGGATTGAGATATTTTGGGTTTTGGGGGTATTGTGCACCCACCAAAACAGTAAAATTACACGATCCCGTGTACAAAATAATCACGCACGTGTCTAAAATATCCCAGGGGAATTATTTTATAACAAACTTTTTACGGAATGTTACAAATCTAAATTTTCTCTAAAATTAGAAAATTTATTGAGTGTAAACCCCACATGAGTGAAAGAAGGAACTTTGCACGTGCTTATAAGTAGTTGAACTACTTCTCATGTATATTATTAATTGGTTTATAGTGAAACCTAAACTTTCATCAAAATTGAGAATAAATACTAAAATAAAAATGTGATATCAATATCACATTCATTTGTCATCACATGTGTACATAGATAGCTGCTTAATACACATATATGGGACCAAAGCAAATTGTTCTCTTCTTTTTATCCATTTGGATTCTCCATAACTTGAAGTTAAAAGCTGGTCTTTGTGTATAATTATTCATGCGCGCCTTTTGTTTAATTGTTCTTCCTAGCTACGGGCTAAACGTAATAAACTACTATTTAGATGGGGTAGATGGGATTTTCTCCAACCCAACCTTCAAGATCGTCACATGCATACTCGCATATGAAGGTGGGTGCGACTTTAAAGAAAAGCAAAATCTAATAAATAAGAAATACATCAAAGCATATCATGTCATATGAATTAAATGAAAAAAATATATAGTTTTCAGACCATTCATAGATACAACTCCAATATTATGGTTTTTTTTTTTGTCAAAATTTTATGGTTAGTTGTATACTAATAAAGCTATATGTTGAGAACTCGGCCGCCATACGTGTGCACCTTTGTCTTTTTAGCTAGGGTAATAATTCCTAATACACATGTCAATGTTGATCGAGGGCACGTTAGAAATTTTCGATCGCTCAAGCCATCAAAATTAATATTTCCTTACTTTTGTAACAAACTCTACATGCTTTTAAGTGCAACTCTAAATGATTCAAAATAATACATAAAATAAAAATATAATCACTAATACCCGTCTTAGTATACATGCACGTGTTGTGTTCCATCTTCCATATCTTTCTCCAAAAAAACAAACATGTGTTCCTTTGTTATCTTTGACTTTTAATGTAATATTGGTACATTAGGAAACTAAAATTGGGTAGTAATTGGGTAATAACCAGGCACAGATTCATGATTCAAATCTCGGGTGGGCTAAACTTTGAAGTCAAATTTCATTAGTGGAATGTTTTTTTCAAAATTTCAGCAGGGTCTTATTTATTTTTTTGACATTTCTCAAATGTTATAAAACCTATTAATGACTTCAAGTATAATATGTATAAATAACATTTTATAAACAAAACTCGACAGTACGAGTGAATTTCATTGATAAGAAAAAAGAGATACACTTAGTTAGGGGGTGTAATGAGTCTTATCCCTCAAAATGCATAATTGTACACAAACAAAACCTACAATAAGCAACAAGAAAGATGTGGTATTGAGCTATAGAATTATGGGGTGGGCTACTAGGACTAATATATGTACTTAGTAGCTAGGAAGTTCAAAACTGTGATGGGCTGAAGCCTACCCGAGCCAAGGCTAGGCCCGTGCCTGGTAATAACTATCCGTTCACTGTAACAATTCGCAAGCACAAGCGATCCATAATTCAAATACGGAAATGATTTTCCCTTTTGTTTTTGTGTGTGTACATTTCTGTTTATTTATGTCTTTTAAATTTTTTTTGTTAAATTCGATTAAACTCGAGAAATAAATAAGGATGCTCATGGAGAAAAGAAAAAAATATGTGAAAATATTTTCCTTGAATCATAATAAAGCATTAAAGCATGCTTGGAATCTTCATTCATTTATCATTGAGAACCTCACATGGGAATCGGAATGGGAAATAAATCTGTTCATTTTGTTTTCTTTGTTCTGGGAACGTACACACGGGAAGTTCGTATACACCGGAAATAAATTGTCTAAGACAGCTAGGGAATCAAAGTTCTATCGATCGAGTATTACAGATCATGAGATGAGATCTTCAACATGGGGCTTAGCTTATTTGTTTGCTCAAAAAATCAAAGTGCTCAAAGCTCCCCCTTAACAGATTATATATAATTATATTATTATACACACCACTCTTCCAGCAAATTACACCAAAACCATTTCAAACAGCTTTTAATTACATGAACAACACAACAGAAATTGTGACAATCTATAAACTATCAGCAATTTAAAGTTAAATACCAAAAAAAGAAAATAGATAGAGTCAAGGAATTACAGGGTGCGTTAATTAATTGCACTAGTAGCTGAGGCTGTCGATGAGCGACAGAGCATTGCTAACTAACCTAGCAACATTCACAATGCTATTCTTGATGGCGGTCTTAACCGCCGTGCTTACCTTCACACCATCGAATCCATCAGTGCAAGTAACATCGCCTGTGATGACGGCACTGACCCAAATCTTTATATCATCTAATTGAGCTTGCATCGCACCCTTGACCCCCAAATTGTTCATTGAACTCACCGAATCTTTGAGCTCATTCGATGGATTCCCTTAATATTTTTCTAAGCAATCGTTAATGACCCCTTTCTCCGTTGGGGTCCAGTCCTGCGATCTTAGACAGTTTTGACACTACGGAAGAGGCGTTTTCGATGCTTTAGGGGTCACGGAGAGGGCATAGATGCAAAGCTTTCGAGGGTTAGATTTGACTTTGGAAGCGTACGAGGAGGGATTTAGGCAAACGAGTGGATATGTTGTTGAATTGCAGGCGGTTTTGACGTAGGTTTTGTAGGTTTGAGAGGAGAGGAGGTTGCCACCGTTGTTTGCATGTTTGTCATGATGATCAATAGGAGAATTGGGAGAAGAAATGTGAGAACATGGTGTGAATTTGAAATTGGGGTTGTGGTTTGAGCACCCATTTTTGTTGGTCTTGGATTGATGGGTTTGTGTGTTTATGTGTGTGTGATAGGATGCCAATACCAATTTATAGGCACCTCTCAGGTGACTGAAACTCAAGCGTTTTTAAAAATTATATACACGCAACCCATCTTATAAATCAAATTATGGTCCCTATCTTTTTAATAAGTACAAGCAATCGATGAGGGTGGCACATGTTCATTCGCTAGCTTGAGGGTACATTTAGATCTTGCACTAGACCCAACAGATTAAAAATAGTAGAATTATAAAAGAAGGAAATTTAGTTTAAATACCAACTTGTAATTGAGTTTTAAATAAAAATACCTATTTTAAGATAAAACTATCTAAATAAATGTATAACGAGGCCATATTTTGTAGATTGGAAGCCCGTTTGGGTTTGTAGATGAATTCTTTTTTTTTCAATCCTTAGGCCTATTAGGTACAATATTTTTTGTTTAAACGAAGCTTCGTGTTCCCTTTCAATTTTTGGTTCGAACTTGAGCCTCTTTCTCTTTCAAGCAGAAACAGCGTAGAATGAAAAACACTCGGCGATTCATCGATTGTGCGGTCGAACCTCCAATTCAACTTCTCCGGTATGTTAACTCATCAATATGCTTTCGAGGAAATTAGGTTTTCTTGTTCTTGTTTTGGTTTTTTACGTGATTTCTTAGTTGTTCATCAATCTTTGTTTTTGTTAATTGCTTTGTGTTTCTTCTAATCGATTCGGTTTTGTTTGAATTGTTGTGTTGTGTCGTTCGATACATTTAGTTCTTTGTGTGTTTCTTCCTAATCGATTCGGTTTTGTTTGAATTCTTTGTGTTATTGATTCTTTTCGAGATGGATAGTGATGTGATTGGGCGATGTTGATGCGGATCGGAACGTACTTATGGTTCGTTTTAGTCCGGACTTCATCATTCTCCGACCTAGTGAAACAGAATTTGTCTACGTTTCGGTTGAAATTGGGAAGTTTCGGTTTGAGGTACTCAGTGGAGGTACGATGAAATTGTTTTTAAGAATGTGATGATGATTTTCAACTTATGTTGACCGGTATTTCAATAGCGATTGTTAGATTTGTTGATATATTGGTGAGGTTTAGGTGAGGATAATGTGTGCATGGTAGTTTGAGCAATAGTATTGTAGTGTTTGATAGTGGTGCTTCATCATGTACCAGTACAACTTCGACACTATGCGATTCTAATCGGTTTTATGGTAAGTATAAGAAGGCAAAGACAAAGATTTATTTGTCTAGATGAGTGGAAGGATTACATTCATAGTGTTGGGCAAGGGTTTGAGAGTGTAGTTGAATTTCGTGACAAATTGAAAAATATGCATTGGAGCTTGGATTTAAAATCAAGTATGTTCTTCAATGAGACAAAGCGTGTGATTACTTAGAGTGTTCTAAGAAACAATCGATGGTTGTTTGTGGCGTGTATATGCTACACGTTACGGTTGAATGATCATTTCTTCATTAGAACATTGAACAATGTTCGCCACTAGCTGAATTTGATTCGTGAGGGAAAAAAATAGTATGATGAGCAGCAGCGTTGTTTCAGCTCTCTTTTTGTTGATAGGATTACGTTCAAATCCTACCCTTAAGCAAAAAGATATTATCAAAGAAATGAAGGAATATTATGGGCTTGATGTATCGTATTACCATGCTTGGTTTGGAAAGAGGAATTGGCGATAGGCGAGGGCTCAAATGGGGAAGATGCAAGTTCGTATAATGAGTTATGTTGGTATTGTCAAAGGCATTTTTTGAATAACAATCCGGGATCTCATTGTGTGTGCCGGAGAGTGATCCTTGACACATCGGTTTAAGAGGTTTTTATTTCCTTTCGACTTGTATTGTTTGGGTTTTCCACAGTGTTTGCCCATTTTGTATTTGGATGGAACTTTCTTGAAAAGTAAATATAAGGGAGTTCTTCTTTGTGCAGCTGGAAGGAATGGAAATCAAAAGGTAAGCCTACGTCATTAAGTCTTTACTATTATGATATTGCATGGTTTGTTGAGATTTTGAGTCACATATATTTCTTGTTCGCTAGCTTCAAATCTTTATTTTGGTGTTTTCATTCCTAAATAACCAGCTTCATATCAATTAGTTACTATCCGATCAGTGACATTGCGCTGTTTTTCGTTTCTATGAATTTTGTGTTTCTTATTACATTTTACACCCCATTTTCCGGAGTTTTTTCCCTTTCTTTGTAGCAATTGTTGATGCGAGAGAATAGGGAAAATTGGAATTAATTTTGCCAATGAGTTAGCAAAGATTTTGGTTCCCACAAAAATAGGGTGATTACACATTTTTTCGATCGTCATGATGGTTTGTTAGATGCTATTTCTAATGTATTTCAGTGGCCACATTAAAATGCTTGTTATTATCATTTGGTAGCTAATATCAAGGCAAATATCCAGTATCACATAGTAAAACTTTGCGAGAAGCTGCCTTGGATTTGTTCTCGAAGTGTGCATATGCTCTGCTTGTAGCATCATTTGAGATGTATATGGCAGAGATATTAGATAAGGGGGCGATATGGAAAGGTTTATAAGAGATATTCCCAAGAGCATTATTCAAATGCATTTTTCAAAGGGGATAGATATGGGGATATGGCAAGTAGTATTCTTTGAGAATTCGTTTAATAAAGTTTAGTTAATGATTATCGTGGAATTTTACTTTGATTTATCAAATGATAGATGGTATTCGGAAAAAGTTGATGGTTATGATGGCGAAAGGAAGCTTATTGCTCGACGTTGAATTTGTGTCATATGTCCAAATATAGAAGGAATTCTGAGAAGGACTATAACGGTGGTAGGCGCTGGGCAGAGTTTCTCGTTGGTCCCAAAGATTTTGAGGTTCGGGCGCGTCATTCTTACGGGGTTGACTTGGAGAATAAAACTTGCTCTTGCTACATTTGGCGACTAAATAAACTACCATGTGCTTTCGCACTTGTTGCCGATCAAAGTGTGTGAGTATGTTTATAACTACATTGATCCACATTTTCTTTATTGCATACTTCAAGAAGGCTTATGAGCTTAGGTTCATCCAATACCAACTATTGATAAGGAAGATATTTTGGTGATAGTGGTGATCTTCTTCCACCGACTCTTAAAAAACAATCGGGAAGACCTAGGAGTAGTAGGATCGGAGAATGGCTGAGTGAAGGCAAAGGAGAAATGACGTGCGCTCGTTGTGGTTTTACGGAAGACACAACAAGAAAAAATGCATGGTTGAGATTTGAAGACTTGGCGACTGTGCAGCCTCTACTTACAATGAAGATTTAAGTCTATCAATTGTACAAAGTGCCTTTATACGTGGAAATGTGGATGGTCATATTAAGAAGACTTGTAATGTGTGAATTTAGTCTTATTTTCATTTACTTTTCAAATTTGTTCACATGGTTTTTATGTGAGCTTCTTGAAAGCTTAAGGCTTCTAATTTGACATTGAATATTGAATAAATGAATGTACATTTTCGGATTGTGGTTCGCTATGTGTTTTTGGCTTTTGTTGTTGTGTGTTTTATATGTGACTTTTAAGTTTTTGTTGCAATAGACATTATATTTAGTTTGTTTGCATCTTAAAGTTTAAAACTTATTTGATGAATTCAGATTTGAATATTATTTCGAGCCTTACGCATTTTTAGGTTCACGCTCATGTCCAGCGTTCAACAATGACATGAACTTTTTAGTGGATTCAAGTTTTACATTTGCAAAAGACATTATATTTAGTTTGTTTACATCTTAAAGTTTTAGAAACTTATTTGATGAACTGATTTGAATATTATTTTGAGCTTACATTTTTTTCGGTTCACGATCATGTCCTTTAATTCCACATTGACATGAACTTTTTTAATTAGTTCAGGTTTTACATTGCAAAAGACATTATATTTAGTTTGTTTGCATCTTAAAGTTTTAGAAACTTATTTGATGAAGTCATATTTGAATATTATTTCGAGGAGCTTACGCATTTTTTTGAGTTCACGATCATGTCTTTGTTCAACAATGACATGAACTTTTTTTTAGTGGATTCAAGTTTTGTCCAACACAAATTTAACCAACCACTCATTATTTCATGCAAAAGTTATTATAGAACAAAGAAATTAACAAGTCAACATCCCAAAAAGGTTAAATGAAATCAGCTAAAAATAAGTTTTGCGGTTGTATAGTGGGAAGTACCCTTACTTAATAACATTACGAGAATCATTACCTGAGAACATTCCAAAGTTGATGACACGAGTTCAAATTCAAATTTCGAAACTACAGTCGACGATGCTTCTTGCTTTTATTGTTCCGGCTTAGTTTGTGGCGAATAAACCGTGCAATCACTTACTTAGATATTTTGCATCTTGTTTGCTGTCTTTTTGGCGGCACTTGCTCTTTTGATATATTGTCCATGTAATACATCACAAAAGATGCCACAATCCAATCTATATATCATAATGAAAATGTAAGTCATAATATTCATGTTATTCGAGTCCGAAAAATAGAAATTATAAAGTTATATTTTCATGTTATTCGATCCAAAAATATAAATTAAATTATTACTAAAGATTTGATAATAAAACTTACGAGTTGTCAATTTGTTGAGGGCACTCCATTTCGACTTTGAGATCAAAGTCATTGAAGTTTCTTACGTCTTGATCCACTTGATGGTTTTAATGTCATCGGTAGAGTTGCACTTCGAGTGAATTGCAATTCACCTTCTTCGGCTGTAAGCATTATTGCCATTCGGCTTAGCTCCTTGTTGCAACATGTCTTGACTTGATCCTTAACGGCAACCATCCATTTTACGGATCAAATTAACCACGCATTGTGTAAACATGTTAGTGTTTTTTTCTTTTGGATTGTATATAATATGCAAGTCATGTACCACTTTTAATAATTGTTTACCATATATTGACATCCTTGAAGGTGTCGTCTTGTTCGGGTCTTCTTTTCCTCATTGAGTTTAAATGGAACCATCCTTGGCTGCAATCTTTGTCAGAAGTGTATGGTGGTATGCTTCTTGGTGTATATTGGTATTACTGTTTTGAGATTTTAAAGTTTGAAAAAAAGAGAGGTTCAAGAGAATTGATGGATACCACTTCACATTGGTTTTTGTATGAATGCGTCCAAAAATACAAAATATTTTATAGCCTATTGTTATTACTTTGACGCGTATATCTCGCAATGACACACACATTACATAATAGTAAAGCGAAACTAAACATATACAAGATCATGCAAAAATGTAGAATCAATCAATGAAAACTTTTCATTTTACTTTGACATCTCAAGTCCTTTGTATGACAATGAGAAGGAAATGCAAAGTGATATTGTCATTTTTTTCGGATTTTAGATCGACATGTTATTCAGTTTGCAGCACCTACCCGACTCCGGCTTTCCAAAAATTACATTTAGAGCATGGAGGACTTGAGCATTTGTCATCTCATGCGCAGCAGAGTTCTCCATATGCATCAATTGCACAGAAATGCATTATTACAACGAATTGTAAGCGACAAAATTAACCGAAAGAACTATAGAAATAACATTTTGAGATGTATCATTTTGTTCTTTACATTATTTCTTGTGCGAGAATCAGGATAGCAACTTATTGATGTCTTGACGTTCCATGTAGTTGTTGCGAATATCTCCTCGCCAAAAATAGTCATTGCACATATACATTAAAAACAAAAGGCGAAGTCATTACCATATAGTCCTTTGTATAAAATTTTCTGAGAATTTAGATAAGCAATGAGTCGGCTTTATTACCTTCGAGTGGATTTGTCCCAGGAAATCTTTCAATTGAATTTGAGTCCCCGAATCCATAAGTTTGTAGACCGGTGTTCTTATCCCGGTTTATAGGTTCATCGTGTCGGCTCGTTCCTCCTGTTCTTTGTCTTCCACATCATCGACAAATTTGGGTAGTACCCGCAGGGACTTGTATTCAATATATCGAAGAAGGAACGAATCGTGTCGATTCTTTGTTATTTCGGGTCTTATAACTTTCCGTCACGGTTCTTGTTCCCGAATATGTCATCCTTTTGCGATCCTTTTTATTCTTCAGCGTACAACGTATGAGTACATGATGACATCTTGATTTATGCAATGAGGAGACATATTTTGAGAGTCTTAGGATGAGGGGAGCAATTGAGCGAATGAACCTTGGGTATTTCGAGGTGTGAGAACATTTTGAGTCTTCATTGTCTACTGCTTTGTGCATTCATTGGCTTCGTCGGATAATCACCTTTGCTTCTTTTCCTTTTTCATGTTCTTCATTTTTTCTCCAATTGCACTTTCTTGTCTTCGAATGGTCTTTTCAATTCTTTGGACCTTTTCATTCGGTGCTTCGTTATCGAGCACTAGCTTTGCATTTTCTTCTTCCGATCTTATTGCGTTTCTTTTTGCTTCTTGCGGTGCTTCCTCCCCTTCATATCTAATGCCGTCTTCATTGTGGCTTCTTCTCTTTTTCGGTTTCGTTCTCATTCGTGAGAATCGAGATAGATCCTTCTTAAATTTGTAAAACTTTCTCCATTTTCGTTATTTTCAAACGATGGGCTGTGGTCTGTTGTCTTCGGCATCAAGCTTTCTTGTGAGTGTTGCCTTTCGAAAAAATCGCTGAGTGAAAAACAAAATTGCAAGAAATTAACCAAAGTGTAGACAATTGAATTGGATTGGTTTAAATTTTGAAAACGAAATTGTGATAGAGTGATTACTTGAGATCAGCCAAGTTGAGCCTTTGCAGCACGTTGTGCAGTGGAAGCGAGACTCCATTGGCAATTCCGGCCACTTCTTCTTTCCTTCCTTTGATTGGAGGTATGATTTGCGTTTTTCACAAAGCCAAAGCTACATTATAATTGAAAAGTAAACACAATCAATATTTGTTATGGCATGTAGTGATAATTATAAATATGTTAGGGTAACTTTTAATTTGCTTACCAAAATCGCTACTTGGCAGCCACCAATTGAAGTTGGTTTTTCCTTCTTGCCCTTTAATACTTTGTGCGGGTAATGCGTGGGCGGCCTTGGCCCATGCATATGTTGATATCTTGTCCAACTGCTCGCAGTAACCCAACACCCAATCCACGATATGTGGTGTCGAGAATTTGGAAACAAGAGTGTGATGAAAAGGATGACGTGTCGAAACGTGCTACATCCTTTTCAAAATCTCTCTCCTCTTCCACTTCTTGGGTTTGTCACTCTTTTTCTCTTTTGTTCTTGCTTGTTGGCATCCTACTTTCTTTCTTGGTAGTGTACGGCCTTTTTCTTTTGTCTTTCTTGATCATTAGCATCTTTGATCGCCTTCTTTAGAGCCTTGTCAACCATGGCCTTCTTTATGGTTTGGAATTGCCAAAGTAGGTTTGGACGAATGATGTCGCTTCTCTTCCTTTTACGTCCATTGGAAGGGTCGTGCCATCTGTGGGTGGTCAAGTATTTGGGGAATATCATTAAACATTATCTACAGATATGCTTCCAAAAATGAAGCTCTTAGAACTTGGTTAGCACACCTTGATCAACTTTGTTAAGTCTTCCTTCGGACTTTGTTGCATCATTTCTGTTGATCTTTCCACGGATGTAGGCATACATTATGGGCCAAAATGGTGTAGCCTTGAGCAAGCGAAGTGGTCTTCCTTTGATGTCGGTCTTGACCAATTTTGTGTCTTTAAGAAAGACAACATGTTGTAATCTTGGACTTGTTTATCTCGTTGTGCTTGTTGTGGTTCCTCCATTTCTTCCATTCCTTCCATTTCTCTTTCTTGATTATCTTTGCATTCGGGTGAATGTCTTCCTTGACTCCATTTGATCCTTTCTAGTATTTTGCTTTATACGTGCCATTTGAGAATTTTTAACGTCACGCCCGGTGAATGACTAGAAAATTATGTATATTCCTATCACAATGAAATCTTATCCAAATACAAGAAGAAGACATAATGATGCAAGTCCTTGTGATCGGTGACACGGTAAAAAACACATGTCCTTGTTGTTGTCCCGGTGACATGTGAGTCATGTAATGTGTGATCATTGTTGAACCACTAAGGAAACTATACATGTTTCATATCATCCCTTAGTATTATTCTTAATGCCCTAGCAGTTCGAGATAATTGAATGAGTGCGGCAACCGGTGACCCAAAAAGGTTAATAACTAATTTGTGAATTGCATTGCCGAGATAGTATTAATCGATTCAATTGCGCACGAAAGATTGTACGACAAAAGCCAATTTAGTAGAAATAGTGAGTGATTGAATCTTGACATTTATGCTTTGAATATGCTAATTTGTATATCAAATTCTAAAATCAAACACAGGAAAACCCTTGCAAATGCTATATCCCAATCGTAAATTCTGAATTAGAGACCAATTAATCTAAGTCACAATCATGATCAATAAAAAAACTCCTAATAAAAATTAACCAAGAAGCGGCAATCAACAAGGAATCAAGATGCTTGATGAAGATGTATGTAGTAAAATGGGTTAGATTTTAAAAAATGCAAAAGGAAACATGATTTACCTATGCCTGAGAAGTGATTTGCGGGTCACGGTTGAATGAAGGGGGCAGCCCAGGGAGGAGATATGGAATCGTCGGGTTCAATTTGAGGTGGAGCGAGAGAGAGGAAGCTGGGAAATGTGAAATGCTCGGGTTGAACTTGATCTGAGAGCGAGAGATAAAGCTCGGTTGAGAAGACGAGAGGAGAGAGAGAGAGAAGACGGAGAGAAGAGAGAGACGAATGAACGGGGAGTGGCAATTTTTGTAATAAAGTTGAATTTGGTCAGTTTTAATTTGTGTTCATGTTGACTTTCAGCTGATATTTAATTTGAAAATGGGGTATTTTAGGTTAAAATTGTCTCTTAATAGGTATTTAAACTAAATTTCCCTTAGTTTAAAAGTGCATTTAATCATTTTAAAAGCTCCAAATTAGTAACACGTAATAAATAAGCTAAGCCCTATATTAGTGTTCTACAGAAATATTTTTTCTACAGTAGTAGGAATTTATTAAGGAAATCGTAAAGAATGTCACGTAAGGCAGGCGTCGCCAGAAACATAACCGAGGAGGTCACACACACAAAAAACCACCCACAAATTCACAATTACAAACTCATCATGAATCATGTCAAACCAAGACCAATCAATACCCCAGTGAAACGAATACGAACGGGCCACTTAAGCTAAAAAATAAAATGTTGATGGGTTGGGGGGGGGTGGGTGGGAGCGGCATTTTCTACTGAGAGGACGATTCTGTTTGTATAGGCAGCCGGCTCTTCATTAATCTTCTAAACAAGTGAGGGTGGACTTGCCGCCGCTCGCGTGAGGTTGAAGGTTGCTATGTGGACCCTACGATATGCCTACCCTACCCTATCACATGACACGAATCATATACGATCGTATAATAACAGCAAAGTCAAAACCCTAAAAAAGAACGTGCGCGCATGGCACATGGAGTCTGCATGCAATGCATTGTAGAGTAGCGCGAAACGCTGCTGGACGACCGCCGGTGTTCCTGGGCGGTTGATGTGGAGGACTTGTGGATGTGGTGGTCTGTGGTTTCGGTCCTCTACTGAAGCAACTGATCAATAAGATTTGGATATGAAGCATCCACCTCGATCAATGTGCAAAGCAACTGATCAAGACTGCCTGTTAATGTTAACTTCTCAATCACATGATTTATGGAAGATAGCAAGGATTTGCGATTTTTTTTTTCCATTAATGAAATGACCATCTTTAATTATTAATTTTCCCATTTGGATTAGGATAAATTCATGGTTCAATTTAGCCTCCTCTTTTTCATGATTTTAGCTTTTCTGCCTTGGAAAAATATGGTCTTGAGAAAATTTCCAGTGATTGTTGTTTGTTGGGCCATTTTGAAAGAGGGCAAAAAATAATTAATATTCCCACTTCGCAGCACCATGATTTTCGTGTGAATTAGTATTAACATACAATTAAGTTTCTCCAATGGGACAATACTTAGGTAGTCATTAGTGAGTACTCTATATACTCACTTTAATGATTTGGTCCAATGATATTTTAACACATATTTTATTGTTTTAAAAAATAAAACATATGCTATTTAATTTTTCTTGGGCTTTTAAAAATAAGGAACACATGTCATCTTTTGATTGAGCCAAATCAGAAAGTGAGTATATAGGGTACTCACTAGTGCGTACCCAAGTATTATCCTCCCCAATGCCTGTTTTTGTGTTTCCATTCCAATTATATGTGACACACCCTGATTTGGATATTCCGAAGGGTACCGAAATTAAGGCATGCCGGTCAACACTTTAGATGGTGACAAAAGCCATGTCATGCAGATGATGTGGAAAATTTCGATTAAAATAAAACCAGAGTCTAGAACTAGTGATACCAAGAGTAAGAGTGCGCAGAAGTACTGATAGAACCCTTAATACACAACATGCAATGTTCAGAGCATAGTTAAAGTGCAGTAAAGAAAATACGAATTGTTCCCATCCTGAGTAGGATGGATGAAGCATATTAGCGGAAGAAGAAAATCCTACGTTTATTTGCTGCTGAAGTCGTAAACACCAGAACCGTCTCGCTCACCACAAGTCCAGCTACTAAGTCTTGGAGGGGCGCAAAATAAAAAGTGAGTGTGCAAAAATAACCATTTCTAAAACCTTTGCTTTTCCTAACATAAGCAACCTCTCTTTGAAAAACCTGTATAGTTTCCCAAAAGCATACTACGCATAGTATGAAAATTGTCAAAACAATATAAAGGCACAACTGCCAAAGATATGGGTAAATACAATTATCTTAACATAATATAGTATGCTCATCAACATATGCAGACACACAAGCCCATGCAGAAAGTAGCTACATGGAACAAGCTGGGTGTGATAGATATATGCTCAGTACTATGATCATGTGAAGCTGACGCTAATCGTGTCACATACGAGTCCTAACTGCCTAATGCAAACTAGTACATACTAGCACCTACAATGGATCCAAGGTGAGCATAACAGTGCGGATGTGAACATACACCTGAAAGCTGGTCCTAGCCCGAACGAGTACTAGACACCGGGTGAATGCATGTATGATGAGCAAATAAAAATACATATGATCATGCCATCACAATTTCACAAATCTCAACATAATATTCTTTATACTTAAACTCGTAAGTAAAAGCATGGCATGATAGAAAATAGTTCACAAAACCATAGTGGAAACTAATATAAATAATATAAGTTTCTCAAAACAAAACAAAGCACACTCACTGATGTGTAGTTGGCTCGTAGTCGACTTGCCTTGCCTGACCCCTGTATTCCTCGTGGTAAGTCTCTCTTATATGGGAAATAACTATACTAGTCATTAACCTACTCAAAGTTCATAAACAATAAGGAGAACAATTGAAATTCTCTTTGTTTGCTCAAAACGGAGCTAAAAAGTGTCAAAAAATTGTCACACCCGCTGCCACGAGTCGGCAAGCACCGCCACGCGCCCACACGAGCCGGCCACGCGCTGACATAGGCTGCTGTTGACAGAGTTAACGGTGTTAGTTAACGCTGTTAAAGTTAACAAAATACTTAACGGTTACTGTTAAAGTTAACGGAATATGCTAGAATTTAACAGAATATTCCTAATGGCATTAAAGGAATATACATGAGGATATTCTCGGTCTGAACCGGGCTTGCTGACGTCACTACAGAGTTTGAATCGGGTTTAGGCTAGTCTGAACCGGTTACAGCTGCAACTCTAGCCGGTCTTTGGCGCCGCCGTCTGAAACTCATCGGTTTCTGAAATTTTTTCAAAGCTTCATAACTTGTTAATTTCTTAACACGATCTATATGTCAAAATGAAGCTAGATAGAAGAAGAACAAGATTGTACCTATTTAGAGTTTGAAAAGTGGTCGGAAATGGCCTGAAATTGGTCGAAAAGTCTCAGTCTAAAACCAAGGTCGGATCTACTCCAAAACACACGAGTTTAGTATGAAAATTCATCTACTCAACAAGAGGAAGCTAATGGTGGTGGTTAGAAGTCTCACATTGGTCGGAATTGGCGAGAAACTCGCCGGAAAAGCGCAGTTCTTCCGTGTGCAATTTTCGTCAATCGGCGGGGAGTTTGGGCAATTGGTTTGTACGGTTAAACTCAATGAGTTGCGATGAACAAGGTGGTGGTGGTGGTTTGGCTCGGTTCGAAGGAAGTGGCGTGGCCACTATTTGTCTGAGTGTAAGCTTTTCACGGGAAGAAGGAAAAAATGAGAGAGAGAGAGAGAGAGAAGAGAGATTTGGTTTCTAAAATTAGCAGGGGATAGGGGGTCTCTTGTGGCACGCAACACAACATTCCCAAAATAGAAAAAAAAAATTTAAACGTACGTAATGTTTCCGTTACGTACATTGAAATTACGTCCTGTTTGCGTTCACGCATTCGTGGTGACGGGTACAACAAGAATACGACAAGTAAGAAGTCAAAACTCAAAAAGAGCTAAAACATTCACGTAGGACTTCCACTTACCCTGTTCAGGGGCATTTTGGTCAATTCATACGTTCAAGAAATAAAATACAATAAAATTAGGGACGGGTCGTCACAATATGACCTCTGTACCAAGTACCAACTATACTTATATAAGTCTGGGTTTCTTATTGAGTTAATTAATTGAATTTATATTTTAAAGTCTTTTTTTAATAATGCTATACCTATTTTTTTTTTATGCTTTTCTATATTTTGACTTTTGTTAAAGCCTGATCGAAATCTCCTTCTCATGCTGTTTTTGTATGGATTAAAAGTTGGTGTCACTTCTTTTGTTTTTCAGTAAACTTAGCACAACTATATTTGGCAAATGGATTGTGCAGTTGTGTTTGTGTCGTTTTCGTGTCATAATCGTTATTTTAACAGATCGTATCGTATTAAAAACTCAAACTCAAATTCAACCCTTTAAAACTAAAGGGGTTATCCGACACGACCCGTTTCACCCATTAAGAACAATATATTTTTTCAATAAATAATCAAATGAAAAAAGTTCATACTAAATTAATAAAAACATTAGCATTTTATTAAGTAATACATCTACATGTAATATATACATTACATAAAAATAGATTTGTCTTTTAAATATTACATACCAAAAAAAAACTTAATGAAAACACATTAATATGTTACTACAAAATAAACTTTGTGGAGTTTTTCTCAAAAGTAAGAACTTTGCAATAATATTCAAAACTTGCATGTTCTTTGTTTGAAAGTAAAACCTTTCTATTTTCATCGGTCATCAAGGGAAAATGTATTGGAACATTGGAGAGCTACTTAGGATTTTCTTTTACTATTTTAAATTACCAATATAACCTTTCTCTTAACAGGTTGAAACCGGTTATCTGTGGGTAGACATAGACTAAATCGTTATCTTAATAGGTTTACCCGATAATAACCCGACCTGTTAAACTCCGACCCGAAACTTTTTTTTTTTTTGGTGTCAGGTTAACGGGTCGTGCATAAAATTAGCAGGTCTAGACACAACTACGAAGATAAATTAATTACCTCTACATATCTTTCTTTATTTCCCTCATGATCAATTTTTTTAAGGACTTTCCCTAATCTAAATTTGTCTTGGAATAAGAGGTTGGACCTTTATTTTTTTTAGTGTTCCGGAGTACCTGGTACTTCGAGTATTTCAACCGTTAGATCTTTATTTAAAAATATAAAAATCAAGATCTAACGGTTAAAACATCCAAAGTATCGTATACTTTGGAGCACCAAAATTATTTTGGTGCTATTATAGGGTACATCCGTACAAGAGTCTACTCAACGAGATGTTTTTGGGTGAGGCTGTACCTTTTATTAAATATATATTGCTTACCAAAATCTACTGGTAAGGTTAAATATAATTGCAAAGAAGCTATAAGCTATTATTAGGTTGGACTATGACGTATGCTGTATCATGATCCTAAAATCATGAAACTTAGGTATAAATTCTGTTTTTAATTCTTTTACAAACAATATAGAAAGCGACTTACAATGCACCTAAGTCACAACATTAAGGCTAGCCACAACTAAGTAAACTCATTATCAAAATATTTTTGTTTTTGTTATCTAATTATATGAGTCGAAGTTAAAACATTTTTTAATTAGGTGGAGACAGATACTACTTACGAAATGAACTCCTTTTACACGGCTAGTTCCAAAGATGTTCCAATTTTTTAACTTTACTGTTTGTTTGCGTCTAGTGCCCCACCCACAAAACGTGCAAAGTACCAAAAATAAGAAAATAAAAAAGAATTAAATGCACTAGTTGCTTTTTTGGCCCCATTTGATCTCCACATTTTTTTGTTTTGGTTATATCTACACTAGGGATGGTAATGGGTCAAAGCGGTGATGGCATACCTATTTTTCTGAAATGTATATTGGCTTCATCCTCCCCACATGATTAATTTTGATATCTATAGATTGAAAGTTGTGATATTTATATATAGGGTTAGGATACATATGGAGACACATGTTTTTGACACACGTTTTTGTGAGGTTCATTTCGTAATGTATTTTAACGATCCCAACCCTCTATTTTTTAGATCTTCCTTCAAAGATCATCTCTACAAAAAATCATCCAAATCCGAAACTATATGATCGTTGGATTAAATTTACTATTTCTTTGTACATCGTATTCGTCAATTTTTTTCACTACAAATGATGTCTTAATGACTTTAAATTTGTCTAATTTTTTATAAAAATAATCTATAAATGATGTATCAAAATATAAAATATAAGATACCCATATATATCATAAAAATCTTCAGCTGCTTTCAATATCCCTATGGACCCTTTCATGTATTAAATCCCTTTTGGAAGTGCTACATGTCGACTGGAAATCTCAAGTTGCGGAAAGACGGATGCAAATTACGCATGCAAAAGTTGAATGTCTTCACTCACCAATCAAGTTCGGATCGACTGATTACAATGATTTAGATAAGTACGAGTAAGGCTCTTTTGTTTCACATTGCTTTAGAGTTTAGACCCCAATTGGTCAAATTGCAGCACGTTGATGAGAAACCAAAAAAACCAACTAGCAACTCGATATTATGCTAAAGAACAGATGTATCTCCAGCTTTTGGGCCCCAAATTTTTTTTTCCGGTGTGCCTTTCAAGACTGCTAAATTTATCCACTTGAATTTTTATTATTATCATCACTATTATTTTATTTTTAAAATTGGTTCTATAAATTGGTGTATTTCCCTCCCTACTCTCTTCACTACTACTCCACTGCCCCCAAAATTCAAAGACACAAAAGAGATGGCATCCTCATCTTCTAGCCATTTTGTCACATCTTTTCTCATAGCACTTTTAATTAGTTGCTACATATTCTCTTCAACCTCAGCAGCTAGAGACCTTGCACAAAAAACCAACAATGAATTCATGAAAACATCTTGCAGTGCAACAACCTACCCAAAGCTTTGCCTTACTTCCCTCTCAAGCCATGCAAGTGCAATCCAAACAAGCCCTAAACTTATGGCCGGCGCAGCTCTCACCGTGACGCTTGCCTCCGCCAAATCAACCTCTACCATGATGTCAAAGCTCTCCCAAAGCCATGGCATGAAGCCTAGAGAAGTCGGAGCCATGAGGGACTGCATCGAAGAGTTAAGTGATTCGGTCGATGCGATTCAAAGGTCCATAGCTGAGATGGGCAACTTTAGGAGCTCGGATTTTCAGCTCATGATAAGTGATGTGCAAACTTGGGTTAGTGCTGCTTTGACGGATGAGACCACCTGCTCCGATGGCTTTGGTGGAAATGGGATGAATGGTAATTTGAAGACTGTAGTGAGGGGCAGAATTGTGAATATTGCACAATTGACCAGCAATGCCTTGGCTTTGATCAACAGATACGCCTCAGTTCATGGTTAAATATATCAACTGCTCCACACTATTTAAGATAATTTTTGAAGGAATTAGGCTCATGCAATATATTGTTTGATAAGAAACTGTGTGTTCTAAGTTTGCTACACTTGAATTGTAAGTGTGGCTCTTTCTTTTAGGTAAATGTACGTGTGGCTCTGTAAGTATTGAGAAGTTGGTCTTGTAATTGTATATATAAAAAAGCTTAATATTTCAACATTTTAATAAATTTTAGATGGTGTTTCCCGTTGAAGAATGATGAAAACCCGTTACTGGGTGTTTTGAATGATCAATGATCTTTAGAATTGGGTATGTAGCTATAGAGAGCTAGAGAGACTTTACATGGCCTACAAAATGACCATAATTTCTAACTAACTACATTTAGTTACAAAATGATCATCTAATCTGATGACACTTGGCACTCCACACACCATTGGATCTATACTGTTAGAGAGAGAGAGAATAAGTTTTCCCTATTGGGAGGACACTGGCCACTTTGGTCCATTAGTTGTATATCCGAGGATAATATTAGAATAATAGTTAAGTATTTACTAGTGAGTACTCTATATATTTACTTTAATGATTTGGTCTAATGATATTTTAACACATGTTTTATTGTTTTAAAAAATAAAACATATGTTATTTAATTTTTTTGGGCCTTTAAAAATAAAGAACGCATGTTATCTTTTGATTGAGCTAAATCAGAAAGTGAATATATAGGGTATTCACTAGTGAGTACCCAAATATTATCCATAATATTATAGTTGAATAGTTGTTTTGGCATGAATGACTCTTTTTCCTTCACCGAGAATTTTCCCACGTATTTTTACCCGAGCAAGATTTTTTTAGAGCCACAATTTTGTTTAACCATGTTCTGTTTTTGTAACTGTGTGTTCTTGGTGAATTTATGCAAATCCATTATTATCTAAAAATAAAACAGATGTATCTGATTCTCCTCCCTCCAGCTTTTAGGCCCCAAATTATTATTTTTCCCTGTTTGGACAGCTAGAATTATCATATGCATTTTTATTATTCATCACTTTATTATTTTATTTTTGAAATTGGTTCTATAAATTGGCACCTTTTCCTCCCTACTCTCTTGAGTCTCTTCACACTACAGCATTGCCTCCAAAATTAAAAGACACAAAAAGAAGATGGCATCCTCATCTTGTACACATTTTGTCACATCTTTTCTCTTGGCACTTTCTTTTAGTTGCTGCATATTCTAATCAACCTCAGTAGCTAGAAACCATGCACAAAAAACCAACAATGAATTCATGAAAACATCTTGCAATGCAACAACCTACCCAAAGCTTTGCCTTACTTCTCTTTCAAGCCATGCAAGTGCAATCGACGTGACGCTTGCCTCTGCCAAATCAACCTCTACCATGATGTCAAAGCTCTCCCACAGCCATGGCATGAAGCCTAAAGAAGTCGGAGCTATGTGGGACTATGTCGAAGAGTTAAGTGATTCTGTCTATGAGCTTAAGAGGTCTGTAGCTGAGATTGGGAAACTTTAAAAGCTCTGATTTTCAGCTTATGACAAGTGATGTACAAACTTGGGTTAGTGCTGCTTTGACGGATGAGACCACATGCTCTGATGGGTTTGAGGACAATGGGGTGAATGGGAATTTGAAGACTGTTGTGAGGGGCAGGATTGTGAAGATTGCACAGTTGACTAGCAATGCTTTGGCTTTGATCAACAGATACGCCTCAGTTCATGGTTAAACAAATCAACTAGTCTACTGTACTTAAGATAATTTTTGAAAGAATTAGATGCTAGCAGTATTTTGTACTATAAGATAAGTTGCTACATTCGAATTGTACGTGCGACTCTTATTTATTTAGGTGATATATGCATGTCTCTCTACAAGTACGTTGAGAAATTGGTCTTGTATTTGAATAAATAATTTTATGAATCAATTTTTATTAGATGGTGCAAATTTGCATATGTTAGAATACAGGGAAGATTTAAAGACTTTTAGTAAAATGTTTTGAATTAGAGTTTAGAGTTTTAACCACACTTGAACGGGATTTGAACCTGTTGACCGGTATTGGGAGAGCTCAAACACTAAATTAAGTGACTATATTTCAAAATCTTAAACAAAAAAGCTTAGAATATTTTTTGGTATGTAAAAAGCCTAAAAGTCTTTAATTAATGTACTAAATGAGCAGTTAGTTTTTCAATTTCTATGAGTACGTATAGATTGAGAGGATCATCTGCCATGCAAACCCTTATGTTGATCTAGCGGTCCAGACAATGTTCATATGATAGAATTTTCGATAACTAGAAACCAAGGAGTGGAAGGGAGAGAGACAGCAGAAAATTTATGGACCTATTTGTGATTTGGCTTGGTTACTTTTATGAGATGGTGACAGGTTGCTTATCAGTTTATCAAATTTGAGGATGTCCGGTAGGTCAAGGTCCCCAACTCTTGGTTGTAACTTGTTTTTATTTGCTAGAAAGAGCACATTTTTTTTGTCATGGTAAAAAGATAGGCAACAAAAATACCCAATTGTGCCAATTTGCTATATCACAAAAAATAAAAAAAATCTTTTAATTGCAATAGAATAAAATTCCAATAATTTACAAAGGTTAGGACCGACATGGAAAAGGCAGTTTTGGCAGCCATTCATAGCGTTGTTTTCATGAAATTGAAATGTGGTCCAAACTAACACAAGGTGAAGTCGTCGGGTTCATGAACGTCTTGGGTTCTGGTGGCTATCATATGATTCAGTTGATCAACTATCGAAAACGCAAATAGGTTGTAACACAAAGCCTAGAGGGGGAGTGAATATGCTTAATCCAATTTTTATAAATTTTAATTATTAATGACGTTGATCAAATATGCAACGAAAATAGAAAACAAGTTGTGATTAACAATTGCAATGAGCAATGCAAATAACAATTTGACTGCAGATAAATAAATTGCAGAAAACTAAATCATAAAACACAAGGATTTAGCGAGGTAAAACTCCAACACATGGAGAAATATCCTCGGGCACACAGTCAGTGAAACAAATCCACTATAGAAAAAGTAACTTTATAAGACTCACCCAATAGACTTACGCAAGCATCATGATGCAACCTTAGCCTAGCACTCAATGACACCCTCCAAGACTCCTAGGACTAATTACACTGCCGCTACGTCGTCTTTCACCACGATGACAATCTCGCTTTCTCCACAGGATCTTCCACACATAATCTCAAGATATGGAACTGTGATGAACCCTATAAAGATTTCAAACAAGGAACATATATTCTAGGAACATGATATGCACATGACCTCACTCAAAAACTGTGTTGCACGCATAAAATGTTTTATCTCTATTCTCTATATATTTGTGTGTTTGTGCGTGTAATGTGTGTATACTACATCAACACAAGCCAACATATATATATATATATGTGTATATATATATATAATGAATCATAACAAAATTCTAGCACCTAAATTCAAGTTTGATTGCTTAATTTCCAAATCTTTATAATTAAACAAATAAGGATTAATCACTTAAAATAATTCATGCCTAAATTCTAAGCTAGAAAAGAAAGCATATATGATTATATAAATTAACCTAATTAGCTTAAATCAAATTAGACCTAAATACTTTGCAGACATCGTGGGATTGAAATGACACTTCAATCATGCACACACAGAAAAATATTTGCATGAATCTAAACCACCTAAGAATGCATGTAGGTCTCTAAATCTCACTTACCGTCCTAAACTTGAGATTGTGACTTAGTTACCGTAGGACAACGATCATCGATTGGACTTGATCTTCGATAGATTGAGCAAAACTAATCCTAATATTTAAGACTCAATTTACACACAAAGATTTAGGCTAGGAAAATGTCAATTACAATAAATATGCACTAACAACTATAATTTATTTTTTTTGGTAAAAACTAACAACTATAATTTTAAATGATTTGAGATTGGAGAATATTTACTTGCAATTCATCACCTTTTATTTATAGCAGCAATAACACTTCAATGGAGATACATAATAAAATAAAATAAAAAATGAAAAAGAAAAAGAAAAGAAGGGCTTTGAAGTAAACACAAAAGTTTAGAAGAAATTTCTACCCAAGAAGAATAGCCCTGATGGATTGCAATTCGGTTACAACATCACTTATATCCTTTCGTTCTTTAGAAGATTCGACAGAACAAGAGTTTCCAATCCTAAGTATCAAACTCAAGCACTCCACTTTTTCAGCTCTTGCGTTGCATTGGTTGGGGGTGTTGTTGGTAGTGATGCCAGGAGAGTGTTGGCCAATGAATATCCGATACTTAAGTCAGTAAACTCTGATTAGAATGGGTGTTTTAGGGTTGAATTGGGTATAATCAACTTATATGAGAATTGACTGTAGAAAGCGTATTTATAAGAAGCATGGCCAGCCACATGGGTGGGGAAGCCCACGTCACGTGTCGGCGTCCAATTGGCAAAGTTGTGTCATCTGATGGATAAAATTGTACTTGCGCAATGACAGTACAAGATAATATCTTTAAGATGCTAGAATATCTTAAAGATACCGAGAATAATCTTTGAAGATATTATTAAAGTTAATTAATAATATCCTAAGAATTATCTTAGAGAATTCTTGATTGATATTGTGATTGTACTTCCTTGATTAAAGGAATCTGTCTTCAATTACGAAACTTATTAAAGTTAATTAATAATATCCTAAGAATTACCTTTTATTCCCTTGTCATGACTCCTTGCCATGTGCAGTTGAGCTTGGAGCAAAACCAAGAGATGCTGGGTGTGCGGGTGTGGCCGGAGGAGCAGCAATGCCAGTAAACAACGGCAATTATGGTGGCCAAGCTTCTAGCTTGAGACCGTTGTAATAATCTGATTTCGTCGAGGGTGACGTAGATTAGGCATCAGGCAATCGTGGTGTTGTCCAAAACCAACGAGATTCATCTGAAATCTTGTAAATCCAATCATCGATAACGATGAGAAATCACCGGAGGGGACGACTGCAGGTCATCAGGGATGTTAGGTTCACCTGGAAAAGGTGAAGGAAGGTCGGAGCTCAACTATAGACAAGTTGGCATCGGTGGGCAGATCTAAAGGGAGGGGACAACGTAAAACGTCGTCGTTTCAGTCTGGGAGGGGTTTGGACGTGCGACTTGGCTCAATGGCTTGGTTGCGCGGCCTATGAGGCACGGCTCGACTGCTACAAGTCGTGGCTCGCACGCGTTTATGGAGTGTTTTTTTTTTTATTTTAAAAAAATTATTATTTTTCTTTCTTTTTCTTTGCTTATTCACACATATTCAAATCGCCACAATTATAATATAACAATAATAATAATTGTGAACAATAATTTAAGCAGAAGATTATAATTCTTTTAAAAGCGTAAAATTAGGGTTTATGCATCATGGTGAATGTTTCATGCAATCAAGGCTGAAAAAAATATCAAAATTGAAACCGTTTTTTAGAAGTACATGGATTGCTGATGAATATTGTGAACATGTTTGTAGAAGAATTGCCTTCAACTTCGGATTTCCATCTTCAATGCGTTGAATCTCGTTCAACATAAAATAATAAGAAGGAAATTGAATTAATAGCAAGTATATTAATTCAATAAAATAAAAAGTAAATCAAAATAAGAATGATTGAAAATAATACTCTCTAGGAGTGAAGATGGCCAAAAATCCGGTATAATTCTCTTTAGCACACTGAAAATAGCGTGCTGATAACGTATTATGACCTAAAATTAGAGAGAGAAAGCAGAGGGGTTCGGCAAAGAGAGAAAAAGAGAATGACTTGAGGAATTGTAATACATATTTCTCATGCCTAGTGCCTTTATTTATAGTAAACCACAAGAAGAGATACATTTGATCTCTAAGTAAGTACATACCTAATAAGATAGAAACACTGGATTTATGATAGCATTCTAATCCATATCTACTTAGGATTTACACAATCACGCTATACCAATATTATTTATAACAGTTTCTTGGTATCTTATATCATTTTTAGTATTAATTAAAAAAAAAAATTAGGCACGCTAGTCACTAATAAAAGAATCAGTGGGCATGTGGGAAAAAAAAAAGAGATAATTAGCTTCATATTGTGAAAATGGGGTGGAATGCAGTGTTTGCTATTGACAAATACCTTTATCAATGACATAATAAGAACAGTTACACTCTTGCACTCCACTGATCGAGATGGAGTCTCTGGCCCATCAGTGGGCATTGAGCTATATCCACTAACCATCAGAGATTCAGTGGCCTTTGAAGAAAAAATAATCATAGATAATCAATGGCCTTGGGCCAAATTTTTACTAGTGAAAATTGTTAATGTGTTCAGCAATTTCATTTAACAAAAACATTAATTTCCTTTGACATATTTAGTTTGCTTTCCGTTGGTTTTTCTTTTGTTTTCCTCCTTTTTTAAGTTTGAACAACGCTTCATATTCATAAAGTTACAATAATAATTGAACCACATCCATAAAAAATAATTAATTGGCAGGAACGAATAATTGAGAAAATTACTTTGTTGAATTTAAACAACACCGTTCTGTGCACGGTAGCGAAACAATAACGAATAATTGAGCCACATCCAATTTCTGTGATATGATAAATAATAAACATATATAATATTAAGTGATGCTTAGAAACTGGATGGGCGACCTTTCATCTTCAATCAGTCTATAATGGCTCAATTTGTTGGAAGAAATTGACTAAAAACACAGTTGGCCGCTGAAGCCACACAATAAGATATTGGAAAGAGCTTCTATCCAAGAAGAACAACCCTTACAGATCGCAATTCAGATATAACTTCGTTGATATCCTTCCGGTCTCCTGGGAACTCCGACGAACACGCGATTCCAATTCCAAATATTAAACTCATACACACTTGGATTCTTTCAGTAGTCATGCTGCATTGACTGGGAGTGGCAGTACTAGTGCTTGCGCCCGAGTTTCCTCCGCAAAGAAGCAGTGAATCTGCAACCTCTGTAATTCGCTGAGGTAAAGCCGCCTTGACAAAATTATGGAGGTTGAAACTATCGCTAAACATGTCGTCAGTGGGTCTCTTTGCCGTGAACATCTCTAACAAGAGAATGCCAAAGCTGTAGATGTCCCCGTTTGTTGCAACCTCACTTCCCATACCATACTCTACAATTCAGAAATCACAAGTGAGCAACATATTAAACTCATTACTTTGGATTTGTTTTCCAAGCCAAGTAAAAAGAGGATAAAAGACAAAACAAAGAATCATATGGACATATTTACCTGGAGCAGCATAGCCGCCGATCCTCGTAGTCCAACAGAACTTGTTTGATTTCCCGGAACATTACTGGTTAGGTTTGTGAGAAATCTTACCAGCCCAAAGTCCAGTTACCAGAATGACTTCTAGTGACCGGGTAAACCTACGCATAGAAAAGAAAGAAACAACCTAGTTACTAGAATGACTTCTAGTGACCGGGTAAACCTACGCTTTAATCTAATCCTTAAATTAAGGAGATTACACTAATACCAATACACGTCACTAATCAGTCATCTTCCTTTAATCAAGGGAAGATGACTGGTACAGACAGCAGAACACTCATGTACAGAAAAGTCAGCGCAGTAGAGAGCACGCAGTAGTTCAGTGGACAGAGGAGCCAACCCGATGAGGGTTATACAGCCAACCCGATGAGAACACAACCAATCCGATGAGTAAACAGCAACCCGATACATCATTCAAACCATCCGGATGTGCATGTCGATTATCCCGATGAACCATGCAGCTGTTTATTTATGTATTTCAACACTCCCCCTCAAGGTGGATCTAGTAAGTTAGTAGATCCAAGCTTGCTTAAAAGATGATGTAGATGAATTGATGACAGTGGTTTGGTGAAAAGATCTGCAAGCTGATCATGACTTCTTGTAAAAACAGTGCTGATAACTTGAGATTGAACTTGATTCCGAATGAAATGGCAATCCACCTCAATATGCTTGGTTCTCTCGTGGAACACAGGATTAGCAGCAATGTGAATAGCTGCCTGATTGTCACACATAAGAAACATGGGTGCAGAACTAGGAAAGCCTAGGTCAGAGAGCAAACCTTTAAGCCATATTAATCCGCACGCCGTGATCTCCATTGCCCGATATTCCGCCTCTGCACTTGAGTGAGCAACAACTTGTTGTTTCCTGCTCTTCCAGGTGACGAGATTTCCACCAACAAATGTACAGTAGCCAGTTGTAGATTTTCTATCGACTTCATTCCCTGCCCAATCTGCATCTGTATAGCCGGAAATATTAGTAGACTGATTGTTCTTCATGAGAATTCCTCGACCGATAGAACCTTTGAGATAACGCAGGATTCTTTTGACAATGTGCATATGATGCACAGTAGGTGCATGCATGAACTGACTGACCATGCTAACAGCATAGGTAATATCTGGTCGAGTGATTGTGAGATAAATGAGTCGTCCCACCAGTTTTTTATAGTGCTTTACATCCGGTATGGCCTCTCCATCAACGTTGAGCTTCAATTTGCAGTCAACAGGTGTGGTGGCAGGCTTGCAATCAAGCATTTTTTCTTCCTTGAGTAGATCCATCACATACTTTCGTTGATGGATAAACAGTCCTTTGGAGGAAGTTGCCATCTCTATTCCCAGAAAGTACTTCAACCTCCCTAAATCCTTGATGGCAAAGGTTTGCTGTAGTGTTTGCTTCAGGCCTGCAATTTCTGCAGCACTATCTCCAGTGATGATCAAATCATCAACATATATAAGAACCACAAGTTTCCCTTTCCCATTTGTGCGGACAAACAGGGAAGAATCAGCATTACTATGTGTGAAACCGATCTTGGTCAGCACAGAGCTAAGTTTTCTTCAAATTGGACATCCTTAGAAACAATGCATTTCTTGGTGACTGGATCAAAGCATTTATATCTCTTTTGAGTAGAGGAATACCCAATGAATATGCATTTAGTTGCTCTGGCATCAAGCTTATCTCGATTTTTGGCTTGAATGTGTACGTAACAGACACAGCCAAATACTTTGAGGTGAGTCAAGTCAATTTTCCTGCCTTTTAGCACTTCATAGGGAGATTTGAACCCTAACACTGAACTTGGCAGCCTGTTGATGAGGTAAGTTGCCATAAGGATAGCAGATGACCAGAACCTCTTTGGAATACTCATATGTATCATGAGGGATCGAGTTTTTTCCAAGAGATCCCTGTTTTTTCTTTCTGCAACACCATTCTGTTGAGGAGTACCTACACGGCTTGTTTGATGGATGATGCCATGTTCACTTAGATATTGAAACATATTGTTTGACATGAACTCAGTGCCATTATCTGATCGAAAAATTTTGACATTTGATTAAAATTGGGTTTTAATGTGAATGTGAAAATCCTTGAAGATATTGAAGACTTCATTTTTTGACTTCATTAGATAAACAAAACTAATTCTGGTAAAGTCATCCACAAATAAGACAAAGTATCTAAAACCTTCCATTGATTCAATAGTAGGACCCCACACATCACTGTGTATAAGTTCAAGCAGTTTACATGTCGAAGTTTGGGATTTTCCGAATGGCAATCTGGTGGATTTCGACAATTTACATGTTTCACAGTCAGTGAGGGGCTTACAAACATTTGGAAAGATTTTTGACATTACAAACTCCGAGGGGTGAGCTAGTCTCCTATGCCATAACTGGTTTTCATCTATGGACTTTAACTTGGCTTGCAATGCTTGATTTTTTGTGTGGTTTCTGCACAGATAATAAAGTCCATTTATGAAGACCCCTTCACCAATCGTCTTCTTTGTGAGAATATCCTGAAATATTACATCATTGGATGAAAAAATTGCACGACAATTTAAATTGTTGGTGATTTTCCCAACAGACAACAATTGAAACGGAAAAGATGGTACATATAAGGCACTGGAAGGTGTTTTGGTTGAAAAAATGTTAATTTCTCCAGTGCCTAAAACAAGAACAGTTTTTCCATTCGCAACAGACACATGTGACGGTTTTGAAAAAGATTTAAAAACCTTTAAATTTTTTATTTTGTTTGTCATATAATCAGTGGCACCAGAATCAATTATCCAACAATATTTTTCAATACTAGTTAATAATGCAGTAGAAAAAGCTTGTAGAATACCTGGTGCCTCTTTACTCGGTATTCTCTGATTTCCAAAAAGAAATTCCGCAAATTTTCCCAACATAGCTGTATGTTGGTCTTCTTCACCATTAGCTGACCCAGAAGAACCTCCACGTCGCTTCTCCTGTAAGTAGTTTGCAAACTCGTTGATGAGAGTAAGCAGATTGGTCATGAACTCAGCTGATCCATGGGATGTGGAGGAAGAAGGTTGAACAGCAGCAAGTTGAGCCCTGAAGTGACTTTGTTGAGAGGACCACGGTATGATTTTTCCTTCTTTGGTGAACTTGGGTTTAAGCTCTGGATGGAGTTCCCAACACTTATCTTCAGTATGCCCAACATCATTGCAGTGTTTGCACTTTAGGTGTGGGAATCTGCCCTTGTACACCTTTGCTTCAGTATGCTTGGCATGAGACACGTACGCACGAGATTCCGTCATCCTCGGGCTTTGTTCTATGCTTATTACCTTCTTTCGTGCTTCTTCTCTCTGAACTATAGCACAAACATTGTTGAAGGAAGGTAATTCTTGGCTCATCAAAATGTGGCTTCTCAAGTCCTCGTAGTCTGGGCTCAAACTTCCCAGCAACTAGTAGATTATGTCTTCCTCTGCTCTTTTGAGTAGCACTGTAGGATCATTGGTATGTGGAAGATACACATCCAGCTCATTCCACAGGGTTTTGAGCTTCCCGAGATGTTGAACAAAGGATTTACCTTCTTGATGGAGGCTATCAGTGTCTTTCTTTAGCTGGAACACTCGCGCATAATTGTTTTGGTTTCCATACATTTCCTTCAAGCTTTTCCATAATTCTTGAGAGGAATTAGAATAGCTGAAAATCTCAACTATATGCTTCTCCATGGTGTTAAGTAGGAGAGACATAACCAGTTGATCTTTGCACAGCCATCCATTGTACAAAGGCGAAGAGACGTCTGGAACTTCCATACCTCTATTTACGAAACCGAGCTTTCCTTTACCTCCAAGGGCCAATGAAACAGCTCGAGACCATGGTAGATAATTAAACTCGTTCAAAAGAATTGAACACAGTCATTGGTTGGTGTTTACCTCAAATTCTGAGGTATCTGAGTAGGTAACATTTGAGTTTTCCCCTCTCAAATTTACAGATCATTCCTCAGCCATTTTGAAGAAATAATTTTACAACGGAAAAAAAAAAATTTAGAGTCAGGTTAGGATTGAACATGCTCTGATACCATGAAGAAATCTTCACAATGAATTGTTTTGTATTTCTTAGGTTTCAATTTACACAAGTATGCTTTACATATAGAAAAGAAAGAAACAACCCAGTTACCAGAATGATTTCTAGTGACCGGGTAAACCTACGCATAGAAAAGAAAGAAACAACCTAGCTACCAGAATGACTTCTAGTGACCTGGTAAACCTACGTTTTAATCTAATCCTTAAATTAAGGAGATTACACTAATACCAATACACGTCACTAATCAGTCATCTTCCTTTAATCAAAGGAAGATGACTGGTACAGACAGCAGAACACTCATGTACAGAAAAGTCATGTACAGAAAAGTCAGTGCAGCAGAGAGCACGCAGTAGTTCAGTGGACAGAGGAGCCAACCCAATGAGGGTTATACAGCCAACCCGATGAGAGCACAACCAATCCGATGAGTAAACAGCAACCCGATACATCATTCAAACCATCCCGATGTACCATGCAGCTGTTTATTTATGTATTTCAACATAAACATGTCCCGTCAATTCTATTCACAAAAGAACATTGCTGGGCTTAAGATCACAATGAATAATTGGTGTCTCATATTGATTATGAAAATAATCCAATGCACATGCAACATCAATGGCAATGTCGAGCCTTTGAAGAAGACTCAAATTCTTTGGTGTTCCGGTAGTTGGGTGCAACCACTCCTCTAAGCTCCCATTGTCCATGAACTCGTATACCAAAGCCTTGAATTCATTACCACAAAAATCAACACTTGAACATGCAGTTATAACCTTGACGAGATTTCGATGTCTTATATTTCTCATTGCCTCACACTCAGCTATGAAACTCTTAGAGGCTCCTTGGCGTAACATGTTAAACACCTTGACAGCAACAGGCTGAGCTTCATAATTGTCAAGAAGTCCTTTATACACAGATCCAAAACCACCCACGCCAATCAAATTAACTGGAGAGAACCTATCAGTAGCTTTGAGCAAAGTATTATAAGACACTTGCAAACAAGAGTTTCCCAAAGTGCTTGATGCAGTAACTTTGCGTTTCTTTCTTGATGAACGAACAAATAAAAAAGAAATCATCATCACTATTCCAAGAAATGCAAACCCGGATAATAAAGAGATTATTAATTTCAAGCTAGGGGACAATCTGCCATTGTTGGACACTTTGGTGTTGCACTTGGGAAGTTGGAGATTAGAAATACCACCGCATAGCCTGGCGTTTCCAGCAAATGAAGTCGAACTCGCATTCCTAAAAACACCTTCAATTGGTATTACTCCCCAAAACTCATTGAAAGATTGGTTCAAATTCTTCAAGGCAAGTCCCTCTAAAAATTGTGGAATTTGACTAGACAAATTGTTACGAGAAAGGTCCAAATCTTCAATCCCTTTTAATGAAACCACCGAAGAAGAAATTGACCCATTGAATAAGTTGCCTTGCAAGTGCAGGACTTCTAAATTCACACAAGAACCAAGACTACTTGGAAGTTCTCCAGATAACATGTTATTAGACAAGTCTAATTTGCCTAAATTTCTCAACTTTCCGATCTTCATTGGAAGAGAACCTGTTAACTGGTTTCCAGACAAGTTCAAAGAAATTGATAAAGAGGTGAGGCCTATAACTTCTTGAGGTATTGTGCCGTTGAAGTTATTTTGAGAAAGATCTAGAAGCAATAGATTGTGGCATTTCCCTAGGCTTAAAGGGATATTTCCTTCAAGGTTATTTCCTTGCATTTCAAGTTTGCTTAACATTGTTAAATTTTCTTGAGAGGTTAGGATGCTCCCTGATAATTTGTTGGTTTCAAAAATCAATTGGTCAATCCTAGTAAGCTTTCCAATGTCTGTAGGGATGTTACCATGGAAGTTGTTATTCCCAAAACTTAATAATTTCAAGTTGGCTAGATTTCCTATCCCAGCTGGGATGTTCTCATATAGTTCGTTTCCTTGAACCCCAAAGATTTCAAGCTTGGTTGAGAGATTGGATATGGATGTGGGCAACGTCCCTCCAAAATTGTTAAGGTATACAATCAACCACTTTAACTATGTGGCATTGGTCAACTCTGAGACAAAACTCAAGTCACCCTCTTTACCAGTTTCGAGTTGATTGTTGTAAATGTTGAAGGTTTCGAGGTTTACAAGCTTCTGTAAATTTGGTACTTTTCCGGTGAGTTTGTTATCTTGAACTTCAAAGTTCACAAAATTTGTGGCGTTGGATATTGACACAGGAATGGATCCAGTAAATTGATTCCAAGAAATTAGAAAGCCTTTAAGATTTGGAAATTTTTTGGGCAAGTCTAATGGAATAGACCCTCGAATTTGATTTTGTTGTACATCGAAAGTAATTATATTGGAGAGATTATAAATGGAGGGAGGGACAATACCTGACAAATTATTTGAGCCTAATACGAAAAATGGATGTGAAGTCCGCTTTCTTAAATGGAGTCCTTGAGGAAGAAATCTACATTCAGCAGCCATCAGGCTATGAACTCAAAGCGCATGAAGACAAAGTTCTAAAGCTAAAGAAAGCCCTCTATGGGTTAAAACAAGCACCAAGAGCATGGAATAGTCGCATCGACAAGTACTTCCAGGAGAACAACTTCATCAAGTGCCCTCATGAATATGCTCTCTACGTCAAAGTCAAGGATGGAGATATTTTGAATATGTGCTTATATGTGGATGATCTAATCTTCACCGGAAGTAATCCAAGCATGTTTGAAGAGTTCAAGATAGTGATGACCAAAGAATTCGAGATGACGAACATCGGGCTGATGGCATACTACCTAGGCATCAAAGTAAAGCATAATGAAAAAGGCATTTTCATCTCCCAAGAAAGCTACACAAATGAGATACTGAAAAAGTTCAAAATGGACAACTGCAAGCCCATAAGCACGCCAATGGAATGCGGAGTCAAACTAACCAAGCATGATGAAGGAGAAAGTGTAGATCCAACATTTTTCAAGAGTCTAGTTGGAAGTTTGCGCTACTTGACTTGCACAAGACCAGACATTCTCTATGTCGTCGGATTAGTCAGTCGCTACATGGAGAATCCGACAACTACACACTTGAAGACCGCCAAAAGAATTCTTCGATACCTTAAAGGTACTATTAACTTTGGCTTGTTCTATTCAAGTTCTGATAACTACAAACTTGTTGGATACAGCGACAGTGATTGGGCAAGAGATTCCGACGACAGAAAAAGCACTGCTGGATTTATGTTCTTCATGGGAGACACTGCATTCACATGGATGTCGAAGAAGCAACCGATTGTCACACTATCTACATGTGAAGCTGAATACGTAGCTGCTACCGCATGCGTCTGTCATGCAATTTGGTTGAGAAACTTGCTGAAAGAATTAAGCATGCCACAAGAAGAGCCAACAATGATCTATGTCGACAACAAGTCTGCAATAGCTCTAGCAAAAAATCCAGTATTCCATGATAGGAGCAAACACATAGATACCCTCTATCACTACATAAGAGAGTGCATTGCAAGAAAGGAAAGGATGTGCAAGTAGAATACGTGAAGTCACAAGACCAAGTCGCCGACATATTCACCAAACCACTCAGGCAAGAAGACTTTATCAGACTGAGGAACTCAATCGACGTCGCAAGACAAGATTAAGGAGGGGATGTTGAATTGTAATCTTGTCTTGGCCCAAGACAATTGATCCGGCCCATACACAAAGAAAAATCCATGCACATGCTAGAAAATTCTAACAAAGTTCAAGTTGGTGGAAGAGTCTAGAAGAATGGTGAGGTTTCCACCAACATGCAAGATTAGTATAGATAATTCTAGCTTAGGAAGTTAGTGGAATTATCTAGATAACTCTAGCATGATGTTTCCATGCTTCTCCAAGGTTCCATCCATGCCTATAAAAGGAGAAGGCATCTACACCATTTGATATAACCAAGAGAGCAAGTAATAAGAAGTGAGAGTGTCAAGAAGCAACAAAGCTTCTAAGAGTATTTGAGTGTTTCCTCTTGTACTAAGTTTGTGAGTGAATATAAATCTTGTGTAATACTTTGAGTATTCTTTCTTCCTCTTGCCTATCAATTCCGCTGCATTACATTCTTCTTTGTGAGATAAACATCTCCAAAGTAGTGAAGTCTTTTTAAGCCCCAACAAACCATACAATGCCGTTGCTTAGAATTTATTCCGAGGGGGAATAAATAAACAAAAAAAAAGGTATATATCATCATTCGTGATGAGAGTTAAAATTTGTCATCCATTTTCCTTTTGAAGACATTAATTTACCGATGAGAGAGGTAGTTGTGCTGAATCTGCTGATTGCAAATATTTGAAGCATGAATGCTATCAAATTTGATACATAGATATTAGACTTTAGCCATCTTTAATTCTATTAGCATCGCATGAAAAAAATATATGCAGATGCTCACCGGCCAAATTACAGTGAGCGAGTGGCGCCCTCAAGAAGTTCAAACTTGTTTGTTTCCCAGTTGCTTGGATTTTGTAAAACCGACTCAGTGATTTTTCTTTCAATTCAACAATCAGAAGGTTCTGACAATAACAAGAAAGTACAAATGATGCAGCTTTCCCAGAAACAGATGCAACGGGAGCAATGCCGCAGCAGGTGTGTATTAGTCTTAGTGAGAACAGTTTGAATGAAACTTGAAATTGGTCTTTGAAGTTTTAATTCAAGTTTCTTAACGGTAATCAGTCTTTGGAAATAAAGAACTAATTAACTTGCCTCTAATGTTAAATTTCCCTTCGCAACACAAGCAATGGCGAGAAGTATATTCCAACAGATGATGCAACCATGTACACTTTCAACACGAAGTTACCTTGCAAATGTACCAAGTTGCAAATTTACTAAGTTCGATTTCAGCTCAGGAAAGAATAATTAATAGGGAGGCAGAAAGAATAAAAAGAAAATGACTTTGTTGTATTTAAACAACAACGTTCTGGCACGGTAGGCCCCCGACTTGTGTTATATGTTAAATAATGAACATATAATATGAAGTAATAATCTTCATAAACTAGATGAGCGAGCTCTCATATTTAATCAGTCTATAATGGCTCAAACTTGTTGGAAGAATTTGATTAAAATTAAATAGCGAAGAAACCTTAAACAGGAGGCGCCACTTTTTTTCTTGATGAATAAAAACATAGTACAACGGCCGCTAAAGCCACACCATAAGATGTAAATTAAAAGCTTCTACTCAAAAAGAACGACCCTGACGGATCGCAATTCAGATGTAACTTCACCGATATCCTTTCGGTCTACTGGGGACTCTGCAGAACATGCGATTCCAATTCCAAATATTAAACTCAAACACACTTGGATTTTTTCAACAGTCATGCTGCACTGACTAGGAGTGGCAGTACTAGTGCTTGCACCCGAGTTTCCTCCTTCGCGAAGAAGCAGTGAGTCTGCAACCTCTGTAATTCGCTGAGGCATAGCCGCCTTGACAAAATTATGGAGGTTGAAACTATCACTAAACATGTCGTCAGTGGGTCTCTTCGCCGTGAACATCTCTAACAAGAGAATGCCAAAGCTGTAGATGTCCCCGTTTGTTGCAACCTCACTTCCCATACCATACTCTACAATTCAGAAATCACAGGTGAGCAACATATTAAACTCATTACTTTGGATTTGTTTTCCAAGCCAAGTAAAAAGAAGGATAAAGGACAAAACAATCATATGGACATATTTACCTGGAGCAACATAAGCAACAGATCCTCTTATTCCAACGGAACTTGTTTGATTTCCCGGAACATTACTGGTTAGATTTGTGAGAAATCTTACCAGCCCAAAGTCAGAAACATGTCCCGTCAATTCTTTTCCCAAAAGAACATTGCTGGGCTTGAGATCACAATGAACAATTGGTGTCTCACATTGATTATGAAGATAATCCAATGCACATGCAACATCAATGGCAATGTTGAGCCTTTGAAGAAGACTCAAATTCTTGGGTGTTCCGGTAGTTGGGTGCAACCACTCCTCTAAGCTCCCGTTGTTCATGAACTCATACACCAAAGCCTTAAAATCATTACCACGAAAATCAACACTTGAACATGCAGTTATAACCTTGACGAGCTTTCGATGTCTGATATTTCTCATTACCTCACACTCAGCTATGAAACTCTTGGAGGCTCCTTGGCGTAACATGTTTAGCACCTTGACAGCAACAGGCTAAGCTTCATAATCGTCAAGAAGTCCTTTATACACAGACCCAAAACCACCCACACCAATCAAATTAGCTGAAGAGAATCCATCAGTAGCTTTGGGCAGAGTATTATAAGACACTTGCAAACAAGAGTTTCCCGGAGTGCTTGGTGCAGTTCCTTTGCCTTTCTTTCTTGATGATCGAACAAATAAAGAACAAATCACCGTAGCTGCTCCCAGAAAAGCAAATCCGCATACTAAACAGATTATTAATTTCATGCTAGAGGATAATTTTCCATTCTCAGACTCTTTGCTTATGCACTTGGGCAACTTGAGATCAGCTATACCACCACAGAGCCTGCTGTTTCCAGCAATTGAAGTTGCACTTGCATTTTTAAAAACTCCTTCAATTGATACCGCTCCCCAAAGCTGATTGAAAGATACGTTCAGATTCTTCAAGAAGGCAAAGCCTTCTAAAAACTGTGGAATTTCACCTGACAAATTGTTGCGAGAAATGTCTAAATCCTAAATGCCTTTCAACGAAACCATAGACGATGGAACTGACCCCTCGAATAAGTTGCCTTGCAAGGGTAGGACTTCTAATTTCACACAACCACCAAGAGTAATTGGAAGTTCTCCTGATAACATTGTTATTAGAACAGTCCAATTTTCCTAAAATTCTCAATTTCCCAATTTCCATTGGAAGAGACCAGTGAACTGGTTTCCAGACAAGTTCAAAGAAAGCGATAAGGAGGTGAGGCCTATAACTTCTTGAGGTAGTGTGCCGTTGAAGTTATTTTGAGAAAGATCCAGATGCAATAGACTGTTGAATTTCCCGAAGCTTGAAGGTATATTACCTTGAAGGTTATTTCCTTGCAGTTCAAGTAAGCTTAACATTGTTAAATTTCCTAGGGAGGTTGGGATGCTCCCTGATAATTTGTTGGTTTCAAAACCCAATTGCTCAAGCCTTGTAAGCTTTCCGATGTCCGTAGGGATGTTACCAGTGAAGCTGTTATTCCCAAAACCTAATAGTTTCAAGTTGACTAGATTGCATATCCCAGCCGGGATGTTTCCATACAATTGGTTTCCTTGAAACCTAAAGATTTCAAGCTTGGTTGAGAGATTGGATATGGATGTGGGCAACATCCCTCCAAAATTGTTAAAGAATGAATCCAACCACTTTAACTTTGTGGCATTGGTCAACTCTGAGACAAAACTCAAGTCACCATTTGTACCAGTTTCGAGTTGATTGCTATAAGTATTGAAGGTTTCGAGTTTAACAAGCTTCTGTAAATTTGGCACTTTTCGGGTTAGTTTGTTACCTTGAACTTCAAAGTGCACTAAACTTGTGGCGTTGGATATTGACACAGGAATAGGCCCGGTAAACTGATTCCAACCAATGTTAAAGAGTTCGAGATTTGGAAATATTTTCAGCAAGTCTATGGGGATAGTCCCTCTAATTTGGTTTTGTGATACAAAAAATTTAACAATATTAGAGAGGTTATAAATGAAGGGAGGGATGATACCAGACAAACTATTTGCGGCTAATGAGAAAAATGTTAATTTTGCCAACTGACCTAGGGAATTAGGGATGTTACCCGGCAACTTCTTTTGATAGAAAGCAAGAGTTCGAAGAGATGAAATGTTCCCTAAGGAATTAGGGATCTCTCTCCTGTTAAGGTATTACCTTCAAGACCAAGTATTTCAAGTTGTGGGAAGGAGCCAAACTCTCTAGGAATTTTACCAACTAACTTATTGTTACCAAAACTGAGACCAAAGAGGTTGAGACAATTGGATATGTTGACAGGAATAAAACCACTGAGTGAGTTGAGGCTCAAACGTAATACCTGCAATCTACGCAAACGCCCAATTTCTGGTGGGATTTGGCCGCTCAAACTGTTGTTCCGGAAATGCAGCTCCCTAAGGAAGCTCAGATTTCCTGTGTGGGGGGATATGAACCCCACCAATCTTTGTCCCTCTAGGTCTAACCTAGAGACCCTTTGACGATGTCGTCGACTGCACGTGACACCGCGCCATAGGCAGAAGTGAGACGATTCGTTCCACGAACTCAGGAACTGATTGGGGTCCTCCTTTGTTTGAGCTTTGATGGCGAGCAACGCTTTCGTTCCCAGTACTTGGTCTCAGATTCATGGAGGAGGAGCTAAAGCAGCAGACACTCACATTGAAGAGTGAGTGTATCAAAATCAATGTCACAACCAAAACCCCCATGTTGAATTGTGTTTTGTGGAGCCTGAAATTGGTAAGTTGAATTTCAGCTATGGCATGACACTCATTTATACGACATGAAGAACCTACATATAACATTATTTTAGTTTCTTGAAAAGTTTGAATATGATCGATGACCATGTCCGAGCTACGGGCAATGGCGGGTCAGTGGCTCAATTAGTTCGGCAAACATTGTTAATGTTCTTCAAAGTTCCGGCCGGCAACTTGGTTCAGCAAGATCATCCATAAAACTATTCCCAGAGAGAGATTAAAATATGTATCATCATTCCCTCCAACACCGTTGCTTAAAAATTATTCCCAGCTTGGCATAAATATATATAATAAAAAAAAATGTATCATCATTCATTCCTGCCGAGATTAAAACTTGTCATCCAATTTCTACAAATGGATCAAACTACATTCCCTACCATCACTGTTTTGTTTCTAAAACATGTAAAATGGTCACCAGATGGGTGTCCTGTCAAAATATCTAGAAACAATTCAAAATAACTTCCTCGAATTACAAAAATTTGAACCCCGAAAGAAACTGAACACTAAAAATTCTGGAATGATTGTGGCTATAGGAAGCAGTTACGAGGCTCTCTTTGGAGGAGACATGTTACCGATGAGAGTAGTAGTTGTGCTGATTGCAAATATTTGAACCAGGAATGCTGTCAAATTGACACATAAATATTAGACTTTGGTCACCTTTAATTCTGTTAGCATCGCATGAAGAAAGTACAGGTGCTCACCAATTACAATGCGAGCGGCCTCAAGAAGTTCAAACTTATTTGTTTCCCAGTTACTTGGATTCTGTACGACCTACACAGTGATTTCATTCAATACAACAATCAGAAAGTTCCTACAATAACAAGAAAAGGCAAACAATCACGAAGGTTTCAAATTCCTAAGTGATAATCAACAGTTGGAAATGAAGAACTGACTTACCGCCAGTGTTAAACTTCCCTTAGCAACACAAGCAATGGAGAGAAGTGTGCCAATAGATGACGCAACCATGTACACTTTCAACAAAGACACTCGGCTGCGCCTTCGACCTTTGGCACAACAGAAAGTTGTAGTATATGAACAGTTGCAAAAACTTATGTACCATGAAAGAAAAACAAAGGATTTAGTAACACCTACCCAACTCCCCGATTATCAAAGAAATAGAACCAATAGCAACAGATGAGATAGCAATCACATTTGGACCTTCCCCATCTGATGTAAATAGAAAAGCGTATAGGACTCCTATCAATTGAATGACAGCCTGCAGCAGAGCAAATGCTATCATAAGAGAATCAGTTTAAAACTGATGGATAGACAACTAGACTTATGAATGAGCTGAAGCTTCAAGAATAATTACGCATGATGGTAGAGCCAAAACTCAACCACCTCATAAGAATATGTTCCCTTTTCTGATAGTGTCGTAAATAATTTGTTCAAAGCCTTTATTTAAGTATACATCACATGTCCAAATGGCCTGATATCTCAATGTTAACCTAGATCACCAAAACCGGTTTAGTCATAACTTAACCTTCAACATTCCAGCTAAATCACAAAAGAATCTACCCAAAACGTTATGAGTTGGCGGTTTGAACTCAACCTACTTGAGCAAGGCATCTGTTGTGAGACCCCAAAATACAGATTGCCCTATCTAACACAATCCAAATAAGAGGATACGCGACTCAATTTGTTGCTGCTGCATAACCGGAATATATCAAGGTACCAATCGAACTATTGCAAGGTTTTGTGCATGATTCGGCTACGTTTTGAGGGACAGAAAAAACCCACTAAACCAACCTATTCAGTTCAACAACAATCATATTATGCCATTTCTTTTCCTATGTACATAGAACAATAGCGGAACAGTAAAAATTGCCTCGTGTTGTCTATTTATTGTGCATTTCTGCTTGAAATTCTCAAACTATTGAACTCTATTACCAACAACAATTTACACAACAAAATTCTCTAATTAATTACTTGAAAAATTCATGCACATTAACCCAGTTAAATACAATTTCTACTTCAGACAAGAACAGAAACCCGCTTAATTAGAGCAATGAAATTTCAATAAAATATTATTTAAAAAACCAATGCTTCAAGAAATTACAGAGCCAACATTGAAGAGGAACAGAGAGAGAGAGAAGTTTAGTACCTGAGTGAGAATAAGAGCGTAGAGACGAGATTTCCCTTTAGCTACCTTCTGATACCCTAAAATTCGATAACCCAAAATCAAATATTAGAAAAGATTCATTAGTGTAAAGAGTTCGGGGACCTTGAGATCTGTTTGGTTGCCGAGAAAATGATAGAACGCAAAAGGAAAAGGAGGAGCGGATTATCTGGAGCTTACGAGAGTCAACGACCATGCGGTAGTTGAAATCTGAGCCATCGGTTCCAGTAGGCCTCCCTGATGCTGGTCTTCTTTGCTGCATCTTCGTCTTCTTCGTCGTCGATCTGGAACTGAGAGAGGTTTTGAACTTTCGATGTTAAAACCTTTGGAAATACAAAGAGGGGCCCACCCTGTAATTTCTTATTTTTCATTTTCATTTTCATTTTCTTAGGTAAAATGAAACAATTTTGCCAAAACTGATCCTTTTGAAAGAAAAGGAAATTCTAATAAATTCATTTTTCATTAGTCTTAGGATCATTTGACTTTTGTTGACTGTGTATTTTCACCAATTGGATTGATAAGTTTCTTTCTAGATGTGATTGTGAGCAATTTTCATAAAATCCCTTTTATTAATTAATTCAGCTTTATTTCTTTATATAAAGAAATCTTGCTTGGATTAATAATAAATTGATTAAAATTCATATGCTTCGATTAATATATCTTGTTTTTATTAGAAAAGATTGTCCACCAATAAAAACAATGACGGATTCAAAAACTTTGTTTGTTGGAGGCAAGGTGTATCCACCAAGCACACATTATTTTTGAGAATTTTTGTCAAACAACTTGTCCAGCTATACTCACAAGAAAACTCTTATGAAAATTATGGCAGAGTCAGGGCAATAACCTTCTCTCGCCCTTAAAATAACATGTTTCGTTTGAGAGAAAAGAAAAAAGGAATCTACCAGAGAATAAATCCATTTTTTGGATATTTGGATGAGTTCGAGTGAATGTAACATTAATAAAACTTTGTTTAACATATGACAAAGAATTTCAAATCAAATCTTTGATCCAAAAGGACTATGAAATCAAAGACATGGTCGAAATACAAAGATCACAATTTCTACTTTTTTTTGTGGTATAGAGCTTTGAAGTAAGCCAATACACGAACAAAAGGTGCATTGATGTAGCATCAGATCTTGAATCTTCGTACTTGTCATCCTCAGCATGTCCTCCCACAATAGCACCGGTTAGGTCGTTTTGATTGGGATCATTGCCATGATGGAAACATGAGTGTCCTGCGTTGCAGTCAATGTGTTGTGGGTGCTGATCCATGCTTGACAACACAGAACCACGGTGGTGTATCTTCTTAGGATAGTTTTGCCCAAATCCCACCATGTACATGTATGACATCCCCGATGGGTTGCTTCCTAGTATTGCAAAATTAGAAGCGAATCGGAGCTGGTATGCTCTGTCCAAATCTTTAAACACCATGGAAGAAGCTGCGAGTGCCGCTGAAATTTCGGCCGAAACTTCTGAGCCGGGATTTCCTTTATTCACGACATAAGAGATTCGAGGGGTGTCCATGTCTTCAGGCCTTTCCCAACAATTGTGATCGCTATTGGGGTCACCCACTACGCCGACTACAGAATCAGGAACACTTGTGGCCTTGAGCAAATAATCAGTCCCCCATCTTATGGCTTCCAAAGCATGTTGAAGCTCCGACCCCATCAGTTGTCCGAACTCTACAACACTCCATGACAACATTGTTGTTGTGAAGGCCATAGGAAAGACATTAATGGACTGGATATTCTAACATATCAAGTTTCCACATATCTTTCTTTGGGAAACTTGATATATAAGAATATCCAATCCATTAACCTGTGGTAAACTTGATATCTTGAACCCTAATTAAAACCAGACAATCATTAAATTTTTCCGGGATTGCTCTTTCCCGGGCAACTCAATCATCGAATTTTTGTCTTTAATAGTGTTGATGCACAAAATTGACCGAAGACTGTAAAACCAGACAAATATAAAAACACAAATGATGTATCATGGTTCATCCGAAAGTTTGGCTATGACGCTACGTGACTAGTCCAATTTCTATGTGGACAAATGAGGCCGAAATTATGGTATCAACAATTACTATTTTCTAGTTAGTGACATGTCATTAAGTTTTCTATGAAATGCAGATCAAAACGATCGATTTTGATCCATCGAAAAATTAAGTTAATTTTCGTTGTATAATTAGGGTTAATGACGCCGGCCAAAAGGCTAATGACATATTTGATATATATTTTGCACAAGTCATACATCTCTAATCAACTCTTCTTCTTTTTTTTTCTTTGCAATTGCAAGATATAAACATAAGATCAAGAATTTGTAAGAGAGGATGAAGAATTTAATTATGAGCTAATTAAGCTAACTAATCTAGGATGATTGAGATTTGAAGTAAGCCAAGACCCCCACAAAAGGTGCATTGATGTATGTGGTTGGCTCGGAGTGTACAAAATCCTCTCGAGAATCAGCATATGCGTCTTTGATATCTGGTCCTCCAACAATAGCTCCAATTAGCAAATTCGGATTAGGGTTCTTGCTGTAAAAGTAATCGGTTCCACCTTTGCAGTCAATCTGTTTGGGGTGCTGATCAAGTGACGGTAAAGACGATCCGCGATGGTGAATTCTTTGAGGAAATTTTTTGCCATATCCCACCATATATGACATGCTCAATGGGTTACTTCCTAGTATGTAATCCGCCTGCATCGATCCATCGGTCCAAATTTATATAAATTAATAACTATCCAAATTGTACAATCTTTTGAATAGTAAAGATTATGGGGGCGGATCCATAGTACTACATTTTGGACACAAGATTTGACACAAATTTTAAATCATTAGATTAGTCAACTTTTAATGGTTGAGATGTAATCTGGCATGACAATTAATTTAATTTTTATTTTTTCAAACAAATACATATTAAAAATGAAATTCTAAACTTTACAATTATGGTTGTCTTTCTCTCTCATCTATCATTAATAATTTCCTTCAATTATGTTTTATTCTCACTCTTTCAGTTTTATGATCTGCTTGTTTAGTTGTTCTCTCTTTGTTTGTCTCTTAACCTTCCACTCTCTGAATGTCTCGATACTTTTATTGAAATTCTTCAAAAACTCGTTACAATTTTTTTCTACCACTATCTATTTTTGTTGTCATTTTTTATGATTTTTTTTTTCTGAGAATAAATTACTGGATTTTTCTTAAAAAGAATAAGAAGAATTTGTCTTCTATTTTTCTCATAGTGTGACGTTTAATCATACATGATTTCCATGATTGCAAAATATCACATAGGGGTACGAAGCTTTTGTGCCAAAAAAAAGTTTATGAAACAATAAAAGAATGAAAAGGAAAAAAATGAAAATAAGAATAAGAGCATAAATTATCTATTAGTTAAGCAATGTATGTAGCCCAGTAACATGATTGGGAAATTGACTAGAATGTATGAACATCAAGGCTGAGAGAATTTACAAAAGAGTTTGTAGGAAAGGGTGAAGAATAAAAAAGGGAAAGTAAGGGGATTAGAAGAGACAATCAAAGCACAAGTAACTATTGAGGAGAGAGAATCAAGTCATAATAAATAAAAAGCTTTCAATTTTTTTTTTTAAAAAAAAAATCAGAAAAATTATGTCAAATAAATTGTCATGTCAGACTATTAAAGTGAATTAATCAAATTGTTTAAAATTTGTGTCAGATCTTATGTCTAAAATATGGTGCTATGAATTCACTCTCAAAGATTATATTGAAATTATAGTCCCACAATTATTAGCTGATTCTCACTTTGGTCCATGAATTAGTTTTTTAGATTCTATAATCTTTCAACATTTAATCATGCGTCACTTTGGTCATTCAACAGTTCGCTTTTCGGTCAAAATGTAGGGGTAAATATGTCCAACCACATTGTATACATAAATGCTCCCCAACCTCTCCCACCACCTATTTTCTTCTATATCATTGCAGATTTGCACTTTTTCATCCCCAATTGAAGTTTAAACTTAAATTTTGGATGAAAGAGGAAAAGAAAAGTGGAGGGTGAGAGACTTGTTATATATGATGTGATTAGACATTTTTGCCCCTACAAATGATAGAAAAATTAAAAATATTTTGACGGAACGACTAGAGTGACACAACATTAAAAATCTGAGGAATATATAAATTACAAAAATTGAATTTAGGAACCAAAGTGAGATTCGGGCATTATCCGAGGACTCTAGCTACAACTATTTAGTAACTATATACCAAGATGACAATGTAGCAAATATGTACCTGGCCTTTAGCAAGTTGTTCAAGTCTAGCAGGACTGGCAACAACATCGCCACAACGGACTACTCTCTTGGCTTGATTCAAATAACGAGCATAGACAACTAGAAGAAATGACAAAGTTGTTGCATGCTGCAGATTACTTCCTCCAGGTTTAAATAAAAGCCCGCCTAATCATAATTAATTAATCCACATTAACTAACATTAATCACCAATGACAGTAATATGAATGGTGATTACATATTCACTGATTAGAGAAGTAGCTACCTGGAGAATATGAGACAGACATGGTTGGTGATTCAGGCAGCAAGGTGCATATGAACCTGTCTGCATTTGGGATGAAAGGAAGAGACGCTGTACTGATGGTAGACTTGCTCAACTGTCACAAAAACATGTGTAGGACCGAATCAATCTTGTATTAGGAACATGTGTTTAATTAATTAATTAGATGCAAGTTAATGAAATTTTAGTACTTAATTACCTTGGAAACGAGTACGTTTATGCCTGCATGCTTCGAATCCCATCCAAATTCTGCAAAGCTTCCACCAGCCCATGAGACACCATTTGTGTTTTTCGCAACGGCATTGTCCAATTTGTGTACGTTTTGCAACACATAGTTCCAGTAGATAAATTGATTCGTTGCCTTAAACAACCATGCTGCTCCCCAAATCAATTCGTCCTACATATCAATTGTCGCGTGAAAATAAAAATGTATCAAACACTACATTGATGTCAATCATCCTGCTTCAGATATCGATATATTATATGTTCGTACAGAAAATACTTGGCTAAGGAGCCTTTTCTCATCACAGACAAATCACACTGTAACAAATGTGCAGTTTGTGATTTACAAGTAAGAAAAAATGACTCATTGACCATAAATAAGAAGCCGTGAAGTGTTTTATTTAGTACCTCATATCCACTGAAATCGCAATAAAACGGACAGACCCACGGTCCAAGGCTGTCATTGTATGAGCCCTTATATTTATCTGCAAAATCAAACACCTAGCCCATGCACAAAGCATAACGTATCAATCAAGTTTCATATAATTATTAATTAATCACAATTATTAATCTCATGTGCAAATTAGTACCATTCTAGCCCTTTTGAGAAGCCTGGCGGAGTACCCTTTATCAATCTGCCTAAACACCATGGAAGAAGCTGCAAGAGCTGCCGCAATCTCAGCTGAAACTTCAGACCCGGGGAACTGTTTGCTTACGGCAAAGGGGGTTCTCGGGGTGTCCATGTCCTCCGGCCTCTCCCAGCAGTTGTGATCGCCATAAGGGTCGCCAACTTGGACAAAGACAAAGCCAGGAATGCTTGTGGCCTTGAGGAAGTAATCGGTTGCCCATCTAATCGCGTCGAGGGCATGCAGCAAGTCCGAGCTCATGTCCTTCCCAAACTCTAAAACGCTCCATGCCAGCATTGTTGTGGAGAATGCCATCGGAAAGTTGAACTTCACGTTGTCGCCGGCGTCGTAGTAACCTCCTACTAAATCAACCTGATCACACAAAAAACAAATTGTTAGTCCATACACAAGAAACAATCCCTTACTTGACAGCTAGCTAAAAAGCGTCAGGAAAATTACTATTTGTGAGATCATAATTAAGTTCCTAACCTTCAATTCAATAGCAGTAATTGGTATAAAAATTAATCAAACACCGCTAATTATAATCGAAAAAAATGCGGTGAGTCGGCAACTTCACATGTTTTATAAAGGGAAAATGTGAAGCAATGCAAGTTCTTTTTCTCCAGAAATGTAAGTCACATTTGTCGAATACATTTTCTCCTCTAAGTAATAGAGTACCGTTTCAACTTTATTCCCATTAATTAGAGTGTGATTACTGAAATAAATACCATGAAATCTTGCCAAATTTTCAACCATTCTGGCACATGAAAAGGCAAAGAGAAAAATTTGATGAAAGCAACTTGAAAAGTTTTTGCTTCCTAATCATGATTTGGGTAATAATTAAGAACCAGTAAAATCTAATTAGCAATATCATGTTCTATCAAAATTCAAATAGATCAAGTGGAGAAACTTACTCCAATCTCGAAGCCATCGCGAAGAGCGGAATCCTTCCTCCAAGTCATTCTCTGAGAAGAAGGTAACTTGCCCGACCGCTGGCCTTCGAAGAACAAAATGCTCTTGGTCAAAGCATCTCCATAGTCATGAGCTGGAGACGAGTTAGAAGAAGAAGCCACACTCATCACAATCGCCGCCACAATCGCCGCCACAAAGCCCACCATCTTGTGAAGTGCAGACATTTTTTTTCTCAATCTCTGTCTCTACAAAATCCCACTACTATTTTCTTGTACTCGTAAGTTTGCAACTTGTGAGTTGTGACACGCTCTATATTTATATGTAGAGAGAAAAATATCAATAGGGCATAAAAATATTGATAGAGATAAAGAGCAAGAATGTACGATGTCTGCCGATCACTTGGGATGGAAGCGTGACTTTCTATCCCTTACCAATAAATTAAAGGGGAAAAGGAGATTATGGTTTGAATGAGAGAGAGAGAGAGAGAGAGAGAGAGGAAGTTTAACAATTCACACAAAAGAACTATGTAACGAAGGGAGGCACTTCCGCAGCCTCCGAATGAGGCGGTGAATGAATCATGTAGATTGTGTATAGCATTATATTTGTTTAGTTTCAGTGTATTTGTGTATTGTATTCCTACCAACTTGGATTATATTTCTAACTTCTTTGATCATATGGAATGTTTGGCATACATTTTTACTTCATTTCAAACACACTCAAAAGGGGCTTGTAGCTAAGAAGTCCACAGCGGTTACTCCAAATTTTGTGTTCGAATATTTTTCCTTAATATTGTTTGTGTTCGAAAAAAGAAAATGAAAAAGATACTCAAGCAAAGCACTTGTACCGTACGTAGCTCAGTTAAGAACGCTTATATTTACATCCGAAGCCTCAAGTTCGATTTTTCCCTCCCCAATATAGGTTGTATCAATAAAAATAAAAATAAAAAAATAAAAGAAAGACACTCAAAGGCCACAGAATTTGAATGGCAGCCTCATTGATGACAATGTCAATGTGAGACATAAATTGTTTTTAAGGAAATCCAATTATTATTATATTGGAGTAAATTTATGTTCTTATCTTATTGATTAAGGCAGTTTTATATTCATGTAATTTAATATCGTTCCAACAAAGAAGTTAACAATCTAATGAAAATTTTCTTTTGTGGGATTGTATTTCAAGGGAAGATGAAGGCATTTTAAGAATGAATTAATGAATTTTTATTTCCCAAAAAACAAAAGCATGAACCTGCAGGAAATGATTTTTGAAGCCACCATATACAAACCGACCTTTACTTGAGGTGGCAGTAACACTATACATAGCCTCCAATTGCTTCACTTAGCAGTAAATATACACCCGTGTGGTTTAACCAAATCAAACCTCAAACTACAATCGACAACTAGTCTGTGTTTTACTCGTTTGGTCAATTTAGTCTTTCTGTTTATAATTTGGCTAGTTTAATCCCCGTTTGAGGTTGCGGTGCGGCCATAATAATCCACATTTCAGAAGTTTTGAGCATCCAAGCGTTTAGTGAATCAAATAGAGGCGGCTATTTTCAATCCTTGTGTGTTTCACTCCCTTAATCTTAAAAATTCATAAAGATTTATATAATTAATAAAAATCAATTATTGTTTACCAACTAGCTATTAGTAAGCCCGGTCTTGTCTCACAAGTAGCCAAATTAGGATTTTAAAGAATTTGAAAAGACTTTAAAATTCTGATTTTAAAACAGATTTTTAAAGTTCATGTAAATTCTTAGGTAGTCAATTTGAATTTTAATGAACTTTAAGTAAGTGCATACAAATCTAGATGTAGTCATAAAGTTATAAATTTGATAAGATTTCATTAAATTATAAATTTTGGTGGATTTTAATGAATTCTAGGATAGAAAATATATATGCTAAAGGCTATAAACAATCTCACCTTCCCCAAAAGATTTCATTGGATTATCTTCCCCATCCTCCAAGCACCACCACCAGCTCCTCTCTCCGGTCTCCCTTCAAAATTTTGTGAATTGGTGGAGTCCTCTCTCTCTGCAGACCAACATAGCCGCGGAAGCTCACATACTTTCCCAGAGTTCAAGCTCACAGTCCCAAAATGTTAATTACACCCCTATCACCTTTCTGTTCTTCATATCTTTGTTATTTTTGCCTCACAATTTTTATTTTTCCTATTTCCAGTCGCCATGGATTATTTTCTTTTAATGTTATTATTCTGTAGTACCCAGATCTCAGTTTAAATTTTGGGTCTTTAGTCTTTTGTTGTTTGCACTGTAAATTTATTTTCATGATTTTCTACATTGAGGAGGAATTGCTGACTTGGGTCCAGATTTGGCTGCAATTGTAGAACAGTTGCTTGCCACAAGAGTTACTGGGCTAGTGCAAGAAGAGGCAACTTGGAGAAGAGGATCGCATGTTAAAGGATGGTGGCAGCTTTGTCCCCTTTTTTTTGGTTTTTGTGTATGAAAAATATAAAAAATATTTATTTGGATAAATGACAAGAACGACTCTGAAAATTCATCATCAAATCCTATCAAATCTACCACTTAAAAGTCTTTTAAAATCCATCTAAATCCTAATATGACTGCTCCCTCTTATAAAGGCATGGATTGAGGTCGACCGTTTGTTAAGTGTAAGAGCCGTTTCGGTGTTAGCTGCTGTTTGGAAGAATTCTGGGTTATGAGAGAATATGCATTTGGGTGCCTGCATCTTGGACTATGCTCTTTGAATTTGACATAGCTCGTCTACCTGGGTCTTCTTATTCGCTTCAGGGTTATGATAAGCAAGCCGTTTTTTCGTTACTGAAGGTGGTACGGTTGTACTCAGTGTTCGAAGCCTTTTGCAGGATGTAGGCAAGGAGCATACGTGTTGGCTTAACCGTTGGTTTACACCTTCTATTGGATTGGTTCAACAGTAGGCTTCACTCTGATTCCTTCGAATGAATGTTTATGAGACCTTTGTCGTCGGTGTGTTTGTCAGGCGTGCCACAATTGGCATTTGCCAATAGAAAGATGTGTATTAATTTTAGTATAAGTTAGTTTACAAATATATTAGGTACTTGCGCCACAAGTAATGTAACTTCCTTTCATCGGATTGGCGACTTAATTAGATTAGGTCTTGGATAGGTTCTTTTTATTGCCTTGCTTATTAAGGACTTTTAATATCTCTCGATTGTTTATACCAAAGATTGCTTAAGATGGGATTTTGATATAAACTGGTTATAACAAAATGTTCCACGCTCGCGCATACAGAGAAAAGTAAAGACAATAATTAAATACAGGAATTGAAATACTTGAAAGTAAAGACTTGTAAATAAAGACTTTAAGTAAGAACTGATATTGAAAGACTTTAAGTAGAAAGTTCAATAATATTACATGTAATGGTTATTTCAGATTGAATAAACACTCATCAGGTTGGTTTTAGTTCCATCGGGATGGTTTTCAAAGCTGGTTCCTTACAAAGGGAAATAATCAAAGACACCTTAGCCTAAGATTTCTAATCGATATTATCAAAACAGGGATGATTTGATGGCAGAGCTTAATTCACTACTCCTCAGGGGAGTTAGGATGTATGATCCTAGGGTTCTGGTCTTTGAGTTCTCAAAGTCACAAGCTACACGAGTAGTGTGAATGAGAAAGCAGCAGATAGAGATGAAATCTGTATCTGGGAAAGGCTTTGAGGGATTTCCTCAGAGATTTCTTTCTGAACTTAAGAGTTATGTTTTTTGGTTGTTTGAGTGTCCTTTACTTCGAATCCTCTCCTCGTTTATATAGACCAACAGGGAGCCTACGTCACAGTTGTCACTTCTCTCTGCCACCGTCTCTAGAGACTTAGTGAGGTAAGGCTTAATCAGTAAGGCAATAAATAATATCCCTAATCAGCCTACTCCCACCGAGAAAAGTTCTTTATTCATAGTCTGATTCCCTCTAAAATGTCAAGTGCTTTGCATTAAATGCAGTCAGTGGAGGACTATTCAGACCTTCCTTTTTGTCCACTGGTCTGGGTTGGGTCTTTCCTCTCTTAGGCCCAACCCATTACCAAAAATAAGTTATGACCCAATGGATATTTTTCAGTGTAAACACTCAGGTTGAGGGGTCTTAGCGATCATGAGTTGATCAGGATTCAACGCTGCAAACAAGAGGAGCTTGGTTGCTGCAGTAACCCATATAAGTTTAATATTGGTAAGCCGGGGGGAGTGTTTGACGTGATTCAATACGATCAAACTCTAGTTTCGGTACCTTACTCATGAGTGAGAGACTCTTGCTAGCTTGGGTTTTGATGTTTAATCGAGTGAGGGACTCTCTCTATGTTTTCTGTTTCTGTTTGTGTTTTGTTTTGAGTTGCCAAAATTTGTTAAATACGAAGCATGTAAATGTTTTCCTCTGCGCAGTTCATGTATTTAAATTTGTGAATGTCTGGCCTTTTATTCAATCATACAAGCTTTCTTTTGATCGAAAGTATTTCTGATTCGATTGTGTGAGCATATAGAAGAAGAAGGTGGCAAATAGGAGAGTGAGAACTTTGAATAAGGCTCATTATCTTCTAGGAAAAAAAAAACAAAGTTGCCTTATGCTGCAAGGCAGGTGGATGGAGGAATAAAACTGATCTTAGCCGAATAAAATTGAAGGTGATTGATTACATGTATGATGGAGAAGAGAAGCTTGCTTGGTAGTTTTACTTGTAAGAATTAACTAGCCAAGATCTCTATTTAAGCCACAATAAACACAATCAAGAAACCATAAAGTCTATTTCATATGAAATACTGGATTCACACTAACCTGATGAACCTCCATTGGAAAAAGCCATGGCTGCAGCAGTCCAAGCTCTGTGCACTGCAAATCTTCTCCTCTCTAGCAGAACTCTCAATGCTCTAACTAAGAATAGGGCTTAGTCCTTTTTTGAGCGTGTGTCTGTGAGAGCAGAGATTACAGTATATATATATACACATATACTACTTCTAATCCAATAAGGATTTCCTATTACAATCCTCTTAGGAACCAACTTATGTTTCCTAGTCCATATCAGTTCTTCTCCATGATAGTATACTCTATCAACAAGAACTCATATTAATCTTCTGATAAGGCTTTCTTAAACTAATCGGTCCAAACAACTAATGCAAGTTCACCAAACCTCATGTTCATATCCTTACATTCTCCCACTTGAACATGAGATACAGATCAAGCACAGCCTTCACCGATTATAAGAAGTGATCACATAGCCTCATTCAAGATTTTATCATCATGACCAACATCCATTGCATTTCAAAACACAGAAATCTGGAATCTCATACTATAACCAAAAACAGCATTGATTCAAGACTCACATGTATTCAATCTGCAAATATGACTCATGATAAACTCAAAATCGTCTTACACATGCTCCCACTATTCAAAAGATCATAACAAATTGTTAATCTTTAATGAAAGCAACATTGTGATATCTTCACAAAATCTCATTAACCATAACTTAAAACAAATAGATTGTTTTCCAAAGATATGAATCAAACCTTCCAACTAAGTTCATCATTAAAACCACAACACTTCAAGACAAAGTATTGAGTCTCAAGATACTTAATTAAAAACACAAAACAAACCAACAGACAAACATAAACAAACTACCTTAACCCAAAATCACTGGCACAGTTCCACACACTTGCCATTTCCAGATTATCCGAAAAAGATTGATTACTCCCACTGTTGTAGACTTTCCAGTACTCCCATCCGAGATACATGTCTATGAAAATCTCCAATAGGCAATGCTTTAGTCAACGGATCTGCTATCATCAAAGCAGTACTAATACGTTGAACTTCAATCATCCCTTCCTTTACTTTCTCTCTCACTTTAAGAAATTTCACATCCATTAACCTTGAGGCAGAAGTTCTTCTGTTATTTTTGGCAAAGAACACAGCAGAGTTGTTATCACAGAGCATCCTAACTGGTTTCTGAACCGATTTTACAATTTTCAAATCTGTCAGAAAATTCTTTAACCATACAGCTTGTTTCATTCCTTCAAAACAGGCTACGAACTCAGCCTCCATAGTGGATGTAGCTATCACAGTTTGTTTAGCACTTTTCCAAGAAACTGCACCTCCATTTAACATGAAAACATATCCACCTGTGGACTTTCTATCATCCACATCACCTGCCAAATCGGAATCAGTGTACCCCTCAAGTTCTAAGGATTCACTCTTTCCATAAACTAACATAAAGTTTTTAGTTCTTTGTAAGTATCTCAGAACCTTCTTGGCAGATATCCAATGCGCTTCTCCTGGATTTGCTTGAAACCTTCCCAACATTCCCACTATAAATGCAATGTCTGGTCGAGTACATACGGTTGCATACATAAGGCTTCCCACCAGAGAAGCATAAGGTTTAGATCTCATCTTGTTTATCTCCAAATCAGTCTTTGGACATTGATTCTTTGAGAACTTATCCCCTTTGTTTACCGGAACTTGGCCACAACTACAATTTTCCATATTAAATCGGTGTAACATTCTATCAATGTATCCCCTTTGTGATAAGCCCAGTAATCTTCTTTGTCTATCACGCACAATCTCAATTCCTAACACAAAATGTGCCACACCCAGATCTTTCATATCAAAACTTTCACTGAGCATCCTTTTGGTTCTTTGTAACAACTGAGGGCAAGAGCTTGCGAGTAGGATATCATCAACATAAAGTACCAAAAGAATAAACTGTGAACCAGAGAACTTCATGTAAATGCAGCCATCCAGTGTGTTCTCTTTAAATCCTTGAGAAGAAACAATTCGATCAAACTTTAAATACCACTGTCTAGAGGCTTGTTTTAATCCGTATATGGACTTGTTGAGTTTACAGACCATGTTTTCTTTCCCCCTTTCAACAAATCCAGTCGGTTGTTCCATGTAAATACACTCTTCTAGATCTCCATTTAGGAAAGCCGTTTTTACATCCATTTGATGCAGCTCCAAGTCAAAGTGTGCAACCAAGGCCATGACAACTCGCATAGAATCTTTAGAAGATACTGGTGAGAAGGTATCGTTGTAATCAATACCTTCTCTTTGAGTGAAGCACTTTGCAACTAATCTTGCTTTGTATCTTTCAATTCGTCCATGGGAATCCCTTTTGGTTTTGTAAACCCATTTGCAACCTATAGGCTTGATTTGAAGGCTAGACTCCACAAGTGTCCAAACATTGTTTTTGTACATCGAATCTAACTCTTCCTTCATTGCAATCTGCCATAAAGTTGTTTTTGAACTTTCCATGGCCTGAGAGTATGTATGTGGGTCATCAACATCACCAATGTCAAAATCTGCTTCTTGCAAGTACACATAATCACTCACAACTGTCGATCTTCTTTCTCTGGTTGATCTTCTTGGTTCAACTAAAACTGATTGTTCAGAATTCGAAATAGGCGCAGGTGCAGGATTTTGGTGATCGATTTCCATGGTTTGGTCCGTAGGATACTCCAAATCTGCAAGTGTTTCATCTCTATTAGTTAATGATGACTGACAAAATAATGGGACCTGGTTGTAATTCATGGCTTCTGAGTTGTCTTGTGGCTGATCCATCTCTTCAAAATTAAAATTTTCCCTCGAAAGATCTGCAACGTCTTGATCCTCCAAGAATGCTGCATTATGCGTTTCTTGGATCCGAGTGTGATGTTGGGGAATATAGAATCTGTATCCTTTTGACTTCTCGGGATACCCTATGAAGTAACAAGATTGAGTCCTTGAATCTAATTTTCTTTCATTAGGATTGTAGAACCTTGCTTCTGCTTTGCAACCCCAAACATGAAAGTATTCAAAGTTAGGCGTTCTACCATGCCATAACTCAAAAGGTGTTGAGGTAACAGATTTACTCGGTACTCTATTCAAGATATAGTTTGTTGTTTTCAAGGCTTCTCCCCACAAGAAACCAGGCAGTTTGGATCTAGACATCATGCTTCTTACCATACCTATGAGAGTTCTATTTCTTCTTTCCGAAACTCCATTTTGTTGAGGGGTCCCGGGTGTTGTATACTGAGCTACAATGCCATTTTGCTCTAAATAAAGTGCAAATGGTCCCTTTTGTTGTCCTGATTCAGTGTACCTGCCAAAGTACTCTCCTCCCCTATCTGATCTAACAATTTTAATAACTTTACCTAACTGTTTTTCAACTTCAGATTTGTAAATAATGAAACATTTAAGAGCATCAGACTTGTCATTTATCAAAAAGGTATAACCCAACCGAGAATAATCATCTATAAAGTTAACAAAATACTTGTTTCCACATATTGTTTTGACTGGAAAAGGACCACATATATCAGTGTGTATGATTTCTAGTAACCCCTGACTTCTTTTGGCATCTAGTTTCCTAGTGTTGGTCATTTTTCCTTTCAGACAGTCAACACATTCTGTTGCAGTGGCATAATCTAATTTGGGAATTAGCTCAGCTTTTGAAAGCTGTAAAATCCTATCTTTAGATATGTGCCCTAATCTCTTGTGCCACAAAATATAAGATGAATCTTGTTCCAGCATTCTTTTTGAATTAACATTTAATACAGTTTGATCAACAGATTCTACTTGACATTCTAGACGCCAGAGATTTTCAGATAAGAAACCAGTTCCCAAAACTTCGTCAAAACAGTTTTTCTTGAAGATTTTTAAACACTCATCATCACCAGAAAATGCATAACCATCTTTTATAATTTTAGAAGCAGAAAGCAAATTTCTTCTCATTTTGGGCACAAACAGCACATCTTTCAGTTCTAAAACAAAACCAGAATTCAGTTTTAAGTTTACTTTTCCAATAGAATGCACTGCAACCTTAGTCCCTTCCCCTACATAGACATGATATTTAGTGTTTCCAATTTCCTTTTGTTTTTGAAAACCTTTTAAAGAGTTAGTTATGTGGACCGAGCATCCAGTGTCAAACCACCAAGAATCAACAGGTACTTCACAAAGATTTGACTCAACACAGACAAGTACTTGTTCCCTTTCTTTGCTTTTGACATAATCTTTAAAAATCTCACAATTCACTTTCAAATGCCCTTTAGTCTTGCACCAAAAACACTTAAGTTTAGACACATCTTTAGGTTTAGCCTTAAATTTGTTAAATTTTCTAGGGGAGTCATTCACTTTAGCAGATATATTGAACTTACTAGAATTCTTAGAGAATTTAGAATTCTTACCAGGACCATAAGAGCTGCTATTGTTGAATGCTCTCTTCTCTCTTCCAGGTTGCACATAGTATGATTCCTCGATCTCTTTGCCCTTCTCTTGCTTTTGCCGAGTTTCCTCTTGCACACATTGTGCAATCAATTCATCTATGTCTCAATTCTTGTCCTGTGTATTGTAAGAAACCTTCAACTGACTGTACTTGGTGGGGAGTGCTTGAAGGATCATAAATACAAGCTGCTTCTCTCCAATATTTACATCCATGGAATTTAACTTCTCAGCAGCATCTGACATCTTCATTATATGATCCCTTATTGAGCCAGTACCTTCTATCTTGTATTGGGTCAATACGGACATATACTGACTTACTTCTGCCTTCTCAGACTCCTTGAATTTCTTTTCAATCGCAGCCAAGTATTCCACAGCAAGCTCTGGTTTCTTAATTCCTCCTCTAATAGTGTCAGTCATCCCAGCTTCTAGGATGGAAAGTGCCACCTTATTAGCCCTTGACCATCTTTCATAGTCAAGCTTCTCAGCTCTGGTACTTTGATCACTAATTACAGGCTTGGGATTTTCAATTGCTATATCAAACTCATTGAGAGTCAATAGCAAGTTAATGTCCCTCCTCCATTTCTTGTAATTACTTCCACCAGTAAGAATCGGAATATTTGCTAAGTTTAAGCTCTTCATTGATATTGCAGACATCGATGAACCTGAAATCACCATATGAACTTTCAAAGTTCAGATTTCGTTTCACAGTCTTTTGCACATCATAGCTTTATAACCAATATCCATATATACAATCTTAACAACAAACAGTTGGTAGGCGTATATAGGATTATCAGTTTCAAGAACTTATGTCTGTATAATCACACTGATTTGTTTCATACCTCTCAGTTCATGATTTCAATAGTGACAACAAATAAATTCAACCAAATATAATCATCTTAAGAATGGATTCTTTCATTATACAGACCATTATACAAGATTTAAGATGTTCAAATTGCTAATCCGAGTTTTGAAAATAACATACCTTTTTTAAAAGACTGACATCAATGCCCAGCAGCGGAAACATTTAAACAAACATTGAATTCTCAATAAAAGGATTCAATTTTTCTTCTCAGATTGCTGATGAACCAGTCGGGATTAAATGAATAATAAAAAAGTCTGATGTCGGGATGGAACAAAACCCAGAAAACCCCAACGGTCGAAATATTATAATCTTATTTTATCAAAACGCACCGTTTTAGAAAAAACTGTTGTGAAACCTTGAACCGGTTTCGATACCAGACGACCGTGATTTTCTGTTTTTTTTTACTTTACTTGATTGAATTTAAGAACTTAAACCTATGGCTCTGATACCACATGTAAGAATTAACTAGCCAAGATCTCTATTTAAGCCACAATAAACACCAATCAAGAAACCATAAAGTCTATTTCATGAAATACCGGATTCACACTAACCTCGATGAACCTCCATTGAAAAAGCCATGGTCCGCAATGTCTAAGCTCGTGCACCGCAAATCTTCTCCTCTCTAGCGTAACTCTCAATGCTCTAACTAAGAATAGGGCTTAGTCCTTTTTGAGCGTGTGTCTCAGGGAGAGCGTAGATTACAAAAGATATATATACACATACTACTTCTAATCCAATAAGGATTTCCTATTACAATCCTCTTAGGAACCAACTTATGTTTCCTAGTCCATACGCTTCTTCTCCATGATAGTATACTCTATCAACAAGAACTCATATTAATCTTCGATAAGGCTTTCTTGGGCTAATCGGTCCAAACAACTAATGCAAGTTCACCAAACCTCATGTTCATATCCTTACACATCGTGATGAATAATACAACATTCGGATGCAATTGAACTCTACTTTCTGTATTTGATTGGAAGATTGGATGAGTCATTTTGAATCGCCACATTGATGAAACCTTTGTTTGCTTTTCTTCAAATCTCTATGTTTCCTCTGTGTTTGCCACATTGATCAAACCTTTGAGCAACCAGAGAATGTTAATCATTTTAGACCCATAAGCTTATGTAATGTTTCTTACAAGATAATCTTTAAGATTTTGGTTAACAGACTTCATCCTATCCTCTCTAATGTATTTCTCTCTAAAACCAAAGGGCTTTTTTGTTCCTGGTAGAGATATTGTAGATAATATTTTTAATTGCTCATGAACTTTCTCAGATTTTGGCAGGAAGAAGGGTAGACTAGGAGCTATGGGGCTTAAGCTTGACCTGGAGAAAGCATATGATCACCTTGAATGGCACTTCATTGAAAGTTGTCTTCAGAGGTTTGGTTCACCCTCACTGGATTAAAATGGTAATGATGTGTGTCTTCTGTTTCCTCGTCAATCCTAGTTAATGGCACTCCATTTGTCTAATTTCTCCTTCTAGCTAGGGGGAATTGACAGGAGGATCCTCTCTCCCCGTTATTATTTATCATTTGCATGGAACCCTTAATTCGTCATTTGAATTTATTGTCCTTAAACTCTAAATCCTATGTTGGATTCGTTGTCGTCCCTTGTGGTATTCGTGTTTCTAGCTTAATGTTTGCGGGATGACTGTCTTATTTTGCAAAGCTTCTACCAAAGCTGCTACGAATATTTTAAATGTTCTTAATATCTTTGCAAAGGCTTTAGGACAACAAGTCAATTTTCATAAAAGTACGATTTATTTTCAAAGTCTCCTTCTAGTGTAAAAAATTCTATTTCTTCTTGGATTGGCATTCAACATAAAGCGTCTATGGACAGTATTTGGGTGTTCACAACATTGTTTTTTGGATAGTCGACCCAATTAACGCTAAGGCTCCTTATTAAAGTTAAGCAAAAGTTGGCAGGTTGAAGAACTCTCTTTCTAGAGCAGGTACATTAACCCTTATTCAAGCTAATCTTTCGGGGCTTCCGAATCATGTTATGTCATGCTTTCCTCTTATTTTCTTCCAAAATCACTAATTAATGCTTTAGACAAAGAAGCTCGAAATTTTTTCTAGGGTAATGAGGGGAAGGTTGCTCATGTTGCTTGGAAAGATGTTTGTCTTCCTAAGGCTAGTTGGGGTCTTGGCATTCGTCCTTCTAAATGTTTTAATCAAGCTGCTTTGGCTAAGCTTGGATGGAAATTTCTCACTTGTCCTAACAATTAGTGGGTCCAAATTGTCTCTGCCAAATACCTCCGAAAGGAGCATTTTCTTATCACTAAGAGAAAAGCTTCTGCTTCTGTGGCTTGGTCTGGCATTCTAAAAACCAGGCATTTGCTTTTAAAAGGAATGAGATGGGTTATTGGTAATGGCAAGAATGTGTTATTTTGGGCTTATAATTGGGTTTATTTTGTTCCTCTTTATACTTTGCTTATTGACAATCAATTTGGCACTATTGATTGGTCTTTGGCTGTGGATCGGGTCATTTCTAATGGCAATTGGAACAATTTGGAACTTCAAAGGTTGCTGCCTATACATATTGTCAATGATATTAAGGGTATTCCATTACCTATTTATCCTGTTGATGATTAAATTCTTTGGGGACCAAATCCTTCAGGCACTTTTACTATTGAGTCTGCTACTTGGCTGCAGGTTCAACAGGCTTCCCCGCACCCTAATACAAAAATTCTTCATAAGCATTGGTCTCTTAATCTTCCTCCTAAAGTTTGTATCTTTGCTTGGCTTTTATTGAGAGGTAGGTTGCACACGAAAAATCGCATTTGGAACCATAATCCTAACTTCGATCCCTTGTGTTCTTTTTGTCATTCTGATATTGAAAATATTGATCACCTCTTCTCTACTTGTCCTTTTGCCTCTGCTATCTGGTCTCATGTAAACAGTTGTCCTAAACCACCCCCAACTCTTTCCCTGTTAGATTGGTTGGTTGATTTTTTGTCTCCGTCGATTGCTAAGTCCTTATTAGCCAAGGTTTTGATTGTGTGTTGGTAGATTTGGGATTCGAGGAACCAACTTATTTTTTGAAATGCCCATGTTCATCCTGCTAAAGTTTAGCGTATGGTGTCTAAGTTCTGGTCTGAGTTTAATTCATGCTCAACACATGTTGATTCTTCTCATTCTTCTTCACAAACATTACCTTTTAATAGTAGAGATGTCATTCGTTGGATCCCTCCTTCCTCTCCATTCTTCAAATTAAACTTTGATGGTTCAGTCATTAATAGTAGGGCTGTTGCGGGTTTTATCATGAGATCTCCTTCTGGTTCGCCTTTGATTGCAGGGGCTAAGCCGTTGGGCTTTTGCAATGCCTTGGTTGCGGAAGCCGCTGCCTTGCGTATGGGTCTTTCTCATGCTCTTCGTGCGGGCCGTCCATTCACACGTTTTGGTTGAAGGAGACTCGAAGCTTATCATTGACTGCATCAAAGGGACCTGCAGTACTGCTCCTTGGAGATTGCGAATTTTGTTGAGGGATATATTAAAGCCCGCACCGACCAGTTTGCTTGTATTTCTTTCTCTCATGTGTTTAGAGAGGCTAATTTTGTTGCTGATGGTCTAGCTAATCTAGGCCACTCAATTTCTTCGGATTGTATTTGGTTGAATTTTATTCCTCCTTGTGCGAGGAATGCCTTAGACTTGGATAACTTTTGTACTGATTGCGCTAGGAGCTTTTCTATTTAATGCATTTTCTCTTTAAAAAAAAAAAAACTACGGGGACGAAAGTGAACCCTAAATAAACCTGGGGACTATTAGTGCAATTTTGCCAAAAATATAAAATGACGCAAGTCAACCGTGCAACCTTTGGTATGCAATATCTCTTCGAGACTTATGATTGGACATAACTCAATAGATGTTATACTTCCTTGTAGAATGTAAGCTTAGAATTCTCAAAATGGATTGTATATGGATTAAGAAAAGGCAAAAGTCAATTAATTGAAAAATAAAGAAGAAGAATAAAATGGTTTTGCGTGCTTAATTTACAAACTAATTAAAATGTCACATGGGGTTACCCTAAACTTAAGGGCAGGATTTTGGACATTGAGTAATTATAGAAGAACATAGCTCATTTCGTTCAAGAAACTGTTACTTTCGATGTACATGATCTGAAAGGCTCAACTTACTCAACCATATATATATATATATATATATATATATATATTACATAATATATTAGATTAGATTATATTATATATTACATAATATAATCTAATCTAATATCGTACTGCATGGAATCAAGCGTACGGAGCATGTTATATATTTTTCCATCGGTGGCTTAGCTGTAAACTTACAAAAGTCACACCGATCGACCACTAATATGTCGACAACTATAAGCATATTCTCATATAACTTAAACTTATTACAAAAGTCTACACCTACATTTGATATTCTTGGTAATCTTGGTTCTAGTTCCTAAACCGTTGATAATTAGTTGAGCAATTCAAGCAATCATGATTCACGATTTCTTTTAGTTAGCACATTAAAGATAGTGTGATGTTTTTTGTTTCATAACTAAAGAAATATTACCTCATAATCTGACATGTTATATCATTCAACTATTAAGTTTATTGTGTACTTTAAAAAGTATTAATTTAAATTGTTGATTAAGTATGAGTTGTGTCATAAAACTACACGCGTAATGAAAAAAACGTATTCCATGTGAAATGTTTTGAAAAATATTCATACAAAATGTAATTACTTTCTAAATAATAGGAAGATAAAAAAGCATTATATATTCTCCAAATTTCAAGCAAAATATATGAAGAATTTAACCCCAAAAGAGTCCTTGCAAACTAGATCTAAAAAATATTACAATAACACATGACTAATTGCAAAGCAGTAAGTAGAGCATTTCGTCGAAAGCCATGCTCATTAAAAACCGCAAGATTACAATATTTAATAAAATCGCTAAATGTCTTTTTACACTAAGAGCATGTGAAAACAAAAAAAACTCTCAAATTGTAGGGGATAAGGAGTACGATGACCATGGGTCTAACCGCATCATCTAATTACCGTCATGACCTCAACACCAAATGAAGTAAATCTATCCAATCAAACTACTCCACCCCTTCACACATAGATCGGATCTAAAAGAGATCCAACACTACACCATGAAGGAAATTAAAAATAAAGAAACTTTCTTAAAAGAGAGAAATCAAAACCAGCAAATTCTAGAAGTGGCTTGTAACATAGTGGGTTAAGAGCATTCACCCTTGCACTCGAGATCTCATGTTCAATTCCCCCTCTTCATAGTTTTGTTGATTAGTGTAAATTATTCGATCGTTTGTCAAAAAAAAAAACCAACAAACTTCTAGTGAATTTTCAAAAATTATTAACCATATTCAAAACTAAAAGGACAAAACAATGTCGCCGCTCCACATCCTCCCGACATCCCGAAGAGAGCCATAACGTAGTATTGGCTAAACTCATAGTTTCATATCGCCTAAACCCTAATTCAACACAATCTGACAGCTTCCACGTCTTGCAACTCCAAATCCATATCGAATGTGCCAAGTGGAACCAAATTTTTGTGTTGGTTGTGTGTGTAGGGCAAAACACTTCAATTATCGTGACAACTATGGGAGGGCACCAAAAGAGGATTGAGGGAAGAGACCAAGAAGGATTTGTAATAAAGATTGTCGCCGACTCCAGACCAAAGACAGGAGCCGGCAGCAAATGAGGGTTTTCTTTGGTTTTCTCTTTAGACGGCTAGGGTTTTAGTTTTTAGGTATATGTATATGTGTATATATATATAAACATATATTGGATCTTAGCATTAATGGGAATTATATGAACAATATATATTTATATTTAAACAAAATTACCCTTTACATATTTATATTTATGTTAAGATCCAATATACGTATTTTATTTATTTTTTGATGAATATATATATATATATATATGTACTTAACATGCATGTTACATCATCCCTGAAGTATTTAAAAGAAATTAAACGTATTATATTGTGAATTGCACACAATTCTAAGTAAAGTCAACATGGTATATCTTGCGATGCGATCTTAATCATCATGCATTTACACACATCTTGCATTCTTTTATATGTCAAACAAGCTAACCTATCTCTACCCCCACTCTTCCTTCTCCTACCCACATAAAAGAGAAAACCCTTAAAAGATATGACCCTCACAACCCTCAACACCCCCACATTGTTAATCTCATTGCTCATCAAACATGGCCATGAAGGTAAGTCTACCACTTCTCTCAATACTCATATTCTTCTCTTTGTTCTTCCACACAACCCTAGCCAGAAGTCACCACCGCCACTCTAGCCGTATACGTACGTGGTGCAAAAAAACCCCTCACCCCGAGCCATGCAACTACTGCATGTCGAATAGCCGCCACCGCTTCCGCCCGAAACACACCTCCGAGTTCCGAAAAATGATGGTTCAAGTGGCGTTGGAGAGAGCTCTAAATGCCAGAACACACGCCTCCCAGTACGGCCAAAACTGCCAAAACGATAACGAAAAAGCCGCCTGGGCCGATTGCTTGAAACTATTCGATAACACCGTCAACCAGCTCAACGTTACACTTGAAGGCTTGGGCACCAAACACAATTGTTCCAATTTAGATGCGCAAACTTGGCTCAGCGCTGCCCTCACCAACATCGACACGTGCCGAGTCGGGTCTTTGGAACTGAATGTTACAGACTTCATAACGCCGATTTACACGTCCAATAACAATGTGTCTGAGCTCATTAGCAACAGTTTGGCAATTGGTTCCCAACTTTTAGGCACGGAAGAAAGTTACAATGACAGCGGAAAGTTTCCGAATTGGGTTTCGAACCATGACCGCAAGTTATTGCAAGCTTCAAAAATTAGAGCAAATCTTGTGGTGGCCAAAGATGGTTCGGGGCATTTTCGGACCGTCCAAGCAGCCTTAAATGTAGCGGCGAGGAGGAGAGTTAAGAGCAAGTTTATAATCTATGTGAAGAAAGGTGTCTACAGAGAGAACATTGAAGTTAGCAACACTAACAGTAGAATCATGTTGGTTGGTGCTGGCATTAAATATACAATAATCACATCCAGCCGAAGTGTTAACGGAGGTTACACAACATATAATTCTGCAACTGCTGGTATGTACATATAATTTCTCTTCATCTATCTCTAATTATTTGCTTAATTTTATCTAATTTTTTCTAAAGTTTGAGTATTTAATTTTTAGGCCAAATTATAGGACTTGGTGTACTTTCAACGAAAATTCCAATATAGTCACTTTAATTTACATTGTCATGATCTGAACTCTGTCATTTATAATTAATTGTTGCAATTGACGAACAATAAGCTTGATTCTGTCATTTTCCGAAAAAATTAGCAAGTGAGTTATATATGTGGGCATTACGTTTGTTTGAAGGTGTAAAAACATCTCACATGCCCGTCTTATGTGCTAATTTCATCAAAAAAAAATTTTGATACAAGGTATTATCCTTGAATTGCAATAATTTTGTAATATAGATGAGTTAAAAAGTTGCGACAATTGAAATTACATGAACCAAAATGAAATTGCACTCAAACTACAAGGACGAAAAGTATAGTTTAATCTATTTTTAATTGTTTTTCTCTTTACAAAATGTTTTCTTTAGGCATAGATGGTCCAGGATTCATTGCTCGTGGCATCACATTTAGCAACACGGCCGGACCGCTAAAGGGACAAGCCGTGGCGCTCCGATCGGCATCCGACCTCTCCGTCTTCTACCGATGTGCCTTCCAGGGCTACCAAGACACCCTCATGGTCCACTCACAGCGCCAGTTCTACAGAGAATGCTACATCTTTGGCACCATAGACTTCATATTTGGTAACGCAGCTGCAGTTTTCCAAAATTGCATTATTTTTGTGAGAAAGCCATTGTGGGGCCAAGTCAACGTCATCACGGCCCAAGGTCGAAACGACCCGTTTCAAAACACAGCAATTTCGATCCACAATTCTCAGGTCCGGGCTGCCCCTGACCTAAAGCCCGTGGTCAATGCTTACAAAACATATTTGGGCAGGCCATGGATGCAGTACTCTAGGGTTGTCTTTATGAAATGTTTTCTGGACAATTTGGTAAATCCAGCGGGCTGGTTGGAGTGGCAAAGAAGTAATTTTGCTCTTAGTACTTTGTATTATGGGGAGTATAAGAACTTTGGACCTGCCTCTTCAACTAGGTCTAGAGTGAAGTGGCCTGGTTTTCATGCCATCACTCGTCAAAATGTGGCATCGAAGTTCACCGTCGGTAGCCTTATTGCCGGTCGGTCGTGGTTGCCAGCCACCGGTGTGCCGTTCACGACAGGCCTATGATCATGGCCTTAACGTTATACTTGTTAACTTAGTGTGTTTTATTTGTTTGTTTGAAAAAAAAAAAAAGTTATTTGCGTTTAATGGATGTTGGTATTGGATTTTTGTACATTATACTGCGACATATGATACATTTTCACAAGAAATGAATATTATTGATTTTTTTGTTTTGGTAATAAAAAGTTTAGGGGGAGGGGAGGCTACCCCATCTCACGGTTAGAGCATACCACAAACCTCTTTGAGGACTTACAGAGGGGTCTTAGCCCTTTTTTTGGTTTGTACAAATCGTCCACCAAGAGGGATTGTCAGCAGCGAGACTTGAACCTAGGTCTTGGTCTAGCGAAGAGAATGATCCTTACCAACTCAACCAACCCTCGTTGGCATTATTTATTTTAATTTCTCACTTTCCTTTTACATATAAGGGTCCAACTTCCATACTACGTAGTATCAAATACTACGAGCATTGGATGGTTTGGATTCACGGGGACCCACGGGACCCATATCATCCAAAACAACCCACGTCATCCAATGCTCGTAGTATGGAAGAATTTTCGTACATATAATTGGAATGAATAATGTTTGTGTTCCTCCCATAAGGAAACCTACTTGTCCCCCCACCTATGATTAATGTATATTCACTATACCAACACCATAATTCAAACCGTTCATTCTCTTTGTGTGTCTCGTACGATGGACATCATAATCTAACAATCATGAACAGTTCAGATTATGATGTTTGTACAGTGAAGATACATTAATCATAGGTGAGAGGACAAGTAGGTTCCCTCATAAGAGAACACAAGCATTATCCAATTAAAATTATGTATTAACAAACACAAATTGAGAATCAAATAGCACCAACCTCATAATTGGCTCATAGAACTAAGCTAAACAAAGGTCTCTTGCAGAAGAATATCAACTGGCCACCGATTTTTTAGCTTTCTTTGCGTGTCTCGTACCGAAGTTGTAGATTACATAACAAAAATTCAATATTGCTCGAAATATAAAGGCGACATCAAACTCATAAACAAAGACTTGTGTTAATACCAACTGATTTTCTTTAATATAAACTTGATGTCTTCATGCTTCTATTCCCTAGTTGTATATCGATCGGTGGATGTTAGAAGAATGCATTACTAGCTGTTTATATTGATTTTAGTATGCGTTGTAAGTTGTATCAATCATGCAGCCACATTAAGAAAACATATGATTGGCTTGGTACTTGATGATGGCTTAGTTAGCAAGTATTCAAATAACTAGAATAATTTTCTTTGCGAATATTTTACTTTAATCAATCGATTATTCTATATAAGGGTATGGCTCATTCATTTAGCTGTGGCCGTTCATATTTTAAATAATATCGTTATCCATGAATCAGAATTTGCCTGGGAACGAATTATTTGTCCATATAGTTATGTAACAGAATGCATCTGGAGGATGAACAAATTAACTAAACAAAATGGTATTAGTTAGAAAGTCATACTAAAGATTAAGAAAATATTGAAAAGCATATATACTTGTTAAGGAAGAAAACTATATATACAATTATTGTCCAGCTAATATAAAAGTGTCTGTCAGTGGCATTTTATTTGCTTTTCTTGAATTCTTTCATATCATGCTTTCAGAGTTGAACTATCGGTTCACTACTAATCACTCAAATATTGTCTCGACTTAATAATCTGCACAATCCGATATGTATTGAATTTTATCACAAAATGTCTCAACGCAATTAAAAATGAAACCATTCAATATAAATTATTCTGTTAAGTTTCCGATATGAAATATTGCATTCTTCAGTACTTCGTTACTTCATTCGAGTTTGTACAAATCAAAGGAAAACTCAACATTCTACTAGTTCTCGTGAATGTTCTGAATATAGAACGCACACGGGGTTGAAACCATCAAACTAATTAAAACTAAAGTGGTGGGTATATTGGCGCAACGCGTTCTGAACTGGCGCTGCTTAAACTGTTCAAAGTCAACAACCTAAAATAAAAGTCAGACTTGCAGCTAGTTATTGCATGCAAATGGCCAATGGCCAATGGTCCATGTAATAAGAAATGGCATGGGATTATCATTGTTAGAAATTAGTCAAGATTTAGGAGCCTAATAATTTCCTAACGTTTTCTGTTGGCCCACTTTAATTTACTAGATAATTCTTTGTTTTTCATAATTTAGTAAACAATTCATGTTGGACTCAATATTTGTTTGAAAAATTCATGAGCTAGGCAATTCCAACAAGTAAAGGAAATCGTCGGGACGCTTCTATCAGTTTCATTCCAAAATATTTTCAGCTACATATCATATTCCACCGCGCACTCCAGAGGACAAGGTAAATAACAATTAATGTGTTAGTTAGCTGGTTTTATATAAATATAATAAGAAGAAGAACCGTTCATTGAGATACACTTCAATTGATCCGTTACAAAGAATGTTAACTCTTGATACAATGCAAATGTGAGTTAGGTCAATTGGTCAAAACAATGTGAATAAAGCCAATTGACCAAAACATATAGGGAGTACTGGCACACGTCTTAAAACCATCCACGACCGCCATTATCCATAATCTGTGTGTTTGGTTGAAGAGAATATTACACAAATTAAATTGCAGGTCCGGTGTTTCTAATTATATAATAAACTATGTATATATGACATGCAGTCATGTTGCTTGACAAGTTCTTCTTGGATCAAGATATGAGTTGAATATAACTTGCTCCAACCACATCATTTCATCATTGGCTACGTAAGAGTATCATAGTTTATTTAGCTCTGAATAATAAAGACAAGGTTTAAGAATCTTTCGTCTTATATTTTGGATTTATATTGTCTGATTGTCTCTATCACCCCTCCACGTTCAAACTACACCCTAGCCAAACCAGCTGTCACCACCACACCCCATTTTTCATTTCTCAAATCTCCCTTATATACATAAGCAACTTATGGTCACCAAACACAAAACCTTCACAAAATTCTAGCAACCAAACCCGTTGAAGAAGCTCGTCAATGGCAACAAACCTAATTAGTTCATTCTTCCTATGTGTCTTCTTTGCTCTATTCTTCTCACCAGCCCTTTCAAACATTCTTAACACGGGCATAGATTCATGGTGCAAAAAAACCCCATACCCTGAAACTTGCAAATACACATTGACCCATGACCAAAAATCTCTCTCTGTCCCCAAACAATTATCCGATTTCAAGAAAATTGCAGTTCAAGTAACACTGGAAAGAGCACTCAAAGCCCAAAGTCACAACAAGTGGCTAGGGCAAAAGTGTAGAAACAAGAAAGAAAAGGCTGCATGGGCCGACTGTTTGAGCCTCTATGAAGAAACCATCAAACTCCTCAACCAAACTGTAGACCCTGCCATAAAATGCACCGACTACGACTCACAAACTTGGCTCAGCGCTGCCCTCACAAACCTTGATACGTGTCGGGCAGGGTTCGTGGAGCTTGGGGTTTCGGACTTTGTATTTCCCCTTATGTCCAACAATGTGTCCAAGCTCATAAGTAACACTCTGTCACTTGGGAATAGCTCAAATGTTCCACCTGTGACAAATATGCACACGAAGGGTTTTCCTAGTTGGGTTTCACCGGGTGATAGGAAACTGTTGCAGTCGACGCCTGCGGCGGATGTAGTGGTTGCACAAGACGGGTCAGGCAACTATAGGACAATCAAAGAGGCGTTGGATGTTGCCGCGGAGAGGGGTGGGAGTAAGAGGTTTGTGATACATGTGAAGAGAGGGGTTTATAAGGAGAACCTTGAGATTAAGTTGAAAAATATTTTTCTACTTGGTGATGGGTTGAGGTATACAATTATCACGGGCAGCCGTAGTGTTGTAGGTGGTTCTACAACTTTCAAGTCTGCAACTGTTGGTAAGTCATGACTCTTTCTCTATTTCAAGTCACAAGTCCTTTGAAATGTCAAAATATGTGTGCCATTGAAATTGTCTCAATAGATAATAAAAGGTGGTGTGAATTGTTGGTTTTCATCAAAAGAAAACAAGTAAAATGGTTTTCAAAAGAAAACAAGGAAAATAGAGAAGAAGAAAAAACAACTTTAGTTCACTCTAATGTCTTACACAAAATAATGTAATCGGTGGTAAACTGATAAATAATTCATATTCTCATACGTTTTACTCCATATTATACTAAAAATTATCAACTGTATGTTTTTCATTCTCTTGCACTACTAGAACCATGAAAGTGTGTGAAGTTGCTAAGTTCATGTGTTTTTACTTTCTTACTATAAAATCAAGAGAAGTGTGTTTTGGACACAAATATTTCTTAATCATCTAATAAAACGCTATTGTTTCTCCTAAAAAAATGATTAGTGGCCAAGTTCATATATAAGTTTGATTATTAATTGTTTATTTAATTTCCATTGCATAAATAAGAATGGGACAGGTTAAATAAGGACTAATCAATTATTATCAGTCATTCATATGTCTGTTCAATGATAAAAAGAAAGAAACAACAAAATCAAACAAAATCTTATACGAGAGGACATAAGCTTAGAACTTAACTACTACATGATATGATATGTGTTCCGCTTGAACAATATCTATGGTCTATCTTATAAGATTTGAACCCAAGAAAATAGTCTAAACTTAAAAATCCATATTTTATATATCTTGACTTTTTTGGGTGTAATTACAGCGGTAACTGGTGAAGGCTTCATTGCTCGTGGCATAACATTCCGCAACACGGCTGGTCCAGAGAACCATCAAGCAGTAGCCCTCCGATCAGGCGCCGATCTCTCAGTTTTCTACCTCTGCGGCTTCGAAGGCTACCAAGACACACTCTACACCCACTCCCAACGACAGTTCTACAAAGAATGCTACGTCTACGGCACCGTTGACTTCATCTTTGGCAACGCAGCCGTGGTTCTCCAAAACTGCATGATCTACGCAAGAAAGCCCATGAGTGGTCAAAAGAACACAATCACAGCCCAGGGCCGAACCGACCCGAACCAGAATACTGGCATTTCTATCCACGGCTCACGTGTCATGGCCGCACCGGACTTTGAATCGTCCGTCGGCTCAGTCCAGACATTCTTGGGTAGACCATGGAAGGAGTATTCACGCACAGTTTTTATGCAATCATTTCTAGACACCCTGGTTGACCCAGCTGGGTGGCTCGAGTGGACCGGTGATTTTGCATTGAAGACATTGTATTATGGAGAGTACAAGAACTTTGGACCGGGGGCACCTACTAGTGGCAGGGTCAAGTGGGGTGGTTATCGAGTTATAACTAGTTCTTCAGAAGCATCGAAGTTTAGCGTGGATAATTTCATTGCTGGAAGCTCATGGTTGCCTGCTACTAATGTGCCATTCACTGCTGGCCTTTGATCATGACATCTGATCAGACCATTGCATGAATTGTGCCATTGTTGTATAATTATGTATCTAAGCTACTTGTTTGACTATAATTGTTTAATTTGTTCTTTGATTATTGTATCGAAAATTACTTAAAGGAAATAAGGAGTTTTTCATTCTTGCAAAATTAAAATGTGATTCTGAGTTTCTTTTATTTTTCTTGGTTACATAAGCAGCAAAAGCCCACCACAACTAAGCAACAATCAAATGAGATTGAGTCGAGAAGGAGAAAATAAGAGTGATCAAATCAACACCCTTCACAATGAGAAAAGGCCTAAATGCAGCTAAAAGTAACACCAATTTGGGTTTGAGTTGGTGAGAGACTCAAAATCATTCGGAGATTTAAGAGAGATTGTAGAGACAAGATGCCCTAAAATCTACCTTAATCGGTTAAAAAATGAGCACTTTTCGGTGTACTTGATTGGAACACGGTCACATCATATAACACGTGAACCTTTTTATTAATTCACTATAGAAATGAGACATATTAACTATATCGTTCACTCTTGTTATAACTCGTAAAATAATAAAATATATGACTTGTGTTTTTTTATACTTTTGCTTTGTGACGCAGTGAAAATATCAGCCATTTTGGATATATATGTAGTAAGTGACTATATCATAATCATTTAAGCTTTCACTATTCCAGCTTTATTTGTTCCGATTTCTTATTCACATGATCATGGTAATAATAGTCATTACAATTTTCGAGGTGACATACAAACCAAAATGCAATCATATATTCACCTGTTTTGTAATTATCTAATTTTTTTAGGTAAGACTTATGCATTTTCTTTTTAAATAAAGTGATACCAAAACACTAAAAACACAATTATTAGAATCATAAACCACTTAATTGTCACTAATTTCTGTCTTCGTGCGTGCGTATGCCCAAAAATTGTCAACCATGCGTCACATTCACAAATTTGCCCACTTGATTATCTTTCATTTTCTTACTAATATTTAGACAAATTTTGGCGAAACATTGAGAAAACGCAGCACGGGGGCCAAATATGGACCACACGGTCCACGCGTTGCAACCAAGTACCAAAGTGATCCGCATATTTGTAGAGGAAGTAATTAGATGAAACTTGCATGTAACATTGCCTTAAAGAATTATATGACACTATATTTTTATTCAGCAAAGGGAATGACCTTTACTTGCAATGAAGAGGCAAAACAACATGGATTAAACATTTTTTTTTCTTTGGATAAAAAAACGACCTCTAAAGCAATCATAATTTAGCTGATCAAAGAAGATCGATCATGATAAGTTGTTGGAGGAGAGATTTTTTCAAGTACCGGATAATCAAGCGGTATTCCACATGTCATAATACAAGTGGAGAAAATGATATATTTTTTCGTATCTCTCCACTTATTTTATGACACGTAGAGTACCTATTTGAACACCAAACATTTTAAAAAAATTCTTGTTGTTAGAGGAACTAAAATATGAAGAGTTTATCGTTAACGAAGTTTTACCATAACATTCCTTCAGTTTGGAACCAATATGTAATTGATTCAATCATGTAATCGTGAATAATCATCTGTTCGATGTTAGTGTTAGTAAACGATAAGCGAGATAAACACATCTAGAATGATTAAAGAAGAAAACGCCTAAATATGTAACATTTGCATTTTAATGTAGTCAAATAAACATTAAATGCATTCATAACAATAAGCAACAAGTCATGAAATTAAAACGAAAAATTTTAGTTGACAAATCGAATAGCTTTTTGGATATTTTGGCAATATTATCTTTACAAATTAAAATAAGAACAACAACTACATGGGACCCTTCCAATTTTGACAGAAGCCCTAAAGAGCATCCTTCCGAATCTGTGGATTATACGGGGTGGGACCTTGAGGCGTAGGCATATGATTAGATGAAAACAGTGACATACAAGTGGGGCCCAAAGAGTATTAAGGAAGCCGCATCCTTATTGGTTGCGGAGAAGTTCAGCCACCCAAAGGACGACACGTCGATGTAACAACGGAGTCCTACCGTCCACCCAAAACGTTCGGACGGAAACAATGATGTTTCTCATCCGTCATCATGTAAAATACGGGACCTACGTTAATACTCAAATCTCACCACTATTTTATACAAGCTACTTCAATTTCCATTACAAAAATGCTACTATTATTATATTTTTCATACATATGTGTATCATATTTCTAATAGAAATATGTAAGTCATATGTCTATTAAAAAAATAGTACAAGTGTAGTTTGAAAATTTTGATAAATGTAGCATTATTCTTTCCATTGAGCGAGTCTTTGGTTTGTAAAGCACATGTATCAAACAGCTTTGCCATCTTCATATGAACATATCATTACAATTACATTCGTAAAACTAAAGAGGGTATCCAATTAATGCTCACGCTAGAAGAACTTCAAGAGTGGGAAAGCTACCCCTGCCATCTGACCGCCCTGCTACCCCTGATTCTTGGCGGATGAGAGATAGATTGTTCCTGCTCACTCAAACCATTCAGCTTCAGCTGAAGACGTCATATCTCGCCAATTCTCAGCGATTAGAAGTGAGTAGGAAAAGCTAGGCAAGGCACATCAAATCAAAAATGGGTAGATGGACTTCTTTTACAAACTTATGTGCTATCCAAAAACCTAATTCCAACGTAATAGATGACAACGAGATGTTACTGTGGCAATACGCTGAACTAATTACACATTGATATATAAAAAAAATTATAAATAACGTTATAATGATATTCTCGTGTAAGCTAGGCAATTAGCTTGAAATATAACTACATGGGTAAGTCCTCTCTCACACTAACCCTAACTGAACTTGGCTAATGTACGCACGCACGTGGTTGATCTTTTTCCATGCTTCTGGGTTGCAATGCGAGGGGAGCAGGGCCAGCAGGCTACTGACTGCTGAGTCTGAGCGCGAAGAAGTGTGCTCATTCTAAAAACCCAACAATAGGACCCGCCAAGTGGACCACGCGAGCTGGGACCCCACAGACACAACCCAGCAAAATACACAACGCCTCCGTCGTCCCTCCCTCCTGATCAACTTGCGAGCTCAATGATAGTGGCTAGCCCACGCCGGATTGCAAAGCCGTCCAGGCCATCATTCCCCTCCCCAATGGGTCCCACATCCCACCACACTTGCCGCCCTTTACTTTACTCATCCCAATTCCTCCAAAACCTTCCTCAACACTCCCGGTCCTTTCGGCTCCGCTCAGCTCAGCTCCACCCAACTCCGTCGGCTAAAGAAGCCATTTGGAGGACTGTCTCTTTCTGGATGTTAAACGTCGGTTACTGGGTCCCACTTCTATTCTGGAAAACCACTCGTGCAAAAACCCTAACTAACAACACCGTCAATACGAAAGAATATAGAACAACGTTAGTTAAGTAGAAAGTTGCCACCTATGCTGCCCTTCCTTTTTCGATGGAACGGGGAAGGAGAGGACGCTGTTAGAACGGGGCTCGAGCTCCGTTACGGTCGACTCAGCTGATGAAGAACGTAGAGGTAGATATTTTAAAGACCGCGTATAATGATGACAATGGAAGCGTATAGATCACGAGCAAGTCTGTTGATCTCAATAGAATATGTTATTATAGGACTAGGGTTTGTAGGGGGAAGGCTGTGAGTATTTGGTATTGGAGTGCTAATTTCACCATCGGTTTCATCAACTTTAAATTTCACTTTTTAATTTGAGGTTTGTCTACAATATACGGGTGTACGAGAGACACTAATGTTTTTTTTTTTTTTTTTCAAAAGAGAGACGCTAATGTTTGAAAAGTTAGAGTTAGATTATCAAAATCCACACATGTAAGTCTAGCCGTCCAATGCACTGGTGCAATCTAGAGTTTTTTGACAAATCAGCAGCCAACAAGTACATGTTAATGAGGTTAAACACACATCACATCGTCAAATTTATGCTAAGTAGAAAATTTATCATGTTCTAGAAATAATTAATCACGTACCTGAATACGTTATTGTAATTTATATGTGATTAACAACACCATAATTAAGTACAATGTTGGAAAATTATTGTGAAAACATAATGGTTAATTAGTTTTAATTGGTTTTAATTGGTTTTGAGCCAGAACCATATCTACCGAACCAAATTAATACTTTCTTCAACCACACTTTGAATTAATCATCCATGATTGTTGCAAAATTTGCCCCATTTATTTTCTACTTTAATTATGGAAGTTATAATTAACACATCTGAAAACAAACCTAATAATAAGAAGGATCAGTAAAACCCTAGAGCCAATTACTAGTTATCGCAATTCCACGTGTCCTAACCCCGAGAAAAATATCATGGAACATGCAAGAAACCATGGGTCACGACTCACATGGACACAGCAACAACACCATGATCATGATCGTAAATTTATTGGAGTTGAGAGTTGAAAAAAGAAGGGTGATCGAGGGGTGTAAGTAAATGGTAGGGACTAAGAATAGGTTAGAGTAGATGTTAGGGCCACCATGCCACATTTGTTTGTAACTTTTTGGCTGGTGGCTGTTCCAATACGTCATCATTATATCCCTAGCTCTCATATATCTTTCTTGTTCTTGATCTCTAATTCCTCATATCTCTCTCTCTCTCTGACAATCTTTGTCACTGGCATAGACACCTAGCTAGCTCAGAAAGACAAACAATATTGAATATATAATATAACCATATATATATATGGGGTTGATTAGGGTTTCGGTCTCTATCACTATCAGTGGCGGGTGGAGGTGGCAGTAGAGAGAGAGCTTTGCTTCCTGTCTGATCAGCCAGTTTTGCGCCACCCTTTTTTCCCGGCCTAATCTTTCCCCGCAATCTAGCTTTTCTCGACAGTGAGAGACAAGACAACGAAAGCCTAAGACATTAACCAGAAGCTATATCTTTGTTTTTAGGGTTTTTCTTCTTATTTAACCCTACTTGGTCTCTATTCTTCCATTCCTCAACTTTTTTATTTTCTTGGCCTGTCTTTCTTATTTTCTCGGGATCCAAATAATCCCGACAAGTCGACACTACAGTTTTTGGGGACCAGAAAACAAGTTCGTGTTCAATTCCCGAGGGCAGTACTGATATAAATCTTACAAATCACGGACATGTTCTGCTTGGCTGTCCTTGTTTCTTACCTGATATCTATGAGGTCCCTCTATAGCTTGAAGCTCTGAGGAAGATTAACACACAACCGATCAGATCTGTGGACTTCAAAGCTAGAGATTTTTGTTCCTGTTCTGTAAGCTCTCTCTCTCTCTCTCTCTCTCTCTCTCTCTTCATGAAATTCTACTTCTTTGTTTTGTTCTCCAAGTATTCTCTTGAGTTTAATTCTTTGTGTATTAGCTTTTCAATATTATATGGATCTTGAAGTTAGAGGGTTTGCAGGTAGGGTAGAACCTTGTTCTTCGTCGACCAATCCCAAAAAACAAAAATCTGGCTTTCCTTTTTTACATGATCTAGATTCTCATCGACCTTCTGACCCCATTAACAATATTAGTAAAGTTGAATCTACGTGGAATGATCAGTTATGCTATTTTGATTTCTTTCATGTTTTCTTGCATGCACCAAGATCTATTATTGGAAGTATATATAATTATCATACAGGAAAAGGGTTTCTCCATATGCTATATTGCGAGGATGATCTGAAGCATCATTTTCTCCATCAGAAAATATATTTTGTGTGAATTGTATAGCATTGACAACGAACTCCCCAAAAAGAACCCTTTTTTTCACGAGTTCATTCATCTAATTGAACATTCATGATTACATGCCACTTTTCATTATCACCTTCACAATGGATATATATTTTCTCACATTAGGTCAAATGAACTTTTAATTAATTAGGCAGTAGTTCAATAATTAAGTTTCGGAAGCATCAAATGATCTCTGTCGTCACTCATCCGAGCTCAATTTTTGTTTCAAAAATCAGACAAAATCAGTCGCCACTGATTACTTACAAAGAAAATGTTGCAAATGTATCGTGTACTGACAGGACTTGACGAAGCTTAATTCCTATATACAGGGGTAGCATCTAGTTTTAAACAATTTACAATTCTCTTAAATGCAAGGAAAAAAGAGATAATTAGCAGAAAATAGCCAGGGACTCCTTCATGCTAAAGCTCATATGGTTAATTAAAGACATCTGGGTGAAATGAAGTACAGATTTTAGTAATGTGAATACTTTGATTGAGTTTGACATTGAACTCTGAAGCAAGAGATCACAATTTGGCATGCACACATGTCTTTGATTAGGGCTAAAGTACACTTAATTAACGAAAATTAAATTCCATTGAGATGATTCTTTAGGGTTGTGTTAGGCGCAATTTACACTTGGTTGAATATTGTTTCAGGATAAAACTTTACATGCATGCATGCCTATATGACCAGCATGACAAACAATTTTCAGGACCAAAAACCAAAAGCTGGACAATATGGAAAGTTTTTCACACGTTCCCCCTGGTTTCCGGTTCCATCCGACGGATGAAGAACTTGTTGATTACTACCTCAGGAAAAAGGTTACTTCAAGAAGGATTGACCTTGATGTTATTAAAGATGTCGACCTCTATAAAATTGAGCCATGGGATCTTCAAGGTATATATACATTATCACAATCAAATATTGGAGTCACTTCAATTTATCTAATCAAGAATTGATTCAATTGAACAACTACTAATATCAGTTACATAAACTTGTAAGTACAGAATTATGCAGAATAGGGACAGAAGAGCAAAACGAATGGTACTTTTTTAGCCATAAAGATAAGAAGTATCCTACTGGAACTCGAACAAATAGAGCCACCGCTGCGGGGTTTTGGAAAGCTACAGGAAGAGACAAGGCCATTTATTCAAAGCATGACTTAATTGGCATGAGGAAGACCTTAGTGTTTTATAAAGGTCGAGCCCCAAATGGTCAAAAGTCCGATTGGATTATGCATGAATACCGCCTTGAAACTGATGAAAATGGAACTCCGCAGGCAAGAATTTAAATTGCACGTATTCTAAATTTTTAGGTATTTGTATCATCTTAACTGATCATGTATTGTACTACTTTTACCAAGTGATAGTACACTCTTAAAGGTCAATTGAGATGATACAAATAAATTTATATTTCTTATTACATTGCGTTCTAAACTCGATTCTTGTGCAATTGAAGCAGGAAGAAGGATGGGTTGTATGTAGGGTATTCAAGAAGAAAATTGCAAGCATGAGAATTAAGATGAGTGAACATGAGTCACCATGTTGGTACGATGACCAAGTCTCCTTCATGCCAGACTTGGACTCACCAGGGCACAACTCTAGCTCTATGAACATGAACATGAACATGGTGCCATACCACCACCTTCCTAGTTATCCATGCAAGAAAGAGCTTGATCACTTGCCCTTCCAGGTTCCCCACGAGCACTTCTTCCAGCTCCCTCTTCTCGGAAGCCCTAAACTACTTCAATCATCATCAGCCACAGCTGTAAGCAGCTCCAACTCCATGGCACCTCATGCATATAGTATCGACATTAACCACGCTTGCACTTTTCAGTCGTCGGATCAAGACCAAAACTTTCATGGTGTAGTCTATGGTAACAATAATGATGATCATCAGAGAGCAGTAGATCAACTGACTGATTGGCGAGCGCTGGATAAGTTTGTAGCTTCACAGCTTAGCCAGGATGACGCTTCAAAGGGAAATAGCTACTCATGATATTACATGCCCTATTAATAAAATGTCTATATTATGTATCAGACAAATATGGATTAATACCCAAACATTCGGACAAGCAAATTGACAACCACCAGTTGTCAATTGAGGAAGCGACACCATGTGAAATTAATCATTTAGTAGTATATATATACTGATCATAGGATTTAAGTACATTAGGGAAAATCGAGAGGATATTGATCTCAACATTTCCCTGTACATAATAAAACTACTGCATCAACAATGTAACTTAATTAAACTCTAAACTTCTGTTTGTTTGAGTAGTAAGTTAACTCCTTCAAATTAGTCATCAGTTTGAAATTTCTACATCTAGTAAGCAAGCGGCCGGACTGTGGAGCTGAGTTTGCTGGAAGAAGTGAAGTTGATGAAGCATTGTTAATTTGCATGTCATGGGGATTTATTATGTGCTACCTATAGCTAACAGCCATGTACGCTGTTAATGAACTCGACCAGGTGGTTGATTGATTGTAGAAATGTTACTATATGTATGTCAACTGAATGATATTAGTATTACTATATATACTAGGAGTTCTATATCTTTGTTATTAAGTTTTTTTTCAATAATGCAGGGGGCGTGTAGTTCAGTTGATAAAAAATATTCACCCTTGCACTTGAGACTCCGAGTTTGAATCCCTCTATTGCTCATATAAAAAAGAAATAAGTTATTTTCAATAATGTTTCTGCCTTACTAGAATGTGGTTGTTTCTTCTTTTGACTGTGGTCACAAATTTATTAGCACCCAAAACATTATAGCGGAAAGAAGATGGAGTGCACCGGTTACTATCTATATCATGATATCTGACATGAGGGCCGGAATAATAAAGTTATATATTACATGAATGATGAATATTTGCTTTGCTGTAAAGATTGGCAAATGCAGTTATAGTACATTTCATTCTTTTTAAATCGTAGAAGGCAAGTATGTAATTCAATCAATCAGCAAGAGCACATATCCATATAGTCGGCACCATAAGAGGGTAGGTCTTAAGCGCTGACAGAGTATGCTTAGATTAAATTTCTTATCAATTACCATATTCTAATAAGTACTGGCTAGGGCAGATGTTTGGAAGTGGCCTATGTAGCTAACTTATGGGTTGTTCTTTGTCATAGACTTTGAAAAATATAGATGTGAGCTATGTAAAGTTAGTGTATTTTACTGAAGTATAGTTTAGTTTTTATAAGGCACTGAAATACGGATATGTGATATAAATACCATATTCCCGAATATGGGTAATATGTTCTTAAAAAAAAGTTGGTATATAGTACGATATAATATTATAATACAAATCACAGCGTTCCATAGGCTCTTATACAATAGTGAAGTTCCATTTTCTTTATTATCCTCACAATAATTAAAGGGTTATGCTAGTTGGACACACAAAATTAACAAACTTGCAAATACAGTTTCTAATACAAGTGAGACTCACATAAAAAGATAGAGCTCATTTGTATTAGACTGTGTCAACAAGTGTGTCAGTTTTGTGTATTTGAATAGTTTTTTTTATAATTAAATGATCGAATTCTAAGCTAGCTACTAGCAAATCAGAGGAAAGAAGAATGCCTATTAAATTAATTAATTAATGCATTACTTCAACAACTTTTTGTGTCCCTCTTTTCTTGGAGAAATTTTTTAAAGTGTCCGGTTTTCAACCGAGTACTCCACATTTCATAATACAAGCAAGGGACATGAAAAAATATATTATTTCTTCCACTTATATTATGACATGAAGAGTATCCTTTGAAAACCTGATACTTGAAAAAATCTCACCTTATATTGGCACTACCATGAGGTTTGGAAAAAAAAAGGAACTATCTCCTACTTGAAAATGAAGCATGCAACCTACCCAGATGGCTATGGCTCAGAAGACCAAAAGACTGCCATGCTTCCCTTGATATATTGACAGTAGAAGAAAATGTTAAGCTGAACAGAACTTATTAATTAAAACTGGAACTTCTTCGAAAAAAAATAGAAAAGAACATGAACTACTAACCTATATATGGGGATCGTGAATGTGTGAGAAAGATAAGCTGGAGGCAATTTGCACCAAAGCATAAAATACACCCAGTTGCTAAATATAGATCAGTTCTATATTGTAGGGATTGGAGAGCTTGAGTAGGATATCCTCTGAATTTTGTAGGAATGGCATGCACGAGAAACGAACAAACGGTTGCAATGAAATTTGAGAACATTGGCTACCTATTTATTTGGATAGACCATTTAATTATTTACTTGTTGCAAGTCAATCTTGAAAGTCCCTTTCAAGCAATGAAAGTTTTGGTGCGACTGCGACATACTCATTAGGCATGTTCCATAGAGAGCAAGAGGAGAAATTAATTAAGTCAATGAATAATCCTAGGATAGAAAGTCAAGTGAAATGCCCATACACTCAGTTGGTTTAACGACATTCAGTCTCTACTTGATTAGATTATTAGAGGAGATTTCATATTTGACTCACGTAGATGCGAATAAGATATATATTTATAGTGAGTTAGATACTACGTTGTGACGCATTTTGACTTATTGTGAGTGAGTTAACGACCAATTGTAAAAGTATTTGTGTAAATAACTTATCATTAGTTATTAAAAAAATTTTTAAAAAAAGGTAACGAGTGCAAAAAGAGAATGTTACCCATACGCATGACATGAATAGAAGGAGACTTTAGAAGGTGGTAATTAACTACATATATGTAATTAGGGTTTTATACATTTTCTCAAATTGTTGCTTGTGAAAGAAGCTAGGATGATATCTAATCCAGTGTAATCATAAGTAGTGTGCATAGGCACACCCACAAACAATTAATCCAAATCATACTTATTCCATGTGACTGATATCATGTTCTTCAATTAACCCACAAATTTAACCCCTTTGTGAATCCGGTCCCCACCCTACCCTTAAACATTGCTTTTCTATGTCACATAGTAGTCCTTTCCTTATCTTATCGGAAGTTTCAGGAAGTCGCAATTTCCTTGATCCCAGCATTACAAAAAACTTCAAGAAATTATAGCTATCCTTAATAATTCCGGAGCAGGAGCACAGCTAATTTAGTCTAAGCTAGATCACTTGACAGATTGGACAGGTTATCCAAAGATCCCTTAATCATAGCAAGAGCACGAAAAAATCTTTCTTTTTAGGACAATCTTTTTTCCTTAGCATAACTGCATAAGTATTTACCAGTGTTCCAGGAGAAAAAAAATGGTGATTTAGCAGAAACAATCAAAGGTAGATCTATTTAATTGGAACGGCTTTTGGAAGAGTTAAAAACGCTTTATAACACCCTCCTGTACTTATAGAACAGAGAAGCACTTTTAAGTGCTTTTTTAAAAAGCACTTGATTTTTAATTAAAATTCCTAACATGTGAATAAGATTTTATTTATAAGATGACAAAGTGGGAGTTGGCTACCATGCTTGTGAGCATGGCATACTTACACTTATCTCACCATTAAAAGGAGGGAGGAGGGAGGAGAGAGGGGGGTGAGGAGGGTGAGATCGGTGTGAGCATTCAATGCTTGCGAGCACTGTAGCCAATCCCGACAAAGTGACTGCACTAAACCAATAAAAGAGTGGATCTCCCCATTGGATCTCACCTAAATCGCGGCATCTATATATCATCCTAAGTAGAAGTTTGGTTTGAAACCCCGATTCAAACAAATCAACAGCTGGAAACAGGTGATAATACCCATAGGCTGTGGAGCAAAAGAAAGAATTCGCCCGAGAAGTGGCTCGTGTCTGATTAGCTAGTTGGTGAGACAACAAATCATAAGATGACAAAGATAAATCATGATAACAAAAGAAAACTATTATTGGCACTCTAAAAGTCTAATTGTGCACTCCTCGTAAGAGTATTTTTTTTTTTTTTTAAATATAAAAAGTTTGGAGTACAATTAAATTTTTGGAGTGTCAATAACAATTCCCTAAAAAAAAAAGACATGCACAATTAGATGACCCAACAGCTTCATGAAACTTGAGGGCCGGTTAAGGCCCACATTGTTAAAGGGTAAACTCATAAGATAAATAAATCATCATACAAAAAACACATGGGAAACTTGAGTAAAATGAAGTCAAATGGTATAATTGATTGAGAATATTGGGGGCTAAACATCATGAGACTTCAATTCATGAGTACACCTAATAATTTCAAGAGAGACGCACAAAAGAATGTTGGATCCGGAATGACTATTACAACGCTATGGTATCGCCGCAGAAAACTAAGAAACGAGCAAATGTCTGTCACTAAAACCACCCAAAACCTTGATTTGCACACCTAAAACTACGATATGTATTTCAACCCCACAGCAATTCAGCACGAAAAAGCTGCCACTGCTCAGAATCAACTGTCGTCATTAATGAACTCGTCATCTAAAAGTACAAACCAAAGTGAAGAATGCCACTAGCAGAGAGATGAACAGCCTCGAACTTCCCCCGGAAATTGATGTTGCAGAAGAGTGCTTCTGTTCCCTGAAGATGCCAAAGAAAGAAAATTAGAATGAAAGTTTTCATCTAGAGGGAGAGAGTGAGAATTGTTGAGCATACTTCTGCCTGCTGGCTAGGGCACCACAATACAAAACATTATCAGGCACACCAAACTCTGTTTCACCGTTCTCCTCTGGATTGACGATTCTCAGATATGTCTCTTGGCCAAGATACCATCTGTCAAGGTTTTGAGTTCTAAGATTCCACGCTCCGGGATTGTCAAGCGAGACAAGCACCGCTGTCCATGCCCCAGGGAAAACCTACAGAATCACAAAACAGAAACACTTAATGCAAGACATAAAACAAGCATATTCCAGAGTCATCCTCATAAATTGCATGCATGAACAGACTGGACAATAAGTATGTAAGCATTCATTTCAGAAATCACATGCTAAAGCAAACCTCATCAAACATCTAAACATTTGCATTTGACTCGAGTGTGCTAAAGCAAACCTCATCAAACATCTAAAACATTTGCATTTGACTCGAGTGTATAAGCAAAATATTTGCTACATGGCCATCATAGGACTTTTTTCTGAGTTTCCATGTGGTTCCTTCTCTACATTATTAAGAAAGGGCATAGCGGTATAGCCTGCCGGAAAGCAAAAGGAATCCTAAGGAATAAGAAAAGCAGATGTTCTGATAAAAAGACAAACCTGTACAGTGCATCGAGTAACCGCATCCCACTTATTATATCCACTTCTGCTGTTTTCAGTCCAATCACCATAACCCATCCTGCACGCATCAAATCATTTTCTCTAAACACCCAATTCAAAAGAAGCTGATATAAAACGATACAAATGAAAATAAAACTTACCCAACCAAAAAAAAGAAATATCCATCCAAATGGAAACTCTGCACTGTGGTGTCATTGTTCTGGAAAATGATTTCAATAAAACCCTTATATGTAGCATTGATGACAGATATGTCTGTTCGGGGGGTTCTATTAAGTGGTTTATTGGGAAAATCAAGCTTATACGCTCCTCTAACTTTATTCTGATCAGCAAGCCTGATTGGTGTAGTAAGGTTGCCAAATGAGATGCCATTTAGTGTAGCTCGCAGTTTCCCACCAATTGTCTGTGGTGGCACAGTCTTTAGCACGTATAAATCAGTGACATTAATTTGACCATAGCGAAATGATCCCTGAGGATTAGGGCGAGCTCCACTTGCAGATCCATTTTGCCTAGCAAAAAGAAAGCCAAAAACTTCAGACAAATGAACTAGTAACCAATTACTCTGAGACTTTACCTAAAAGTGAACAATTAAGGGGAAGGAATGGAAAAAACTTAAAGTGGAATCTAGTACATGCATGAACGAAAACAAGGTATAATGTACAGCATCTAACTGAATCATCTGTTAGGGCAGTGATCTAAATAGTTCTGTAATTTTAAGTCGAGAAGTGAACCATCTGTTCAAGTTGATTCAAGATAAAAGAACTGATGGCTCCTCATAAGCAAACTTTTAACATTCTTTCTACCACAAGACATGTTACAAGAAATCAACATCTTGAAGAAATATAAATCTTCAAAAACAAACCTGATACTCAATGCCTGGTTCATCGACCATGTCTTGTCATAAAAATCATTGGGAGGGTCAGGGAGAGGACCACTTGCTGGTCCTTTAGAGTTGGAATAGTGCAAGACAGCAACACCAGTAACCCTTTGCCAAAGTGATTCATTTACAAACCTCGCACTTGCAACGATGTAGTAATCACTACTGGCATTCTGATCCATGGTAATAAGAAATGAATATGACTGTCCAACATGAATATCAAAGTTTGTATAGTTTTGTTGCATTGTATAATATCCCTCTGTTTCAGCCAAAAGCAGATTGTGATTCTGAATTCTAAAGTTCAAACTTGTTGAAATACCAACGTTGTGTACACGTATTCTATATGTCCTTCCTGCAAAACAGATATTAATTTGACACAATTATCCAAGAGAATACAAAATATATCACAGAAAAAATCATATCGCACTACACGTTTCACCATTTCATGTCTCCCATTCTGAAGACTAGGAAATCCTAAATCGACATTAGTGATCTTTACAAGGGAGAAATATGCTTCAATGTATCAAAATTGGACAGGTAGTGCATAAAAGGATGATAGTAGAATGCAATTATCAATGAATGTTCATTACAAACAATAATGATATGAAACAAAACGAAGCAAAACAGAAAAAGACCAAATACAACGTTTATAAATTCATGGTCAGACAGCAAGATAACCGGTGAAAATAATGTGAAGTTTAAAAGGCAGTGTTGGGAAGGAGGATGAATAACGGTTGCAAACGCCTTTAAAATATATACCTGGATCAACATTGATGGTTTCATACTGAATTCCATCAGGAACTAAGGTATTGTTGTATTGAAAAGGGCCCTTCCCATTGATAAGAACTCCATCTGGCATCCCGAGGTCTTTTCCAGCATCAAGAGCAGTTCTCAGTGCCTAAGATCAGAGGAAAGGAAAAGGGAGGAGATCATTCCTGTACTACAATCTTCATTGTTCACATGAAAATACTTACACAATAACAAATACTGACCGTATGGTTTTGTGTATACCAGTCACCAATAGTAATGAAGATATCACCAGCAGGCTGATTAAAAGGAATATCAATTGTCTCCCTATTATTAATATGAAAGGAGCCAAAACCTCCAGATGCTCTCTGTAAATTAAGAGATGGGAAGTAGAAGAAGCTCCCGATCTGGTCCTTAACTTGAAACTGATAAGTCCAATTCCAAGAAGGAGGGATTGGACAATTGGTGCCACGAACACCATCCTGCCATGAATTCCGCCGCATTTGAATCCCAGACCTGTCAAAGAAATTCACCTCAAACATCTCAAAAACGTCCCGTTCATGAAATACAATGAAATTTGTACAGAAGCTTTACCATGTAATTAGGAGATTTTCGTCCAATTCGTTATGTACATTGACAACAACATTGTTGTTTGTAGTAGCATTGATAGGAGGACCTGGAAACTTCCCATTAACTGCTATAACCTGTAATCAAAATTCCAATAAAAACAAGTAATGCAATTATGCAAGTCAAATTCTGACAAACTTCAAAAAATTGCTCAAACTCCTAACAATGTAAGATACAAGACCTACATTAATCATCCAAACATAAACGAAAATATACGCGTAATTTATAAGAAAAGGAGGGTGAAAACCCTTGTGCATAAGGGTTTTAGAACAATAAAATTTCATTTTCAGGACCAGAAATAATCCATCAATAATATGTACTGCAAAATCAAGCCACATCGCTGAAAACCCGAAAACCCACATCGAAATGATCTATAAATACTCTTCTCAAAGTTAAACCCCCAATCTACCTCACTGTCACTAAAACCCTCGTCACCGATATAAACCCACAAACAGCAAAAACCACAGATTTACAAAATAAATCACATAAATACACAAAGCCCATGAATTAAAATGTATAAAATAGCATTTCCAATAGATCCAGAGCCAAACAGAAAAGCGAAAACGCGTTTTCTCTGTCATTCAGCTGTAAAAAAACAGAGTAAAACCCAAATGAAAGACAGACGAGAAAACCGTACCCGCTGAGGAACGCCGAGAGGGGAGGCGGTGATGTAAGAGACGCGGAAGTCGTAGAAGACGTAGGGGTCTCCGGCGGAGCAGAGAGTCGAGAGCAGAGCAATGTGGGTCAGTGAAAACAGAGCGAACAGAGAGAACCTTGACAGAGCCGCCATGGGAGTCTGCAACTACAAAGTCTATGAAATCAAAGTCGAATTTTTCTGGGATTTGGTGAATTTCTTTTACATCATCAGAGGAGGAGAGAGAGAGGGAGCAGAAATGAAGGTTTTGGGAGTGTGAAGACGAAGAAGAGAGGAGAGGAAGTTTTCTTCTTCTGCTGCTGCGCTCACAGAGCGTGTAAGAGAGAATGGAGAAGGCAAGGAGTCACGCACAGTGTAGTGCTACAACCACTTCCGTTTCTTCGAAATTTTTGGCTTAACGCGCATATTTTAAGGAGGGTGACAGGTGACTGCCTCAACCGGTTGGATTTCTAGTTTTTATTCTTTTTCTCAAATCTATTGAAATTTATTTGGTCTCCACCAATCTTTTGATTATACTCATCATTCATTGATCACAAAAAATGATAAGTCTTTCATAAATATCCTCGGACAGAAGAACAGAAGACAGCAGAAAAAAAATTTCTTACTCCCAAATACCAAAAATCAATTATTTCCGGATTTAGCACAAACTAAAAAGAAAATTATTAAAACAAATCTTCATTAATTGTAAAACACTGTCAATTTGGATTTTAAAAAACACAAATGTTGCACATATATTAAAAAATGACTAAGAAACGGAAGGTAATAGAAAAAATACAATGTGAGTTTTCTGTTACTTTTATTTTTTAAAATTTATATTTATGTTCTTACACTATTTTTTAATAGAACACTGTATTTACGTCGTACAATGTATCAACTATATATTTTAGTTGGAACACAAAATTTTCATAAATTAAATTTAATATCTCTCACTTATAAGTAAAAAGTTACTACTAGGCTTTTAATATAATAAAATATGAAACTCTAGCCATTGGAATGTCCTAAAAGAAACAAGTACCTCCTGTTTGAATATATATATATATATATATATATATATTTTAACAAACAATTTAACGAGATGATGGGAATGTTCTTAAATTCTTTTGAATCTTCGAATATTCATTTTAGTTTTTCTAAAAAGAAAATAATTGTAATCTTTTTATAAAAAACAAATTTGATATACGGGGAATATATTTTTAGTTTTTCTAAAAAGAAAATAATTGTAATCTTCGAATATATGTGTCTGATTTACCGTGTCCTGCTGGTGCCAGCGAATAGTATTTTCTCGCACAACTGGCCCACTAACGCAAAAGGCACAAGTTTCGGCGCCTTGCCCTCGCGCAGATTTTCTAACGTTCTCATCCTCTGCAAAAGCGACCACATGCACAGCTTCTGGCCCCACCCAAATATGCTGACTGTGTTTTCATTTTTTTATAAATCTTTTTTTCCCTTTTTTATTTTTTTCGGTGATTGTTTTCTTTGTAGAACACGCAGATCACACGGTTTACTAATTCCACATTTTGTTTTACGGAAAAGGAAAAACATATCATTTAGTCAACTCAACTTTAGGAGAACAATTTATACATAATAGATTCACTGTCATGTGATATTCTAATCTAATAATATATTGTTATGTGAAGAAAAATTTGCACTTAACAATGTATTATTAGATATGAGACGCCACGTGGTGATATATTCATTTCATATAGGTATTTCTTCAATTTTAAGAATTCTTTGCTGAGGTGGCATAATATGCTGACATGCCACGTTGTCTACGGCGTGACATTGATGGATTTGCTAACAAAATCACATCACTTGGCATGGAATTATATTTTCTTACTAAATTAGGAACTTTCTAATATACTTCATCATTTTATATTGAGTGCATTTTTGCTCACCAACTAAAGTAAGGGTGATGCTTACCTCCCTATTAATTGTCGTTATATTAGTCTAAATTTCAAGATTCGTATTTTAAATTAATTAAAACAAATTAATCTAACGGCAATCAATAATACCTCACTTTAGGAAAGCAAAAATATATATATTTAATTGTCAGATTTTTTTTTTGTCAAAATATACAATGATCAAAATTTATGATTAAAACAGTGCATAAGATTTCGACTAAAACTGTTTAAGAAAGTCATTTTCAATTGCTATAAAAATTGTTTGGCTGTCAATCAAGAACAGTGATTAAGGGCTCATTTGGAAGTGTTTTTAAAATGACGGAAAACTCTTTTGGTGAAAATGTTTTTGGGTTCCAAAAGCATTTTAAGTGTTTCCTGTTATAAGCACTAGTTATGTGCTTCTTGCACTTAAGTATTTTTCTAGTATTCACTTGCATTTTTATTAAGAATTGTTCTAAAAGCACTTTTATCAAAAACAATTTCAGTCATTTTAAAAGTGCTTTCAAACGAGTCTTAAATATAATTATGAATGAAATACAAGCCGTAAATATAATTATGAATGAAATACTTAATTCTTGGCCAAATACTTTATTAGTACATTTCAAATGATATACTTAATTATTGGCCAAATATTTACTAATATATGAATGGAATTTGGTGAAATACAGGTTTGGGGAGTTTTCGTGAGAGTTAAGGTTTGTGTAGCAGCATGTGCAATAGAATCCAGAATTGATATGGCCGGCTTGTACCATGCACAAATCCTTGTGCTATATATATGACATTTGTTTTAATTCAATGATTTTTTTTTTGTTTTTTAAAATCAATGTTATCAAACTAAACTGTCATGTCACCAGTTGTATATATTCGTGAATTTATAGACTCGTATAAGTATGTAATCGGCGACGTTTAAATTCCTCATTAATTGGATGAATTGTAGGCAACTGAATGAGAATACCTTAAAGTATTACTAATCATGACCAACTAGCACTTAGTTTACTGGTATTTTTATGAACTTAGTTGAAGAAAAATTCAAGTTCGACTTGTATTGATGAAAAAAATGATATATATATTTATGATACGTTTGATATCTAGTTGTGAGTATGAATCATGAATTCATGATGACGTAGTTCTACTGTGACACTGTGAGTACATTGTAAAATCTTTATAAAAAATTTATCACTGATGAAAATTTATTAATTACGTGTGGAATAATAACATTGATGATAAAATTGGTGGTGGTACGTAAGTGACAACTTTTAGGTAGACAAATGAGTGTATTAAGACAATAATGATTGAGGAGAATATGCCCTATAGCTAGTTGTGATGCAATTAAGTTGATAGTGTGGTTGGTTCTTGGTGGGAAAGCGATACGTGCATAAACATGGCTGTAATTGCTACTGCTAATTGTGGAAATTGGTGACTGTGAGGTGGTTGTGTTTCCATATTTTATTTATTGGTCGAGGTTTATAGTATCTTAATGATGATTAAATTATGCAGGCACAACAAGAATGATAATTAACGCTTTTAGTGGCAGAATATTTATCTTCGTATCTACAATAAAAGTTGAATTTTCAAATTTTCCTTCCGTTAAAAGTGAGGAATTAAACATTTTCGATTTGCAATTCTGAAATATTCAAATGAAACAATTAATATCTTCAAATAGCAGTACATCATTCTATTTTCCTGGATTAGTATAAGCATTTTTTTTGTTGATTTTTATATATATCCTGAGCTTTGGCAGGAAATGGAAGCAAGCAACTAACTTGCACATGGTTAATGAAGAAAATTAATCCAGGTAGTTGATTTTTTAATTAACTTGCTAAGCATCTTTTTATCTCTCTTAATTTGACTGTGCGCTGGCTTAATGACTCTTTCTGCTTCATTTTTCTTTCTATAATTATATATCGATAATGTATAAGTATTATTGTCAATAACAAAACACACAAACATATTGCACGATTAAAAATACAATATAAAATCCGGCATTTAACAAAGATACGAACGCCTTGCACATGACATATGAAGCCGATTGCTTGATTAAAACATTGTGGTAGTTCAATAGTCCCATTCATAATCAAATGTCCCTCCTCATATGGACATTGAAATTCAACTCTGGGACAAAACTCTTGGTAAAACAAGAATATAAAACTTGTAATATACACAACATAAAATATATAAAATTAAATTAAAATAGCCGCTCATGGATAAGAAAGTTATGAGTGATGACAAACAACATAGAAGACAAAGCATTGTATTAACAATTCGAAAGAATTGGGGCTGGCTCCCATTCAAAACGGAACCCTAGAAAAGTTAAATTTTTAATTAGGATTAGCCATGATCCATTAAGTTAAGCAGAAGATAAATGTCAGCAATCTTTGCACTAATCTTTGTATTTGGACTTTTTCACATGAAGTTGTTATTTTTTACACCAAAAACAAGAACATTAATGACTTTGAAATTATATTTTTATTTTTTATCATTAATTTCTAACCAAAACATTAAAGATCTTATTTTTTGTGTAAAAATATAACACGTGTTATTTAAATAAGTGAAAATGTCCAAATACAAAAGTTGAATACACGTGAAGTGACATGAAAAAAAGCGAGAAATTACAATGAAAAAGCAAGTGAGAATGTTGCTAGTATTTTTTATGAGTATTTAGATGCATAGATGCTGCCAAAAAATTCAAAACTGAAAAGAAAAGGTCAAATGGCGCTTCACAACTTTGAAAACTTTATAATAAAAAAATAGACTAACGGTCGAATACCAAGTCAGTCATGTTACATGTATGCGTAGGAGGTGTGGGGAATTGAATAAAAGTAAGGACCAAAGCACACGTTGTTCCTCAGTCCAAGAAGAAAAAACCCTAATGGCTCAATTCCATGTGGGCTATCATTTTTACTCACACTCCCAAACTTTTCTAGCCCAATCCAACATGCATCAGACAATTGGGCTTTTAGGGCCCAAATCATTAGATTCAATTGCTAGAGGAAAGTGATTAGGAGCTTTGCTCTCCTAAGAGCAATTCCACCCGTTGGTGGAGGGCAAGGGCAAGGGCAAAGGTAATGGCAGTGATTGCCCTCTGTGAACAGTGCTTGCCTTTGTGCAACTCCACCCGTTCGTGGAGGGCAAGGGCAAGGGCAAGGATTTTGTTTTTTTTGTTTTTGGTTTGGTTGGCCTTAAATATCCCATCGACAATTTCCACCTCAAAATTTTTTTTTTTTTATCTGACGGCCTTAACTATCCCACTGACACACTCCACCACCAACAAATTTGTTATTATCTTTTAAAAAATAAATTTTTATTTTTTGTAAAATAAGGATTTGAAAGGTGAAAAACAAATATATAGTTGATATAGAAGCAAAAATATTGAGTTGTAATGTGATTGGGGGTATAAAAAAAATATTGAGGAATGAAGAAGATGATTGGGGGTATTTATAAAAAAAATTTAAAAAAAAAAGGCCGCTGACATCACACTGACGTCAGCGCCTGTGGGCAGCTGCTCGGGCTTGAGGTAGGGCTTGGTTGGGCCCACCTCTTGCCCTTGCAGATTTGGCCCGCTGCAGGACTGATTTGAGCTTGGTAGGGCAATTGGCCCCAATTGCAAGGGCAATGGGTGGAATTGCTCTAAGCATCAAAAGACAATAAAGAAATTTAGTTAAATTTCAATCACTTGTTCGTGAAAAATGATGTGCAAAGGAGAATCATGTTTTTAATTAGTATGAAAACTACAAAACAAACACACGACGACAATTTGATCGCAATATGTCGAAGTTAAAAGTTAGGGAAACGATCACAAGAATATAATAAATCAAACCTTTCTTACATAACTGAGAATTATACAACTTTACAACCGCATCTACGACAATATTAGCTTAACGAAAAATATGACGAAACACCAAGTGAAGAACACATCAATTTCCTTGGAGTATTGTTTAAACGGAGAGAGAGCTTATTCAAAGTTTGGATTCGACGAGCACTATGTGAAGAGTTTTATGGAGCATGGGATTACGTGGGGAATATCAGATGGTTTGCATGGAGATAATGATGGGTTCAGCACGTCGATGGGTTTTTAAAGTCAAAGAAGATAAATGTTTGGATAAGATGCAGAGTATAACAAGGGAGGGACTTCACCCATCATCGAAACGTGGACATGCGGCTGACTTGGTGTTTAGAGGTGTGGTTATTTTTTTCGAATCAAAGGGGATTGACAACATGTGGTGACGGATGGGTTTTAAATAAGGAAATTTTCCTTGGATAATTATGATGGTTGGTGGATAATTGGTAAATTGCTCACGGCATGGACTTCACAATGTGCCCATCAAGCATTCCCGTCCTATAAATATAAAGGACTTTCAACTTCACACACAAATCAATGCTTTATGCGAAATTTATAAATATAAATGACTTTTGACTTTACAATTCACACACAAATTAATGCTCTACGCGAAATTTCTCTCACATCTTTTTTTGTAAAAGAATTGACTTGCTAACCGTCAACATAATCTTTGTTTGGACTAACAGGTTTGTGTTGGCAACCGAAGGATGACGACCGATTGGATAGACGGGGTTTTCAGAAGCACCAGTGAAGGCCACCGATTGGATAGACGGGATTGGAGCTGTGGAGTTAGCTCACCGAAGGAGTCTCGACCGACTGGATAGACGAGGATTCTTCCTCCTGTGACTGGTTAATTATCCTAAGAATTATCCCAAGTCTCTGCCGACGAGGAGTCTTTAAATTTCTTGCCGAACTAGGTCATCTCATTAGAACGGCCGAACTACATTTACGATAAAAACACTACTCTCCTTTTGAGTATCTTTGTTCTTGTAGTTTGATACTAATTATGACGAGAGCAGTTTTAGAACATTGCCGAGAATGTTCTTTTCTCGGCTGAAATCGCTTGGTCCAAAAATTAGTAGGCAATGCATTCCACACAAGACATAGAGAAAGATGAATGTTTAGTTGAGTGAGCTAATAGCACAAAGAAAGTGCAGAGAGCAATGGGCAAAATTTTCACGTTATTAATATATTTTTCTTGGGATCTAAATCGACAGATATCGCTCAGGGCATGCCTTAGATACAAACTGAATGGCAGCCCAATGAAAAAATAGTAATAACACCACCAATGATGCACATTTTTGACATTTTGCTTGCCAAAAAGTTTGTGATTCATTGGCAGCCAAGTGATGAATGGCAGCTGAGGAGATGCTTTTGCTTGTGTTGCAAGAATTGAAGTAATGTCACTGATTAAATCTGGTCCAATGGAAAGGGATGAATGAAGGCTGAGTTGAGTTGCCAGATCTTGAGGGTAGCCTTGACATTCACTCCTGTTGCATTGTTGAACAAAAATAGCCTTGCTGCTCCATAGATTGCATCTGTTGGGTAAACCCGCGATGAAATTACCGTCCTGCCCCCTTGCGCGTAGCTTTCCACGATTGAATGGTCAACCTGCACATTCAACACTCAACAATTTAGAATCACTTAACCTTTTTTTAGCTCCTTTTACCTCCCATTTACAGTTTGAAGCATATACATAAATACGCTTAATGAGTTATTTATGTATATGCATCTAACGGTGATTGACAGAGAAGTAAGAATTGACTCAGTACATGGAATAAGCGAAGCGGTGAGTTTTATGCTACGGAAGATCATATAACTTGGCAAGGAAAGAAATTCTTACCAATACTCTTGCAGAATATGTTTCACCATCCAACACAGGAACTTCGCCTCCATAAATTTGTTTGAAGACTTCAGGAGCCTTGGACGACCTGCATTACCAAGCACCATGTAAGATAATCACTACATTAATTACACATTGGAAGTTAGACACAACATCTTAACACTAATTATCATTAATTAAGATGCAAATTAACCTTGATTCGTCGTGGCAGAAGTACGTTGTGGCATCCCCATTGGTCGAGTTGGCAACTCGGAAATAAACCGGGGTTAACTCGGAAAGAGTTTCATCTGCAATGACCAAAATGCCAAAGGGTCCGAATGTGCTCCTGTCTACAGCACCATCACCACACCCTGCACTCCCATTCACACTCTCCTTTGTACCCAATAATTCGATTTCAAAGTCGACGAATATGTCCAACTGTCCACAATTTTCAGGCAAGGAAAATGTTAGTAAGTAGCAAAAATTAAACATATAATATGAACATGTTAAAGACGTTTAGCCCACTTTTTCGACATTTAGAATATTAATCACTCAAGGGGGTTCAAGCAGTGCTCAAGGAGTCTCGAGCATTGCTCGAAGGAGCCTTAAGTGACTATGTTTATAAACCTTGAAAAAAAAGCTAAATTTTTTCCTTTTTTTAATGTATTCGAAAAAAGACTAATTTTCGAATGCTTGACAAACCTGTGTAGCAGTTCCAATATCAAGTGGCACAATTGTTCCTGCTTCAACCAAAACATCAGTAAATTCGGTACTGTTCAATCTCAAGTCTTCAACCTCCTCCACTGGCCATTGAAGCAAATTGGTTCCAGTTTTGCTGTCAAACAACACAGTCCTTGGAATCGTCTGCAAAATACGAGCACATAAATTAAATACACGCGTATTTTATAAGAAACAGTTATTGTCACTCAAAAAAAGCCATATATGATCACGTACCTGAAGTGAGGCCCAACCTTTCTTCAAATCATCAGTTTCGGTGTCAGTTTCGTTAATCCAACCCCACAAGATCCTTCTCTCCTTATTTTGGTCATAGAACGTCTTTGATGCATAGTACCTTCCATAGTCATACCTCAACCCGATACCCACGTCCAGAGTCGGGTCATCGGGTACCCATGTCTCATTCTCTATAAAATAAGTCCCAATTGCGTAATGATCCAATTTTGTGTCATCCAAACTAGCTTTTAGCACGTGCTTAACTCCGCCGTTATTTACGGACGTGTCCAAACCCTTGGTCCCGTATATAGAAACCGGGTAAAAGTCGACGCACTCCCACATACCCGTACCCGGGACCTCATGCAAGACCCCATCATGGAGCTCATAGTTTATAAAATCAGTTGTGGTGTACACCATTGTAAGGCCGGTTGTGTTCACTTTTGATCCAATGGTGGTCCGCCATTTGCCATCGGGACCGATCCACGCGGTTGTGGGGTCACGAAAATCAGTGGATCCAATTCCGAATGGCGGAGTCAAAACCGGATTACCCTCGTACTTGACCCAATTAAGAAGGAGGGGATCGGATAGGTCGGCGGGGTAGGCGAGGTTTTGTACTTGCACGGAATCATTGGTGCTCCCGGTGTACAACATCATGATTTGACCATCAGGGAGTAGGGTGGCGGACCCAGTCCACACCCCGTTCGCATCAAACCATCGATCGGGGACCATGGCGAGCGGGAGATAGAGCCAGTGAATCATGTCCCTTGATACCGCATGGCCCCATGTGATGTTGCCCCAGACAGCTGAGTCCGGGTTGTACTGGTAGAACAGGTGATACCATCCCTTGTAAAACAATGGACCTGCACAAACATAGAAATTTAACTAATTAAATTGTTAATAAATTAGTAATTTACAACAAGATCAATCCCGAACACCATGTGTAATGTGGCTTGAGAAACACGTGGGTCCCACCAGAAACACTAAACTTCGTCGTCCATAAGTTTGAATGGCGGGTACATCGTATCTGCCACCGTCCAAGGTGGCAGATGGGCACGTTGCTAAATTACTGAATAAATACATCTACAAATACAAATCAAAATCAAAATCAAAATCAAATCGCATCTAGAAAGAACCACATGTGGGTATGTGTGTGCCATGTGGCTGGGTTTGATTAGGTATTAGCTAGGTAAAGGTGGGCCTCAGACTGTATTGCCCAACTTGATTGATTGGTCCACAACTCACGAAGCAACAGCGCTTTGCTGGAGTTGCCAAAAACAAAAAAGGCTTATTTACTTACACTGCTCCCTCAAACTTAACCTTCTTCTCACTTTGTTCTTTAAAATTCAAAATTTCTCACTTAACCCCTTAAGTGTCTACTATCTGTCTCACTTTGCCCCATGACATTAAATTCAGTTAAATTTTCCGTTTGTGTGCTGATCTTGATCCCTCGTGGCGGCCCCACCCCTACCCCCCCCCCCCCCCCCCCCCCAACCAAACCCAGACCCAACTATACCCGACCGCATCCTTACCCACCTCAATTTGAACTTTTCTTTTTAGTCTGAGAGAGAGAGAAAGAGAGAGAGAGGGAGAAGGGGGGTTGGATGCGAGGAAGGATGCACTGGTTGGGCGTTAGTTGAGGCGTCTAGGGTCGTTATGTGGGCTTGCTGCTGCTATTCCTCTTTTTTTTTTCCTTAATTTCCTTTTAGCTTGTGTTTTATCCACGTGGCAGTATGTCTTCGGTTGTGTGGACCTCACATGGATGCCATATCAGCATATTAATGGAAATTTTAATAGAACTTAATGGTATCCAGCAAAGTGAGACACGCAGTAGACATTTTGGAGATTAAATGAGAAATTTTGAATTTTATAGGATAAAGTGAGAAGAATGTTGAATTTTAGGAAGCATTGGTGTAAATAAGCAAAAACAAAAAAGAGTACTTTGCTGGAATTCCATAATTTATTTGTACTTCAATTTATATTTTCAGAAACGATTCGAATTCTTAAAAAATATTATAGCATGTATGTCAAAAAAATGAGTATCGTTCAATTCTAACCCTATATTTATACACATATATTTGACAACATGACAATGTATATTCTAAATCATTTTAATTATAAAAATGGAGATTCAAATTTTAGTATAAATTGTGGATATGATCAACTAACTTAATCACAGAACGCCTCTAAAAAAAACAATGTCATAAGTTCATATATTGTTTCATAACAAATTCTGATCTTTATAAAAAAAATCATAAATTAATTATGTGATTAGGAATAAAAAGGAAATGTCAAACAATAAAACAAAAAGAAAGTAGAAAGAGTTTTGATTTAAGAACTTACCATCAGGATCTGAAGTAGAAGAAACCAGCGACCCCCACCAAAAGAACGAGATTGAAATTAAGATAAGAAGAAACTTGATTAGTCCAATATAATAAGGATCATCAAATTAAATAGTGAAATTCAAAAGAAGAAAGTCCAAAAGCATATTTGGAATCATGTCCAATTAAGAAAGTTAATCATGGACACAAATCTCACCTAACCATTGGTGTTACTCAAAAATAAATTTAATATAAATAAATAAATTGAGAGAGCTTGTGACTGAAAAGAAAAATAAAATTAAAAATAAAGTAAAAGCTGTGATACCTACCATTCATCCAATTTTCTTCAGGCTGAAAATGGAAGGCAGTTCTTTGCCAAGAAAACATAGCATTTGTCCAATTATATGAAGCTTCCTCTGAAAAATAAGGGTTCGATTTGGCCGAGACTCCTTCCAATTTTCCTCTAGGCACTGAAAACGACCTCGTTTCTGAACTAGTTGAAGCTGGCTGGTATTGGTGGTGGTGATCTGGTTGTTCTGGCACTGTCTTTGGCGGCGCCCCCGGTCCTTGGTGGACGATTAATGTGACCAATGACAAGAGAATTATGAATGAGGAAAATATCACGGCAAAACCCTTAAAGGGTCTCCGATGAGACGGCGGAAGACCGGCGACGGAGGGGTCTTCTCCAGGCAAGGGAGCGTAGGAAGTGTTGGTGGTGTCCATGTTGTTTGGTGTCTCTCTCTGCAAGTGGAGATTGAGAGAGAGGTAAGTAAGTGTGGGGAGAAATAATTTAAACGGGGTTTAAATAGGGGGAAGATTGTGAGGAATGAGCATGGAGATTGGAGTGTAAAGAGTGGATTCGTGGTTGTCCAATTTAGATGGAGAGAGAGAGAGAGACAGAGAGGTGTACAAATGGACAGTGGCCAAGGGGTACATTAAGTTGTATATAGGCTCATGATCCAATCATCCAACCCCTCTTTTATTTATTAATTTAGGGATTACAAACTCGAGAACAAAAAAATATCGCGAATTTGAAGATTTATTTTATTAAAGTGAAGAAAATAGAAGAAGAAGAAATTACCTTACAAATATTTATGAAACTTGTGTGATTTTTGTCGGAGCACCAAATTTTCAAGCAAACAAAATCCTAGAAATAATTTCCAAACAAAGCGTATCTTAACGTTATGAAGGAAACAATGTGGTGTTTAATTGATGAAAGATCTTTTCGATAAAGTCTATAAAACTCTGTATAATTAAACTAGAGTAGGGTTAGAAATTGAAGTGTTGCGTCCCTTTGAACCGTTAACGAATGGAGTATTTATATTAACTTGGGGTGGATCATTGTTTGATTGGAAAATTGTAAACTTGCTCGTTTTAAATCCTAAGAATACAGGAGGGCAAGTTCTTGTTAGCCCTTTTGATCATATATGGACCGCCTTGTCCTTAAGCGTTTTTGAATGAGGATTCTTCTCCTCTTCGTATTGTAATTGATATGTTGATAGACGGTCTTGGTTTATTAATTTCGTTGATTTCGAAAATTCAAAGTTATTCAAGGGAAGAATTGACAAAAAAAATATTATTAATTTCTTCTTACAAATTCAGTTGATTTTGAAAATTCAAAGTTATTCAAGGAATTGACTACAATACTTATATGTATTTAATATAATCACCATATGACCGTCGAGTAGTATAACTTTCTTTTTCTTTTTTAAAAAGGGGACCAGCTGGTGACCAAACCACAGCAGTTCACCACTTCAGGAGCCGGGAAGACTCACAAAGGCATTTTAGTCTCCTTCTGGGCACCATCGTGTGATTCACCAGCGTCAAAAATCAAATCCAGGACCAGCCTTGTGGAATATGGGTCTAGAATTCACCCCGACCACTGGGCCACTCCATGGTGGTTGTCGAGTAGTATAATTCAATGTTATAATTATATAGGCAAGTAGTATATGAATGCCCGGGTACCATCGTGTGATTCACCAGCGTCAAAAATCAAATCCAGGACCAACCTTGTGGAATATGGGTCTAGAATTCACCCCGACTACTGGGCCACTCCATGATGGTTGTCGAGTAGTATAATTCAATGTTATAATTATATAGGCAAGTAGTATATGAATGCCCTCCAGATGTGGACTTGAAACATTAGTTGGACATGTGAAATTAAAGTGATTAGTTGGGATTCCATAAAAGGTGAATACCATTGAAAAATTACTTAGTTGATAATTTTCTTTCAAAACTTTTATTTAGTTAATTCTTTTTTCTTCATTTAGGGTGGAGAACCCGATTATGCTTATTTTTCATTAATAGTGTCATTAGTAAATATGGCTTAAAGTAGATGGCGTGTTACCGCAGTGGCGAAAAACAATCATGCATATGCACCCTGGTATATGGATTCCCACCGACTCTCATCTCCCTAACAATTAACTGTCTAATCTACTAACACTACCGCTCTACCAAAAAAAATGGTTTAAATAGTAACAATCTTTGAAATGCATTATTTTGATTAGAGCCCATGGAATCATGATACAAATCGAATATCCCTTAATTTTTAATGATATGGCCAAGACAAATCATAGATGAAAATCGTACGTAAAGTAAAACATTCTTTTAATTATATGTTGAGTCTTTAACTTGGGTGGTCTAAAACTTGAAAGTCTCTAATTAAATTGGTTTCGTAAATTTTAGAAATACGACAACAAATTGAGACTTTTTTTTTTGCAAAGAGACGTGCACATGGACATGGTGGCGAAGACCAAGTAGGATAAACTTGATATGTTTGCTCCATTCTTGCACTTCCAATTTGATACGATTACTAATGATGTCTATATATGTGTATGTATTCAATATTTCATACTTAGAGAATCAATTCAACCATTTTATTTAGCTATTTTGACACATCCCGATCTTGACACGCCACTTGTCGATTAACACTTTCTGACACCTAGCGTGTCAGGATCTATAATGATATCTCATATAGGTGAGACTTATTCAGAGAACTACTGGGGCTACCCAAGACAGGGGGCTACGACCCGGCTACCTACAAGTGAGTGAGTGGGTCTTTGTTTTGATAAATATATTATTACGTAGGGTTTTCACTGTTTTCTTTAAATTGTTAGCATGACTTATACAATATGTGATTGTTGGAGGTAGAACATCTGTATTATATTTGCCATACATTTTTATTATACTGTTGCTCATCATTAGATGTAGAACACCCAGGTATCAGTACTTAGTCCTAGGGTCATGACTAGCCTTGACGTTTGAAGGTATCACACCCAGTACCGCTACGCAACTTTGGATCCATTATAAGTACTAGCATGTTCTAGGTTGCATTAGACTTGAAACATTAGTTGGACTTGAAACATTAGTTGGACATGTGAAATTAAAGTGATTAGTTGGGATTCCATAAAAGGTGAATACCATTGAAAAATCACTTAGTTGATAATTTTCTTTCAAAACTTTTATTTAGTTAATTCTTTTTTCTTCATTTAGGGTACTGTGAATATTCGTCATGTTTCCACTTATTTGGGTCTAAAGTCAAATTATGACATTACGTGGGGGTTATTGTGAAATTAGGCCAAACTTACACCAAGATATTTTGGGTATCTACAAGTTGACATCTTTTGGCAGCAAAGATGACACTTTTCTTGTAGGCTGGAGGTGTGTTTGCAAGTAGATAGTTAATTAATGTTATCATTCTTTATGCAAGTGGAGCCTTGGCGGTGGAATGCATCAAGTGGCTTTGCTTTCACAAATTGCCTATATAAAGAGCTGCGAGGGCAAAGAGCTAGAGACACTCAAACCAACCAAAAATCAGAACATACATGTTCTAAGGAAAGCCAACCTTTCAAACACCAAAGGGAAAAACCCCTCTCTTGAAAGCCAAGAAGTGGCATTCATCAGTTTATTCAACCTGACAACAAGCTTCCACAAGCTTTCATAAGCCTACACAAGGCTTTAGCAACCATTCACAAAGCTTCGACAACTTGTGTTAAAGCTTTTAGATCAGAAAACCCTCGATCTTAGAATTAGCTCTGCCACTTCTCTCTGTGGTATCGATTTAAGCCTGAGAAAGAATCTCCTTTAGGCTACTCTCTTTTTCTCAAAGAGACAAACTTGTAGAGAAGCCAATTCGATGGCCTTGTCTCCAATCCGATGGGCATAAAAGCCAATTCGATGACCTTGTCTCCAATCCGATGGGCATAAAAGCCAATCTGAAGGCCTTGTCTCCAATCCGATGGGCATAAAAGCCAATCCGATGGCCTTATATGCAATCCAACCATACTTTGGTTGATGTTTACAACTTTATTTATTTACTGTATTTACTTATTTGTAAACTTTCAATTCAGTTTATATATGTTTACTTTGGTACAAGCTATATTTTCTTTATTTACTGTTTATTGTCTTTACTATTAAAGCATTCCAATTGAATATAACCAGTTTATATTCAATCCATATTCCAACCATCTTGGTTTTGTTATATATATCTACATAACAATTAAAGTCCTTAACAGGCAAGGCAAACAAAGAACCTAAGTTGAGCAATCTTTTGGTTAGAAGTTAAATAACGCAATCTCAAAACACCCACATACACACCGTCTACTAGCGGTACCTAGTGGTGGCACGCTCGCAAGCTCTCAATTCGTGTTCATATAACTATAATAGTATCCGTACCATGCCAATCGGATTACTAGCGGTACAAAGTCTATTACCATTACCATGCCAATCGGATTACTATTAAATCTATTTCAGGGACTATCCGTATTACTATTATAGTATTTTGAGGATCATATTGAGGAGTACGACGTATTTTCAAAAACTATACATGTTTTCCAGTGAGGGGATAGTGTCCTCTTGAAAACAAAGGTTTTATCAAACTTTTATTTTTGACCCACTCACCCTTTAGGACTTGGTGGCGGGATTGATGTCCAGTGAGACGAGGGCTTTCTTCGGATATGGTTGGTGGTTCTGATAGCTTCTCCCGATTATGTAGGATTTGTTCCTACCTTTAGTTAATTTATGTTTATCCATCCTCACGAGGATGTGAATGTTTTATATTCACTGCACTATTTACTATGCTCTGACTGTTATGCACCTGTAATAATGAGTTTTACCCATCACCACATTTTTACTTCCGCTTCCAACTCTAATTTTACTCACTTTTCTCAATCACATACATAATTGGCTTTCGTCACTTAACACATGTAGCACTTCCCGACACTTGACGTGTCAGGATCAGGATATGTCATATTTTGTGGGAACTTGCTATTATTGTCGTAGCATATGGTAATTGGGATAATCTCAAATCAAATTAGAAAGCCTTATGCCACATTAGTTAAGATTAACTGGTTTGAATCTTAATGCCATATTAGTTTGAATGAAATATTTTTCGCACACTCTTTTTCTCTTTATGCACATTCATATTGACCTCTTAATTCTTCTTTTAGTTCTTTATTTAAAATCTATAGATAAATAGAGTGTGCATGAGAGAAAACAAATTGTGTGGAAATTAAGCTCTTTGAATATTAAGAAGAAAATCGTGTGTCATTTGTTAAACTTAAGCATGATGGTGTCCCTAAAATGTTATGGACTTTCAAATCAAAAGACAAGTGTTATCTTCCCCGTTTTCTAACATGAGTAATTGCTTTATAACCCTTTTAGTTTTCATTTTTTTGGAAACTAAAAATTGAAAGCCAAATTTTAAAATTTACAAAAGTAACTTTAGTTTAGGATTTTTAATATTAGCGTTGTGATAGGTGGCATCATAACCAAAGGTTAGCCAAGTCGTGGCACCCATAGGCTAGTGCCATCGAAGAGGCTCGACAAAAGCAGACTCGTAATCGGGTGAATGCCTTGCTACACAACTGAAGGGGCAAATTTCAAGCGAGCGGGTTGCCAAGGCGTTTTTCTTTGGCTGCTTGTGCTTACTTCCCTCGTTCTTGTAATGGGGCTGCTCATTCTATTGCGAAGTTCACCTTGAGCTATAGTGATACTTTTATGTGGGAAGATGAGGCTCCCCCTTGGCTTGACCCAATTCTTTCCAGGGGAGAGATTGAGCTTCAAGAAATAGTGAATGGCCTTATCAATTAAAACTGATAAACGAAATTGTTATTAAACGGTCATCAATAAAACAAATGATGAATGTAATAGAAAAACAAGAGAAAATGGATGAATGATAAGAAAGACTTTTGTTTGCTACAATTAAAAGAAGCGTTGTCGAAGCGTCCATGTCAAAACGTGGCTTCAAAATGTGGCTACCAGAATATCACACAGTTTTAGATACTGGATAATAGATCACGAAATACCAATAAATCATGGTGGATAGCTTGATGATAATTGCTAGACCAACAAAAAAATAAATGGGTATTAAATATGTTATATCATTTGATTCATGTGTAATGTGGTGAGAATTGACAGGGATGGTGAGGAGCATCGAAAGAGAATGGATTTTAATCATGGAGTGAGATTGAAGGAAGAAAACTAACTTTTGATACAAAAAATAGAAAAGTAGTTGAAAGTTGCAAATATTATACAAGTCACTCGTGAGGAAAACAATCAGAATTTATCTTCTTGTTTAGCAATGAATTTTTGTTTAATTAGATGACATGATTTAAGTGGTTTAAAGATAAATGTTCTTTTTGATGGTATGATTTGTTGAAATAAATCTTAAGTTTGTTCCTCTTTCACCTTGTAAATGAAGGTTTTTTATGCGTGGAAAATGTCATTAGTATGCAAACCGGTCATAAAAGTAATCGCATTTTTAAAAACTGCAGTTAACGGCATTAGAGAACATAGTTTATCACTTTAGTAACAATATTCATATATATATTTTTTCATGTGTTTTCATAAGACGTAAGGTAACAAACAACACAAGTATATTATGTTGACGATGATGAGGAAAATGACGTGAGCTCAAAATTTTGAATTTACATATATACGAGACCTGTGAAGAAAATCGATACAAAATAAAAAAAACAATATTGATGTGTTGTTATTTGATTATTATTGTAATTAACGTTGGGTACGTGACATGGAAAACAATGACATAGAATATCAAAGACGAGCGAACATGTGGATTATATATGTCTAATAATTTGCTCCAAATCTCACATCACTTGAGGTATATAATTAACATCCGATAGATCTTGATGTGTTAATCTTAAACCAACCCCTTTTTTGTTCCAAATCTCACATGATTAAGTATAGCATTACCTAACATTCAGTCTTAATTGATTTGATTTCTGGAATTGTTGAAGATTAGGAGGAATGAAAGAACGGTAGCTTCAAATTAATGAATCTATCACTCGCTACTAAGATTCTTCACCCATCATAAAAAATGCAGTCAAGATTTTTCAACTATATACATATACTACTTAATCACTTTCTTAATTGCATTAAACTATGCCGAGTCCTGTATATGTTGTCAGTGAAGGAGGAAATTAAACACCGGTAGGAGTCGCTGACCATATTATTTTTAGGGCACTTCTTACAAACGTCTACCGATTATATCCTATATACGGGTGTATTGAACGATTGAATTTATACGATAATAAACAAATCAAGATGGATGGTGATTATTTTATTAATTCATGGGACGTCAAATGAACAGAATAAAGACGGTGATGATGGGGTCTCCTCCCGTCACTAGGCTCGATTTCTTCCTCCAACTACTCAATTAGGTGCAAAATAAACAACATAAAACGAGTTTCAAGTCCAAATCTTCCATCAACTTCCAACGTGCTTATATATTAAATGGATAATAAATTACTAATAAAATCGAACCCATGCTTCATGCCTTCCAAGTGCTGGGCCAGCTTTCACTCCAGTATTTTGCAATCTTCATGATTAATTATGTGTCCTTTTTATGATACATTTCTTTTAATTTAAATTTTGTGGACAGTGGAGCATGCTAGAAACTTTAGATGGACTGAACAGTTTGCAACGTGTGATAATTCTAATGATTTTTTGTCCTGTTTCGTTTAAGCTATGCACCGGCCCCCATTAAATTTCGAGTTCAAATCTCACTTGATTAGAATATCGCATTATCAGAAAGGAAAAAGAATACATCACAATGCTTATATTTTGCGTAATTAAAAGAATCAACAAATGATCATTCGATTATCTACGGAGACCTTAGGAAGAAGATATTATACTTGATCAACCAAAATCCAAAAACAAAAAGGAATGAAATAATGAATACATTGAGAAAGAAAGAAAGAATGAATGAAGGCACCTTAATTAGTAAAAACAGAAGATAAATTAACCAAAGGCATTTACAATTAAGGCACAAAGCTTTTTACGGCCAAAAAACGGCAAGAAGCGACGAGCACAGACCAGCAAGCATGCTTCGATGCCAGCCTGCTCCCCAAAGCCTCTTGGAGTATACTTATCTAGAGAAACTTGAAAAGAAGTCGTCCGGCTGGTTTTCATCGTATAAGCATGTCAAGATTATCTCTTCTATGTGATTATCTATGCAGTAATTTTTATAGAGCACTTGACTTCATATAACCAGTGACTTAAGAAACTCCATTACCTCCGAGGGATCCCTGAGAGAGTAAAATGCATTGCTGTCCTTGGGCACGGCCGAGACTAAAATGCCATAACCTTGGTTTCTTTCTCTCAAGACCTGTTTACAGTCCCCCACATCAAGTTAGCAATTCGATCGGTTTTATAGAAGACCGTCAAAACAACTCGATAATGAAATTTTCGAATTTTACCTTGAATGCATCTTCATCTGTGCGGTCATCTCCAATATATATCGGGAGCACATCTTCGCAATTACTTAGCCCTAATATAAAAGTTTCATTGTAGGGAGGGTATAAGATGGAATTTAATGAATTCTTGAAGATTACTTTAAAGCAGCAAGAGAGATGGTAAAACTCACCAAGAGATTCAAGTAAAAACATGACGGCCTTCCCTTTATCCCAGTTTATTGTTGGTCGAACCTCTAAAACCTACAAATAAAGATAGAACAAAAATATTTTGAATAAAAATTACCATAGCAGAAAGATAGCACATTAATATTGAAGCTGAAGCTAAAGGAGATCAGCTTGCATTTAGGCTTTAAAAAATACCTTTCGCCCATGAGTCAAGCGCAAACGTGGGTAGTCTTTAAGAATTTCATGGACACATTGCGCAACTGCAGGCCAACTCTGAAGACACAGTGTATAATTAGTAAACGCAAAAGAAAAATTAAATGCATAACAAAAGAGACCCTCCCTCCAGCCTTTCCTAGTTTTTTTTCCCCTCTGCCTGAAAAAGTATCTTAAACTCATAATTAATCAAGTTTATTTCTGTAAGAAAAGACTACCTTCTCATCTACGTTGCGGTAATGTACAGAGACACAGAACTTATTATCCTCAACTTTAGCTCCTTCAATGTCTTTCGTACTTTCAACAAGCAATTTAAATACCTGGTCAAGCATAAAAAATCAGAACACTATCTTGTCATTCGTAACAGAAAAGATAGGAAGGGACTTCTGATTTATTGCATTGATGCACACGATTGCAGAGAAGAAATTTACAAACCTCTCTAATCATAGGTAAAAATTCAGCTGCAGGCTGGAACAAATTAACCGCCTTACCCTGAATTTACCAAAAACCAAAAGATGTTAAAAGAACAGAACAAATAAAAACAGAACCCCAATACACATTCACATATTTTTTGCGCGCATGAGAAGGAGAGAGCTTGTAGCCAATTACCTTTTTGTCGGTTGACTTAAAACGGTTTCTCTGGTCATCATTTATAGATTGTATAGCAGGGGCCATTATGTCCATCCCATGACTACCCGCATAATAGAGTTCATTTAGTTTTACAAACTCGTATACCTGATAGAATAGGACACAGAACAATCAAAATCAGCGAGCACCAGAAAAGATGGTTAAAAATGTAAACAAACAGATGATTGGCGAAAAGTATGTCATGCATTTAAGGCCTCGACTAGCAATTACCTTGTCATGGCTTCTTCCACTAATAATTGCTGTTGGGAGATGTTTTGCTACCCTTTTTACAGCTGCACGCATCTAAAAAGATTAAAACAACTTTGATGAGCAAGCGGAGAGTATTGAGTTTTGGATGAAAAATATACAAGTATCAAGATATTCTTACGGCATCAGACATAAAGGCACAGTCAGGATTATCTACAATTGGTGAAAGAGTCCCGTCATAATCAAGAAACAATGCTATTCTCTTGCCTTTGGCATAATTAGAGATTTGCTCAAAAGATGTAAGTGCGGATGGATACTTGACCTGCAAGATTAGACAGAAAGCTGTCAAGTACTGCATAAATAACTTAGATTTAAAGCCTCTTGGAGGTAAAAAACACATGAAGGCATAATTATTACCATCCATGTGTGATAAGCAACATCAGCATCTGTCGCCCCAGACTCATTGTTAACTTCCTTCGTTATCTTTCTGTGAGGAGGTGATGAAGATTTCATGGCATCGAGCCAAGAGCTAGAGCGAACATCATCAAGTAATCCAGTCTTTCTCCTAGGGATTGTTAGGAATAGACTTGCCGGGAAAGCTGCTCCTGGAGGTGAATATGGTAACAGGCTGGTATGGACACCACCAAGTCTTGACTTGCTCAAGGGTGCAGGATCAGCAAGAACAGGAGAAGCATGATTTGATTTCAGGTCCATTGGATCCAGATTTGTAGCACGTCGTACGAAGTAATGTTATCACAAATAAATAAGTGTATAAATCTATTATAACTTCTTCAGATTACCCTGCAATCAACGAAAAATAACCATTTCAATGTCTTCTTGCAAGTGCTAGTTAACAATCAGTCCCTCAAGGGTCCTTATATCTAATGAACAAAGAAACAATCATTAGTATTGAACAAAGAGATTTGCATCTTAAATAACTGTTGACTGCAAGAGTTAGGCAAAACAAAATTCCATTAGCTTTCTATTTTTAGGAGATTACAGAAGAGGAGGGTTCTGTGAATATAGGAAGCACACTTTCAGGCAATATTTGACAGATATGGTAGTGAATTTCGTAATGAGATTATGCTAAAATCTAGCTGAAAATAAACACATGCTTCCAAGTTACGCGAATTTGATAAAACACAAGGACATTTCATTTGAAAGTAGCAGCAACATGTTCAGTCCAATTTCTTAGTTTCCAAAATTGAAGCACACTATGAAGCTTTGCACACAGGAGGGAATACACAGCCCATAGCTAAAGGGGAAAAGCTAGAACCTCAAGGGTTGCCAAACTACTTGTGCAAATTTACACAAATACAACATTCCTTTAACTCTGCAGAATAACCATATGGTGTGTGAACTTTGAGAGTTAAATCAGTGTGTTAGTCACCAAACATAACTCAGAAATGCATGCGTATGTTTAAACGAGATCGACTGTGCTAGAACGTACGTTATTATACACGAAACGCAGGAATACAAAAAACACTACAGATTCTCCGGCTACGAATATTGCAAGAGAAGATATGCAAATGTTTGGACAAACAGGTCAACCGAAAATATGTGACTGGTAGTTGCATACCATTAACAGCTCCTATGTCCCACACACCGGGGACGAAAACATATCAGATGAATCACACACAACCACAAAAAGAGGGCCTCCGCACAAACATGGAATCTTCAAAACATATGAAATGGACAGATTTGGATGCAAGAAAATTTGTGACCACCAACACCACCACCTAAAAAAGAAAACAAGTACACGTTGCAAAACATTACATAATTTTCAATCTTACTTTTGAAGGTAGGGGGATTTGAAGGCAGGACTCGAGTAAATACTCTTAACCACGTGAGCTACACGGCTTGTGGCATTCTAGAAAGTACAACCGAGACCAAACCCAAGAGTGGAATTGAAGTCTATGGTCAAGATTTTGCATAAATGACTTCAATGATTAAGACTTTTCTTTTCTTTAAAATTTTTCCCTCTTGGTTTTCAATAGTTTACGCGATTGCGACATGATTCGACATTTGACAAATTGGAGTGAAAAATCAAAGGATGAAAACAAAAGAACAATATCACATCAGCTCAACCGAAAACAGCTCAATGGGACACAATGTTGACATAATCAGTTTTTGCGGTTAGAAACAACTTAATTAGGAAACAAAACAGCCATAATTAAATCAATTTAAAATTCATAAATCTTAATTATTAACAGAACCCAATTCTCATTAGTGACAAAGATCAAAACTTTCTTAATTAATCATCTATTTAGTACTAAAAAGTTTATATTTTTCTTAACCAGGCAACAAAAAATACACCCAGAAAATCGAAATTCGAATTGCATTACGTGCGAAACTGAAACAAAACGAGGGCGAAACGACGACGTACCAGATAGAAGAAATTTTGATCCGAAACGCCAGCAGTCTTCGAAATGCAGGGGCGGATTCAGGAAACCTTCAAAACCAAATTACCGAAATCAGCAGCGGATAAAAAAAAACGGTGAGGCGGATGGAAAAATCCGAAATGCTCTGTTTGGCAGCCAAGAAAACAGAGGAGATTAAAAAGGGAAAACGAAAAAGAAAGAAGCATTCTTCGGCAGCCGCCGCTTTTATTCAAACAAACGGTACTATTATTTTCTCGGCGAAAAGAAAAAAGGGTAATATAATTTTCCCGGCGGCCAAACAGATGACTTAGAAAAGGGAGAGGCTTTAAACATTCACCTTAATCCGCAAGCAACGAGGTGCGCAGGAAATCGGAAATAATAGGGTAAAAAAGTTATGGCGGAGAATCGCGAAGGAAGCGACCAATTAGATAAAAAGAGGCAAATAAAAAGAAACGTATAAAATCGGAATCGACGAAACGGCAAATGAGCGAACGAGAGAGAGAGAGAGAAAAGAAAGAAAGCCCTCAATTTTAGAGTCTCTATTTATAGAGAGTTTCGGGTTTCTACGAGAGACGTGCTCCACAATCCAACCCGGCCGCCGGGGGGGGGGGGGGGGCCCCGCCCAACCCCCCCCCCCCCCCCCCCCCCCCCCCCAAAAAAAAAAAACACAAACGCCTCCGAGGCTTCGAGCGTGTACGCGCAGCGTTCTAGGTCAATTGGTTCTAATATTTGGTCTTTACCTAACATCTTTGTTAGCTCACTCTACTTAAATATTCACTCAGCGACTTCTTCTTCTACACATTTTTCGTTTATTTTGTCCTTTTATTTTCTTTTGATCTTTTTAATTCGAAGGCTAAACATTCATATGAGCGTGTACGGTGACAAAAATTGGAGGTGTAGAAATCAGTTTGTTACCATTAGTTATGTAAGTGTTAGTTTGATAATGTAACTAGGTTTTGGTTAAGAGTCTATGAGTACAATTTGCCCCTAAAAATTGAAAAAAAAACTTTCATGATCTGAGTGAACTGTCAACATGACGTCTCTTACCAATAATACGACTTTGTATTATATCACCGACACATAACATCACACTACCAATGTAACCTTGCTATTAAGTCGACTTTTGAGGTAAATAGTAGACAAGAGATTTTACACCAATTTAAAATGTATTATTTTTCTAATGTGAGACAATTGAGCCCTAACAACGGCTGTGGGGATCGTCGCGTGAGGATTCAGAGAGTGGATTGTGGTGGCTGGTATAATAAAATAATAATTTCGGTTTGTAACTGCAGGATCATTGTGATTCTTAAATCATATTTTTCAAATTAAACGTTAAATTAATATTATAAATGAAAAGAGACGGAGTTAGAGGGGCCCAGAGGATCCAAGACGGGACACGTACGGCGGGAGTTTCGCGGGGAAAAGCGCGTGAAGACACTTGTGGTCGAGTAGGAGCTGACATGGCCACGTTGTGGAGCGGGGCCCGCTACGTAAGTGCTGGACGTGTCGTCGCTTTCAGCATCAAGTTGGTGGTCGTCGGTGGCGGTGGGTCCGCTTTGTTGACAATAATACCCAAATGAGGTTGGTCCCACGTGGCGATGAGAGGGAGGGTCGGGGCCCACGCGTCTTTGTGGCCACACGATGAAACTGCGTGGCAGCTGATGGACCCTGTGCGTGAGAAAGACGTGGGTGATGTGTATGGCAAAACGACATTGCTTTGATGCGTATTTGCATGTGCGTTTGAGAGGGAGAGAATACATGTTGCCCTTTTTGTGCTTTGAAACAAAAAATATTTGGCAATTGAATATTTGGCAATTGGTTTTGCATCTTTCCATCTACTCTAACACTTGATTGAGCTGTAATAGGTGGTAGGGGTGCAACTTGGGTTGGGTCAACTCGAATTCGCTTATACTCAATCCGATTTCAAACCCAATCGGGCAGGTTAGAATGAAGAAAAAATCCGCCCAAACTCAACCCGACCTCAACCCGATCATTTATTGGGTTGGGTTGGGTTGATGCCTTACCCGTCCATGTCAACCCAAACCCAACCCTATTTGGAGTCCAAATTCACCTATGCATATATTACCCATCTCACTTCATATTATATAAGTTATGTATAGGTTTTGGAATGACTATACTTGAAGTTTATTGTTCGCTTTCATATTGATAATGAATGATAGTGTTACTTTTACATTTCTTTTTGTTGAAGCTTTGGTATACGTCTTGTAATTTAATTTCAACTTTGCATGGTTGAAACATTAGAAATAGTCTTCAAGTTGTTTGTTTTAACTTTTGTGTGTAAATAGAATTTTAACTAATATTGACGTTGTTTGGTTTAAAATTTGAAAAATCATGCAAAATAAGGTGTTATAAGATTGAACTCGATAAAGTTGGGCGAACTCGAATCCAACTCGAATAAGCCCGAACCCAATTAAAACCCGAACCCGAACCCGATTAAACCTATATGAACCCGAACCCAACCCAAATCTACATTGTGAAGATTGGGTTAGGGTTGGGTTGACCATCAAACTCGCCCGATTTGCACCCTTAATCTGTGGGCAAGAAATTTGGAATTTTTTTCTTTATTTAATTTAAGCTGAAATAAAAGAAAATATGTCGCTTGTAAGTGCCAAATTATTACTAAAAGAAGTAAGTACGTGCAAGTCGATGAGTTACGTCATTAACTTAATGAAGAGTATAAACTAAAGGATAATACTTAGGTACTCACTAGTGAGTACACCATATACTCACTTTAATGATTTAGCTCAATAATATTTTAACACATATTTTATTGTTTTAAAAAATAAAATATATGCTATTTAATTTTTCTTGGACTTTTAAACATAAAGAACACATGTCATCTTTTAATTGGGCCAAATCAAAAAGTGAGTATATAGGGTACTCACTAGTGAGTACCCAAGTATTGTCCTAAACTAAAAGATTTGATGAAAGAACTTTCGAGCGTCAAATATCAATCTCACTTAATGACATTTATCGTTTTCTAGGCCACTCACATTTGTTCATTGGCGAAATGGAAAAATCGACACATGTAATTAGCCCAAAATAGTAAATTTCATTTTAAAACTCTATTAGAATATGAGCAACCAACCTAAAATTAATTGGCAGAAGATGACTCAACATTATTTAAACAACTGAGACAATGCTTTCTTTTTCAATATGGGACCATATTCAAACAATAGTTTGCTTAGCCTTTTGAGATGTTATTTTTGTAGTTTTTATTTCATCTTAATTACTAAAAAAAATTGATACAAAATTGTACATTTGCTCAATAAAATGGTATGGGGCCTAAGAAAAATAAATTTGATAATGTTTAATCACAACTAAACCATTAATTTAATAATTGATACTTAAAATGCACAACATAACGATGGACATGAAAATATTTAGTATAGTCGGTCTAACGACAATAGTTATCGCAATAAATGGCACCAAATGAGATTGGTGGAATCAATACAAGATTTCAGTATTCTTGTGAAAACTGACAAGTGAGTATGAACGACACGGTTGACACATCTGGATAGTCGTTTTTCTCAACCAGTAGTCTCATCTCTTAAAACGTCACCAATCCCCCGCACAGAAAAGGAACAAGACCTGTACTATGATTCTATCAAGAACTTGGGCACGCGTGTGGGATGATCCGGCGGGGCCCCGTCCGAGCTGGCGACGCATCTCCCGCTTATTTTAACGAGTCATAGACAGGGACAGCTGAAACCAAAAATGAAAAATGGAAATTACGAGGAACATGGCCGGAAAATGGAAAATAAGTTCATGGGAAAAGCGAGAGTGGCCTTTTCGAGAGGTTTGACTGGACTACATTTAGGTAATTTAACTTTTCGGTAATTAGCGCATGGTGGGGCCCAGGTGGCAATTGGGTACTTGCAGTCACGGACAAGCGACGACGGAATCTTATTTTCAACGCCGTGAGGTGCGGTTGCGGATTAAAGAATCTGACTCCAGATTTTCTACCTAATATATATATATATATTTTTTTTTTAATTTAAATTTATTTGATGTTTAATAAGCATGCACGTTTATTTTCGCACAGCTAAAAAAAATAAAATTGTTCCAATTAGTTAAATTTTACAATCTAAACCAAAAAAGAAGAAATGTTTTTTGCCTTATGCAGAACTGGAAGTCTCTGTTTTAACTTTGTTTTCTCGTTTTTTTCTTGTTTTAAATGAGACCTAAATCGTTAAATTAAGTTATAAAAACGCTTAATTTGGCTCAATATATTATTAGAAAATGCGGGGAAATGAAGTTTTTTATGATACACTAAATGGTGATTGGGTCAATCTTAAGTTTTTTAGTGGGTGGAGCGTTAAAGTTATGCGATTTTGTGTGAACAACATGATTTGATAATTTGATAATAATTATTGTGAGATTGCCTGGAAGTTGGTTGAAAGTTGATAGTTTAAAAAGTGCCACAGAATCAATGAAAACGTGTTTGCATCGCGTTTGACAAAAGGGAAACCCTAATAGTAAACAATACTTTAAAAGCAATAAAGTCCATTAAAAAGTCACACTAATTAAAAAAACATATTGCGTGACTTAATAGATTTATACAATATTTTTCAAAAGTATTAGGTCCGACTGCATGCTATATAGTCTATAGCACATGCCCTTTTATAACACGAAAGGTTAGATGTAAAAGTTCCGTTGTATATCAGCCTGCACAACCTCCAACTACAAGCAATTTTCGGTGTATTTAGAACACTAACGGTCATGTTATATTAATATTTAACTCAACTTATAAAATGTGATTTTTTTTTAATATACTCTAGAAAGTTTGATATATCAACATGTTTTCAATTTTTATTATAATAATAACAAGAGTTACATACACTATGTAACTTATATTCTCAGTACTAATAAAAAAAATCCTTCAACTACCAACCTAACAATATGTTTTGTATCTAATTTTTTAATTAGTGGGTGGTTAATTACCCTTAATATAATAGTGCAAAAGTTTTATTTCTATACTCCCATGTAATACTTGTACATACAGCAAGCAATTGTAGAATCGGAATCTGCTAATTATTAGTTTAATTAAGGTAATTAAAAAGAAATTAAAAGATGATCACTTCCGTTGGGCAATGAGTCAGTGACACAACTTGTGATGGAGAGCTATTTTATTTTTAATTCACAAAAAACACTACTTGTCTCAAAGTATGCTGACAAAATATGGTGTAAAAAAATGCTAAAGAGACCATCTTTTTAGATGGTGTTTTGTAGGCCACATGATGTGACGTTTGATAGTTGAATATCTTTCTTAATGATTTAAACAATGAATCTAATCATTAACTACTACATTATGTGATCTACAAAATATGATTCAAATAGATGTTATCTCTACAAAATATAAAAAATTTATGCTACTATATACTCTGTCAACATACATTCATTTCATTTTTTTACCAGATTGGTTGACTGAATCATTTTGAACGTATATTCTTTTTATATATGTGTGCGTGTAAATTTGACCTAAAACAAATATCGAAGCATGGATTTTCGACCGATTGCAAATAGATCGAGGTCAAAAATTGCGACCGTTGTATTAATTTTGGTTGCAAATTCCAGCATGGGTTGCTGGATTTTGCTGCAGGAACGAGATGCTGTGAAAATGTGAATAAACAAGAGGCTAGGTTTTCAGAAATTCAAACTAAAGATACAAAAAGGTTGTGCTGGATTTTGCTACCGACACTACAGCTAAATTAGGAGAAAGACTTCTATTGCACTTTTACGTGGCATCTTATTCCGTAAAAGTTGCTCTCCTAGACAAACGGAAGATGTGATGGTTTATATACTGAGTCTTCTTGTAGTGGTCTTTGATTAGTTATGCAATCTGACAAGGCTGGGAGGTCTTGGCCTAGGTTGATAGTTGCTTAGTTGTTTTGGCTTTTGTCACCGTGTAGCCGGAGAAAAATTAATGGTTGAAGATGATGAGTATGAACTTGAGACATTATTCGACCCGAAAAAAAGAACTTGAAACATTATTTTTTGAGCTGAGATGCATCGATAAACTGCCTTGATCATATCATTTAGTAGAATAATAGACATGTTAACAATTACCGCAATATTAGATTTGACATGAAGTTAAATAGATTTGATTTCTTTCTTCTCCCCTAAGCATAATAAATGTTAATTAATTGATTTTTCATTTCTCTTTTAAGTAGGTTTTCTTCCATATAAGGCCTAATAGTTGTACGTACGCGCGTAGCCTACAAACCCTAAACCCTAGAACTGTTATAACCTTTCTTCCATTCACTAACAATTTCTTAGCCATGTCTGAAACTGAAAGCCAAAGCCCAGACATCGAGAATACCGATGGTGGTGTGCCTCTATTTCTGCTCGTGTTGTCTGCTGGTATGTTTGCTCTTGTGACGAGTAGAAGGCATTCGGAGTTGTACAAAGTCCTTGAATTCTCCGTCGACGGCGCTTACCTTAGCCAATTCAATTACACCAAAGTCCACCATACTCTTTCCTACAACCTTACCCTCAACATAACCCTCACAAACCCCAACAAAATAAATAAACTTTGAGTTGAGTGACATCCAAGTCATTGCACACTATCAAAATAATAGGTTTGGTCTTGTTATAGTTCGACGACACCGTTTCACCAAGTCCCTAAGAATACAACGATTATTCAGAATGTCGTTGTTCAAGGGCACAATAAGACTCTGTTGTTTGACCAAATTTACAATGTTGGCGTGGCCACTGCTTTCCAAGAAAAGGTTGGTAGAGTGTGTGGCGAGGTCATCTGCAATCTAAAGCTTCCTTTGATGAGTTTTAATGGAACATGCTGGGACAGGTACAACACTACAAAGTGCTCGAAAGTTTATTTTTTGTTTCTAGATTGAAAAGGGTGGTGGATTCGACGTTAGGACCGTTCTCTTTCAATATTAAGAATATAAATATCATTAAAATGAATAGGGTGCTAGTTTGTATGTGCTCGAATGTTTGACTTTGTGTTAATTTCAACTTTCAACTTTAACCTTTTAAAATTGTTTTATTTTTATACTAACTCCGACTTTTTTGTTTAGTGGTATTCCTCTTTACAAAAATGCCGACGCTTTTGACAATGCCTATGAGTTTATGAGACTGATTTCTGCATGAGATTGGTAGCGTTTTGAATTCGGAGACAAAGTTGGGTCAAAGTTATGGGCCTACACTTGGGCTTAGCTCCATAGCTTGCCCACCCTACACAATGTGGAGTACACGTATTTAATTTATTGTACAAAATTCAAACTTCCATGTTATTTCAAACCAAAACCACCAAATTCCATTGGAACCATCCAAGTTTGGTGTTCTACGCTACATGCTTTTAGCTTGTTCGTGCATGTCTGTACCCCCAAAGGTCCCCAACTAATCGTATGAAGGTATAAATAATACTTGCCGTATTATCGCAACCTTGCCCTCCTCAACATAATTAAAGCCCCCGAATTCTCTGTCAACGGCACTTAATTATCTTAACCAATTCAATTACGCCGAGATCAACCATACTGTGTCCTACAACCTTTGCCCTAAACATAACCCTCACAAGTCACAAACCCTAACAAGATAACCGACTTGGAGTTGAGTGGCATCCAAGTCACTGCTTCCTATCAAAACAAGAGTTTTGGTCATGTTGCTTTGACTAATACTTCGGCGACGACGACACCGTTTCACCAGGATCCCAATAATGCAAACCATTTTTCAGAATGCAGTTGTAGTTCTCTGTTGTTTGATCGGGCACCTACCAATAATTCCGGCCTAATTTACAGTGTTGACGTGGCGATTGATTTCCACGAAAAGGTTGGTAAAATTGGTGGCGAGGTCATGAGTTTTAATGGAACATCTTGGGACCGGTACAACACTACAAAGTGCTCCAAGGTTTAGTTTTCAGGTTATATACCCACATCTTCCACTTCCAAAGCTGAATTGGAAAAGAAAATTACCAATAAACGAATAGCAAGCATTAGTTTGTAAAGTGATCGAAAGATGTTCCTAAAACTCATGACGTTGTAGCTTGGGAGAATAACTCGTATGACACAAATATGGCGTCCCGTGCCAATGATAAAAAGAACACGTGAAAAAAAAACCAACACATGATATTTTCACACCCCCATGATCAAAATAAGTTGAGCAATATGATGGACTTCACACAAGGTTATGTTAAAAGCTCTGCCAAAGTGCCGAACATGTTATTCAAGGTAGTTCACAAAACAAGGACCATCTAGATTTAGAAAATGAATATATAACGCAGCAATTTGACGATACAAGTTGCAGGAAAACAGACTACATCTTGCTACTGGGAGAATATCATGCAGTTTTTAACTTAATACTCATGAGATGATGCAGGTTCTTCAAATTCCTCAGCTAGGCTACATCTCTCTAGTAAGAACTACAACAAGAAAAACCCCTAAATGGCGGTGATCGGTGGTATTACCATACGCTCACACGCATGCCTCAAAGGTGTTAGAACCGTTCTCTTCACGGTCAAGCATTTGGACAACCTGTGCCACACCTTCAGCGATTTCCCTCTGAATGAGACCATCTGGCATATCAAAGGTCCTCCTCCTCATGGAAAGTGATTTTCCAACACCAGCAGGCTGGGGGTCAACCACCTCAAGCATTGCTTCAAGTTCATCCACCATCGACCTCTTTGCTGACCGCACCATTACATCAGCACCCTAAATACGATGCAAATTGTCAAAAATCCGTTAATTCAGTTACTTTATGATTGCTTTGACATGGTAGTAAAATAAGGGAAAATAAGGAACCTAATGTGCCAGTCCGTGAAATTAGAAATTTCTTAGCTTTCTGTGCAAACGTGCAATTTTGTGCAAAACATGAAAACATGGTTTGTCAACTTTAGTCCAAATCGATTGACATCTTTTCAGAGAAGATATTGTAGAACTCAGTTTCATGTTAGGTAATGTCTTCCTTGATTATTGTAAGGCAGCATTTAGTATCAAGGAACCGGCCAACATTGATACACTCCTTTTGACCAAATAAAAGTTCAATTACTGAATCAAGTTCTCAAAGAAGTAATGGTAAAAAGGATCAAACAATAACGTAAACTGACATGATTGTTCTCATTAATTTTGAAATCCAATCAGGCACGAAATTGATCTTATCGTTTGAAATTATGAGTTTGTATGACCAGTACATGCATCAACAATGCCTAGCAATTTTACATTCAAGTTATGAGAATCATACGCGAACAAGTTTGAGCTTCACAAATATAAATTCAGATCACAGGTCACGAAAGTTACCTCAATGGCATCAACAGTGAGGAGCAGGACGATTATTCTTTCAGTGAACCTCTGGCGCTCTGCTGCATCATGGGCAACACGGCGGCGGTAAGAGAAGTTATTGAACAGTGCCCTGAGCTCCTTCAACTTGGACTTGGCAACAGCGAGATCACGAAGGGCCCTAAGAGCCTGTGATCTGCGGATCAGATAAGCTCTGAAAGTCATCTGTATCATCATTGCTGCATCTTGAGGAGACAACTCCTTCCTCTTGCCCTTCGCATTTCCGCTGGCTCCTCTCTTTGCAAAAGCCTACAAATACACGACCTCATTATTACACTATCGTGATTCGGGAACACAACATTAAACCGTTCGCAATTAACTAAATGAAATTTCTCTTAAACAACTAATCAAATAAAAATCAATGTAATTTCAACTGAATCAACTCATGAACTAATATGGATTAGTTAATTGCAATGTAAGTTCACATTACCATTGGCAATAACCTAACCAAACTAAACATGGTATTCCACTTAACCAAGATAAACAATTCAATATCGATATCAATCTAATTTCAACTGAATCAACTCATTAACTAATCCGAGGATTTAGATGTAATCTCACATTACCATTGGCAATCAACTATATTAATTAATTAATTAAAACATGGCGTTCCTCTTAAACAAGCTAATCAAATCAATATCAATGTAATTTCAACTTAATCAACTCAAGAACTAATCCCAGGGTTTAAACCAGGGTTTAAACAATGGTAATTTCACATTACCATTGGTAATCCACCGGCTAAACTATGTTTAAGCTCAAAGGACGAACATTTATGATAAAAAAAAAAATTAAAAATCAAACTTTTCTATAAGAAATTCAGCTCAAGCCTCAAGTACTAATCCAGGGATTAAACTGTAATTTCAAATTACCTGTCTTAGCACGGCAGCCCCATGATCAACAAGCTCTTCAATCTCCACCAGACGCGTGTCACTCTCATCCTTCTTTCCCTTCTTGCCCTTCGTCTTCTTCTTCTCCTTCTTCTCCTTCGCGTCGCTACTGTCACTATCACCGCCATTCGACGCCGTGAACGAGTACTTCCGCGAGATCTCTCCCTTCCCTTCAATCTCAGCCGTCCATCTGTACTTCTTCTCCGTCGCCTCCTTCGTCTCCTTCTTCTTATGCTTCCCCTCCTTGATCTCCGTCGTCCACTTGTACTTCCGCTCAAGGCCGTGTTTCTCGGGCCCCTTGATCTCCGCCGTCCAAGTGTACTTCCGATCCCCGCCCGATTTCACCTTCGCCAGCCGATCGAACCGCGACTCGAGCTCACTGACTCGGTCACTCAGGCTCTGCAGGAACAACTCACCCCCGAGCCTCTCGACTCGCTGAATCATCCCGTACGAAAGAAGCGATGGCGTTTTGATCGGGGTCGGACACAGCAGCTCCAGCGCGTATCCCAGCTCGAAATCCTCCTCAACCTCTTCGAAAAAAGGAGGGAAAGGGAAAGATAGGGTTTTGGGAGCGGCGAAAATGGAGGTCTCCCGGAGAAGAAGCGGCGGCGGGCAGTAGTAGGGCTCGACCAGCTCGATCCTCTTAAGCCAGTTCATGGTTCAATTGAGTAAACTCGGTACTAAATCACTGAGTCGGAGCGAGCGAACGAGTTGGTTGGAATCTGTGATTGTGATCTGTGGATGTTGAGAGCTGCTGATTAAAAGATGAGGTAAAAAGGAAGGCGACAAATTTGTGAAGCGTACGAGGGATGGGTGAAAAGGGGAAGAGGATAATGGGGAGGGTAGAAGTGGAAATTCGTGTGTGCGAGAACAGCTGGTGTGAGGAGGGTGGTGACTCGGATTGGGATGGAGGAGGATTCGCCGCGTAATTGAGTGGAGGGAATGGACTGAAATGGGCATGCGAGGGTGACGAATTTACAGGGACATGAGAATCTGGGATTTGTTGACTCAGCGGATCGTTTTCACTGGGGGAATAACGGTGGTGGGCATGTGCGGTTTCTTACCCACGTGAGGCTTTCGGCGCCGCACGTGAGGCTTTTTTACTGGATCAGTTTAAAATTGGGCCGGTCTTTTTTTAGATCGAGACAGAAACTTGGGTTGGGTTCTCTAACCAAACAGTCAAGCCTGTCGGGCCCACTATCCCAAGACACTCAATCCTCCAACGCAATGCTGGTCAAAATATATGGGTTTGTCAAGACAATCCTCAAATCCAACATCAGAAGACATGTTGATTTTATACTCATTCCTCTTCTCTCTGCCATGTTTATTTGCTTGAAATCGAAGATGTTATGAATTGGGGAGAGGAGTGGGAATGGGATGAACCACATCCCTTAATCAATACCATTCATAATTTTTCGAGCATTGAATTACGAAATGTAGCGTAGAGGTCATATGTTTTTATATTCTGTATGTGTTAGTAAACAAAGGAAAAATCAGAAATAAAAATAGTTCAATCTCCAATGTGTCTGTAACACACAATTATCTATTCCTAATTTTCCTTAATTTATTCTATATTAAATAGTAAACATGTCATAAATGTCAGGTACTTTTGTAAATTTTATGTACACAGTATGTTGTTTCATTTTAAGGTAAATTCATATTAGATACCAAGTTGGGTATAGATTTTAAGGAAAAATACCATATTTAAGGAAAAATACCAAGTCTAATTAAATATTTTATGATAAGCCACAAACTTTATTGCAAGTGATCCTATGACTAAATAAAAAATATGAGAGATTACCATATTGTCCTCAAGTTTATTTCTTTCATAATTTTATAAGGCCTTTAGAGCTCGGGGTTAACTTTGAAGGTTTATGGTTTTAAAAGGTCGGTCAAGGTTTGGGGTTGATCATTTTGGGTTTAGGGTTTTAGAATGTCCTTGGGAGGAGCTTAGGGCTTAGGGTGTAGGTCTCGGGTTTTGGGCGAAGCCCAAAATCCGAGAACTAGACCCTACGCCCTAAGCGATTAACGTAATAAAAAAAATTTTCTTCTAAAAAAATTTATACTCATGCTTGTTAGTTACAATTCATTGGGAAAGTTAATGGCTATAACTTTGTGATGGTAGGGTTGGACATTATTGTCATTTTACCTAGCAAATTAGTTTGACTTTTCAACTAGTACCTAAACTAAAACTATGGTATTTTAACTTAAAGTTATTTTGAATTTGGTATTTAAACTAAAAACTCTCTTTATTTTACTGAAAATATGACTTTAGTCCCTCAAACTCAATTTTCTCCACATAAAACCCAGCATAATTTTTTTACTCAAAGAAAACCCAGTGACTAGGATCCACATAAGCAAATTCATTAATTATGTTTTACTTTACAAATTTTACATTTTTCAGATGCCTAAACTACGCCTATTGCATGTTTGGTGTACATACAATTAATTCTATGCGGATTGTAAGGGGGGATTAATGATTTTGCAAAAAGGAAAGGAGAAGAAAAAAGACATTAATGTTATAAATTCATTGCATATTAATATCAAATATGGAAATTTTTAATTTTATTTTTTGAAATTGAACAATATCATTAATTTGATCAACGATTACAATAAATCTTGAATATTAATACTTATTTTCTCAATTTAAATAATAATAAAAAAATTAAAAGATCAGATATATCATGGACGCAATTCAATGCATTATCATGTTTTGATTACTCTTTTCAAAAACTTCTTATTTGTTTTTCAAAATTGCATAAAATTATGCATTTTAATTTTATTTATTTATTTTCTTACCAAATTGGAAATATGAAAAGGCACTAATTTTGGGTTTTTTGCGTTTAGTGCATGTGTTTTTTCCAAAATTATTAGTATACTCTACAAATATAGGAATGTTATTTTATTCAAAATTAATTTACCTATATTTTACATATAAATATAAGTAAATTCATCTAAAAAGGTAAATTAATTTACACAAAATATATATATAATATCAATAACAGTTCTTAATAAATATAATAATACATGCAAAATAATTTACCTACAAAAACAAAATAAAGGAATGTAGTTTGATTCTATATTTTACATAAAAAATATAGGTAAATTATTTGCACACGTATATATAAGAATAAAAAAATGTGTTTAATATATGTAATATGTAATAATAAATGCAAATTATTTTACCACATATATATATATATATAGGTAAATTATTTTACCACATATATATATAGGTAAATTATTTTACCACATATATATAATAACAATAAAATGTGCCTAATGTATGTAATGATATATGCAAAATAATTTACCTACAACATAAAGGATGTAAGTTGGTTCAAGATTTAATTTACCTATAATCTAATATAGATATGGGTAAATTATTTTATGTAGATTAAAGTATCTACTTGAAGATAAAGGATGTCATTTGGTTCAAGAGAAAGGATGTCATTTGGTTCAAGAGATAGGATGTCATATGTCATTTGTTCCAAAAAAAACATAGGTAAATTATTTTTACAAATTGTGTAACTACTTGAAATATATTTATTTTTTTATAAGGAAATATATTTATACATTAATATATTTGTTATAAGGAGAATATATATGTATATTGTTTTAATTGTAGCCTATAAAACTGAAATTTTGGACAAGTGTTAACTAAAACAATTATAAAGTATAATGCACCTATGAGTTGAATTTTAAATGCTTGCCAAAAAAAAAGGAAAGAAACTAGATGAAATTTAGGATTTCATCATTATTGTACGTATTAAAGTTTATTGACATAATTAGGGTGTTGTGGCATAGGTTGTAAATAGTTTGCAATAATAGGTTATTTCTTTGTCTACATGTCAATGGATTTGAATTTTGGGTTTTAATTGGATGTTTAAATATAGATGGGTTTTTGTCTAGGAAATAAAAATTGTAAGGGTCTATCTCTAAAGAACCCTTTATTTTATGATACTTACATATATTTAATACAATCATCATCGGTTGATTAAATTAATTCATATAAATATATGTAATTAGTATAATAATTGATGGTGAAATCATTATTACCTCCTGATAAAGAGCATTATCACGTGAAAAAAGAGAGTATAATTGTCATTAGAAAAAGGGTAAGTAGTCAAATAAGGACGTGGGGTTGGGGACTAGTGCAAATAGGTAAACTCTACGTCGGTCATTACCCAAAACCTCAACCGCCACATCCCACGATATAATCCCAAACCAAACCTCAATCGCTTTCAAGTAAAACCGCCACCCTCTCCCACCACAATCACAACCCTCCCAGATCACACAGAAGATCAACGATGACGAAGACATACAGAGTTTTGCGGAAGAAACTGAAAGAACTGGAATCGTATCTCGAATGTGTGCTATCCCTTCCACCAGACGAGTCGCCGGCCGAATGCCAACTTCAACACTTCGTGGACATGGCTCAAAGGCTGAGTTTTCTCGAGAAAATGCTGTCGGCGGAGAAAGCGTCTAGCCCGTCGAAGCCCAAGCACTTGGAACACATGTCCCGGAGGCTCAAGGAACTCGGGAAGATACTTTCCGCGTGGGTGGACAGTTTGGGATTAACCTCCTCCAGCATTGATCGTGACCACGTGCTTGATGATCATGAAGATGTCGATTCGACATGTTCTTGCACCGAGTCGTGTTTGAATGACGACGGCGATGCCACTGCAGACGATGGAGTAAATGGTTGTTATGAAGAAAAAGAAGAAGAAGAAGAAGAAGAAGAGTACAAGGAACTGCCGGTGGTTTTGTTTAATGCTGATCGTGAGAATTGTAGTAGTCAAGTGATCGTGGAGGAGAAGGAAGAGACTACGGTGAAAGATGAAGGAGTAGTTGCTCAGTTAGTTGATGTGAAGAGATCTTCATTATCGGCGTCAGAAGGAGAGAGGAAGAGTGGTGGGAGTAATGGAGGTGTTGGGGTGGGGATGATGTGTGGGGCGGTGGTGACAGGGTGGTTGCTTGGGATGGTTTCGGCCGTCGTGGCGGGGTTGTCTCCTGGAGGTTTCCTGTTTCAATGTGGATCACAGCAATATGGGAATTTTCTCACTCCTACTTAACCTTTTCATCATTTGTTTCTTTATTTCTGTTTTGGTAGTGCATTTACCTACCTGCTGGATATCAATTGAAATTATGCCGTAGTAACTAATAGTTTCTTCCTTTAATTAGGGTTGTGGATGGTAATTACTTAATGTATTGAGCGTTTAACGCTTGTGAATTTGTTTGGAACTTAATTGCATCGGTATGACCTTATTTTGATTTCTGATATTCATTTAGCTAGTTTGATATATAGTATTGTCCTTGCTTTTTGTATTAAAATTAATGTATAATTAAGGTAGCCATAGTGATTAAACTTGAATATGAATGTTTGCAAATTAAGGACCATTTGTATGTTATTAATTAGATTTTCATAGGATCATTTCAATGAGGTTTGCATGCATGTGATTTTGTCGAGTCAAATTTGCTTCGAGATCTTCTTCCTACATCGAATTGCTACGATCTGACTCCAATAACCATGGTGTTAATTTTTCGAATTGTACGTATTTACCTTCATTAGTTTATTGGTATGGAATTCATGTTTCAAAAAAATTGAATTATAGATTAGGATTATAATAAATCAGAGTTCGATTCCTTTCAACGTAACATAAATAAATGTCAAAGTCTCTAATAAGAGAATCAATGAAGTCTCTCTCATGAACCCTTTGATATGAGAAAACATAATAGTAAAGTAGCAACCAACTGGTTTTTACTACTACAGCGTTACAAAAGTCCCAGTCTATATGTATATATATAATATTCGTTTTCACTATATATTCTTCTAGCCATAGCTACTTTTATATAAACCCTAGATCACGTGCGCCGTAATTAAGTTTTTCTGTTGTGAATGGGTGGTGTCGAATGTGGTGGGTTGTAATCTGTATGCACCACATTATCTTCTACTTTGTCATCACTGTTGTACTTTACGGCTTCTTTACCAGATAGAGCTCTCCTCCTTGCTTCCTACATATACAACATATGCATACGAAACGCGTTAATTATTATCGATCATTCTCAACTAATCCTCCATAGAACTTTGATCTTTTTAATCTATCCGGACTCATTAATTATTCCATTCATTCTTTCCGTGGATTTCATCCATAAGATGATTGTTGAGAGTGTGAATCTCACATCGGAGAACTAAGAGACTTTGCATGTGTTTATAAGGATTTAGACTATTCCTCATATAACCAATTGATTTTATGGTGGAACCTCAACTTTTGCAACTATGAGTACTGACATTCAATTAATTTGTTCCAACTCGCACATTTGACAATTCAGGCATACGAACAATATGTCTTCCCTTGTCACCTGGCCTCCAGGGTTCGACATAATGAAAAAGATTGTTCCTGATGAGGTCCCATGCATACTCCTCCATCTATCACATCTAGCTAGAAAAATAAAACCAATTGAAGTAGTAAGACTCCTATGTTGAATTTGATTACCTTTTTAGTAGTAGGACTTGTTGCTTTAAGCAAACCCACCATGTGACCAGGAGACTCTAGAATCTCACTTCCGGCGGGTTCCATCCCTATCAATGAAATGACAAGAAGAAGACCGATCATATATAATACATCGATTAGTCAATATCTAAGGTTTACAATCAAAACTGGAGATCTCAGCAAGGAATAATTATTATGTTCAGTTGGAGAACTATTTAGATACACAGTAACACAAAGTAGTCCTTGGAGATATATAGATCATATACTCTACTCATGTTTATAAATGAAGGAAAAAAGATGTTACTACATAAAGAATTTAAAGCTCAGTTATGGGATGGAGGACGTGTTCTTGGTCTCGAATAATCTGAGTAAATCCCAGGACTAGTTTTTCCCTGGTTCTTGTCGCGATTAATCTTGCGTGGCACAGGCCAAGAAACTGAAACAAGAGGCTTAGTAGCTGGTACAACACCTGAATTTTGTCCTCTGCTAGTGCACTTCACTTCCTTTTCATTTGTGTCTTGAGTAGTAGTACTAGTGATCGTACCACCATGACCCTTTTCAGCTTCATCATCTTCCTTCATAACGAATCCTTTACTGGAATCCATTCCAAGTGTTTTAAACTTTTCCACAAGCAACAGACCCTGAAATTTAACAGTTCAAATACGTACATGCATTAGTTTATGAACTTTCATAGATAAAATTAGTGTAAATATTAAACTTGTTTGATAACTATTTTAGTTTTTAGTTTAGTGACTACACCAAACAAATTTTAAGTTTTCAAATATTTGAAAACAGATATCAAGCCAATTTTGAAAATTCACAAAAGTACACTTGCAGTTTTTTATTTTCATTACCAAACAAGTTTTCAGTGAAAAGTGAAAGCAAATAATGACTGCTAATTAGAAATTGAAACGCAAAAATAACAAACCTTGCCAGAAGGTTGGAATGGGGCTCCAAAACCCTTAGGGCCAAGCCCGATATAGCGAGCCTCGCATGCATGCATGGAAAGGAATAGAAGAAAGATCGAGAAAAGAGAAGACACGATACTCGACATGACGGTGATCTTGAGATGGAGAAGCAGCAGCAGCAGCAGAGCAATTATATAAGGATGATTGAATTTGTTGTGAGAAGATGGAGAGACAGTGAGTGATGAGACTTATGCAAGAAGAGAAAAGAAGGTTGTGGTGGCTTGCATCACTTGTCTATTTTACTAGAAATTAAAACAAGGGCCCCAAGATAAAGACCTAACCCTAAACCCTCGCCAAGGAAAGTGAGATAGTACCTCCTAGATATATTAGATATGGTACTTTGAAGCTTTGAGAGAAACATATATATATAATTATATATATATATATATATATATTTGTGGACTCCGGACATGTATGAGAAAATTAAGCCACAACTTAATCGGTTTAAAGTTAAAATCATTAGTTAAAACTAGTTTAATCGGGATTATGACCAAATGTAGGGAATTAAAAAAATAATTAGACAAGGACGCATGCATGATTCCTTCAGTTGCGGAGGATGATTTGGACAGACTTTATAACTTTCCAACTTCTCATGAATTAACAGTACAACATATAGTACTTTGTGCCAAAAAAAGGAGAGAAGTAGGTTTGTTGCAGCTGGGATTAGTCAAATTAATCCTATGTTCTGCACTTAAAAATTAGTTGCACTGTATCGCTAGTTCTTATGTCACGCCCCAAAATCCCGAGCACATGACAGTGTTCACCCGAATTCACATCGAACTAAGACTTTGCTTTCCCATCAAGAAAAAGTTTCATGGTCCCAATTAATCAGCACGATATGATTAGTAAAATACAATTAAACCTTTGGAGTTTTGTAGTTTGTAAATTCGAACTTCGAAGCATCATTGTCGACGGGGTTTATATAAAAATATAGAACCAAGGGGAATGTGTTGAGGCAAAAAGTGGAAAGGCACAAAAGAAAATACACATGCTGATTTGTTTCTATCGAAAACCTCCTCAATTCTTTCCGTCAGATTGTCATGGTTGTCGCTCCGTGTCTGTTGCATGCATGCCTTTTACTCCAACTTTCTTACCTGCACAAAAACACTACCCTAAAACATTAACCTAACATGCTTCATCTTGGGTTAATTTAGTTTTAAGCTTTTATTTAACGTGGTTTAATACATTAACCTCGTGGAAATTTGGTGGATTATTATTATTTACCATGACATATGGAAATTCAGCCAACGACCAGCTTCTCGTGGTTGCCAAAGGACGAGAGCTGGCGAGAGACAGAAGGCACTGTTTTGAGTAAAAAAAGAGGTGCAAGGGGACATGAAAATGGTTGAACCACAGTTAAAAAAACAGTTGCAATTGTCAATAATAATAGACAACATTAACAACTCCATTGAAATTCGAAAAGGACCCTCAATGTGAAGCGAAAAGCCATACCCACAAAATTCAGGTGAGAAAGAGAACATTAAGGCGTTGTTTAGTACGCTGTACAAAGCACCGGATAAGGCTAATAATACAGAATTGGGTATTTAGTGCCCTTTTGTATTAAATAATACCTGAATTAATTATTCGGCCACATCACTTTAGTACTCCTCACATCTACTTAATTATCCCTCCGAAAAGCTGTGTATTATTAGTCCGCTCGCACATCACTTCCTTTTTTTTTACAAATTGATTTATTTTCTTCCTTGTTCTGTGTCTTGAATCTAGTTAATGGTGTTGTTCTCTCTGAGTTGGTTAACAGTCGCCTCCTTTAAAGTCATGAAATTTCTATGACTCAAGTAAGGAGACTAGAAGAAAGGTTTGGGCCTTTTACATAGTAGGGAGGGGTAGCGGTAATGACAGGCACTGTCAGGCAGTGTGGGTGGGGTGGGGCTTTGCCGTGGATGAAGTTTCTTTTCCTTCCTATTTCTGTTTTTTTTTTTTGTCCGTCAATGATTAATCTTTTATTTATTTATGTTTTTCTTTAGTTTTTTTTTTTTTTTTTCATTTTAACATCAATTATTGTGTGAAAAATTATTATAATCGGACGAACTATCTGATTCACAGATTAATTTGACACTGCACCAAACACCTAATTATATTAGTCAATACTATCTGATACACAGATTAGTCAGTCCGACTGAAATAGTCAATACAATCCGCCGTACCAAACGAGGCCTAAAAAACAAGTTAGAATATTAGATTAATCAGTGAGGTCAAGTTGAACGAGATTAATCTACTGATTTGATATTTCACACAATATTAGAGGAAAGCAAAACTAAATGGAATCATACATCGAATGTTCTTAACTACTTAAGCTAGACATCGATGCCACTAACATCGCACCCAAGTCTTTTCTTAATTAGAATCATATGGCAGACTTCTTTTCTTCATTGTTTGGCTAATGAAATAGAAGAACCGAATTAAGTAGGAAAGTCAAAGCAGAAGAAAATAAAAAATTTGGGTCGGTTTAACTAGTACTTGACACGTGTAGACAAGTGCTTGTTGACTTTTACTTTTTGGAGAACTACCCCTGTTGTTTTGTTAACGGCTTTAGTTAGACAAATTAACCATTGGTGTTTGTGCTTTTGACGAAACAACCCAACTCATGTCGTCTACAAACTCAGCATTTCTTGGTCGTCTCGGCGCCCATGTCGTTTAGCCGGCGTTTTGCTCTTTGACCACTTTCATCTCCTGTCGTTCCACTCAATATATACACAATAGGGTATGCATACGAAAGTAGAGAAATACGTCCCTCAAATTGAATAAATCGTATATAAATCACGGTTGAATGCTCGCTTATGATTTTTTTGATCTCCCACCAATTCTATTTTCGATTAAATATTCGTAAGCGGTTTTATTTGTGCGTATTTCCTGTAAAGTTATGAACCACAAGGGAGATTTCGTCTATGCACCAAGTCGTGTGGCTCGGCCAACCGAATGGCAAATTCGTAACCACAAGGGAAACAACAATCTATTCATCTGTAAACCATACACAACAACATCGAAAATTTATTTTTCACAGGGGAATTACAAAAAAAAGAAACTATATTTGTGCCTCTTTTCCTTCTTTCCTTCAGTAAAAGCGATCCGGTGAGCTGCCTTTATGTACACTGTGGGTGGGGAAACAGTCTCACAGAGGACGATCTGTGGTGTTTAGACAACCTCAACTAGTTTTCGAGTACTTAGGAACACATTGCAACAAAAGAAGATACAATGCCTCGTCACATTTGGAGAAGATTATTCACAGTAACTGTAACTGAATTTGTTCGCTGCAAATCCTGTGACACGTAATACATTACGGACTGTAAAATGAAAGTTTAAAAGCAAGATTCAATAACAACAATCGTTATAAACTGACAACTGCAAATATATTCGTATGAAAAACATAATTTTGTCGTGAAAACAAACTGTACCTGGAAAATTAGGTCATCTGGCATATGAGGCAGAACTTCCCTCACCGTCTCAGCCATAGCAAGTATGTTTGCTAGGTTGTCATTCACAGTACGTGTGGGGGTTCTCATATGTAAATTTCGTGCTCCTCCGTGGAATCTTGCATCATCGGCAGGAGGAATAGATGGACCAGTTGCAGCAACCTGAGGGGCATTCATAGGCCAGAGGCTCCACGCACCATCTTCAAGGGCCGTCTGGGCATAAGTCTCCCCAACAGATGCAAGATGCCTCATCATCATCTGAACTCTGCCCAGTCCAACAGACCCGATAGCTGTAGAAGGACCTGCCCCGTCAACTCCCTGGCTTGGCCAAGTATGCAGCCAATTTGGATCCAGTCCTGCACCCCTATGGGACATAAGGAGAAGCATGACATATGTTATGCATCATATAAACAATTTTATGTTCTTTTCAATGAAAGTCCTTTACATGCTGTATTTATTTTCTCAAATATTTAATTTCTTGCACAGCATCTGAGCATATTCAGGAATAACAGTAAGGGAAGCTACGAGGAGTGCCTGGTTTTGGATGAACTTTTAAGAATTATGTAACAATACAGCGTATTATGTCTTCTCGTTTATGTGCTGGAATCTAATCACCCAATGAAATTTAGTACACCCGGAACTGAATAGAAGATTTGCCCCTCCAAAGTGAATATGTTAATTCCAATTTCATGTTGTAAAGACCAGACTTTCAACAAGAAGCAAAAGACAGGAAAGAGAAACTACAATACTTCCTAAATATGGAAGTTTACCTCCATGGATCGCCTTCTGTAGGATTCTGAGTCTGATTGGGAAACACACCAGCAGGTATTGCATGTCCAGGAGTATTTTGTCGATCAAGTCCTGAACTTATTTGACGAGCAAGCTGCTCATCACTCGAAGTTTCTTCACTGCGGGGATGTACTTCATTTTCAGGCCTGCCTACAAAAAGTGGCTTGCGACAAGTCGGACATGAATATATCTCATTCAAACCTTGATCCAACCTGGAATCATTAACAACTTTCATCATTTTCCTTGGCACCACATGCTCTAAATTAAAAATAAAGAAAAAGTAAGGGTTTATTTAACAAATAATATGAACCATACCAAGATCTCAAGCACGCAAGATGAAAAAGGTGACTGCAGTGTAGTCTTTTGGCCTTAGCCATAGGTTCCTGCCATTTTCCAAGTAAGTTTGGGGAACCAACAGAAAACTGAAATAGTAACCAATTACGGGGAAAAACTAGTCATACCCTACAAATTGCACATTCATCATCATATGCTCGTAGTTCTTCAGATGTTGCATCTGGAAGTGCTGCATGAAGAGCACCTAAGGCTTTCCTCAGCTTGATGAACCCTTTTATACGTTTTACAATTGCACTTAGCAAGGCCTGCTCAATAATGAATCCTTAATTAGGAAGAAGATGATATTGGGGAACCAAGTAAGAAAGAAAATAGATGTTCCAATAGATAGTAGAATGAAAATATTTACACAAATATTTACACGTATGTTTAGAAAAAGGATTGCATCCACCAGATGGAATGCCATGCCATGAAGCCACCAAATATGCACGTAGTGACCAAGGGCCATTAACAATGTTGCCATATCAAGAACAAAGCCCAAATTCCGAGTAAGACTGCCTTTCCATTCCAACAATAAACCTGCATTCAGACAAATGAAAATAGTAACTACTAATCTGAGTACATATAACCCCCAATTTACATCCGACAACTCAAATAAGCCTTTACCAATACAACGTACTATATAGCATAGGAACATCCCAACAACCCCATTTACAATGTGAGAAATAAATGTAAATTTGGAGAACTACCAGCTGCTGATGTATCAAATAATTTAGACCGCTCGCAATTTGAACTGTTCCATGCTGAATGATGGATCCATATATCAAGTAACTGAAATCCATGCACCAAAATAGCCTACAAAAGCATTGTGACAAGCCAACCAACCCTGTCAACTATCTTTCTAAAATTTGACAGATAACATGATAAAGTTTCATGACAAAATTCCCAGGACATTACCTGCAGTGTCTCAAATCCAATACTGAAAGGCTCAAATAATAACAAGAGAAACAGGGATAAACCCAGTGTTTTATATATCACCACACACAGCCTTATCCTGCAAGCACCAAACAAAATATACATAATGAACCAATTCTCAGTAATACGAGCTCATGCAACAAGAGAGGAGCAACACACAGTTATGTGAACAAAGAATCTTCATGAATAAATTAAATAATTTCAGAATACTAAACAACTGATCCACTATAAGTATTTTCTCGGCAGGCTTTGGGAATCAAAAATCCAAGCAGATTGGTGATTTGGTCCTGGAAAAATAAAAACTTGACCTAGAAAGGTGGCATTGGAGTGGTTTAATACTGCTAGACAAACACAGAAAAAATTTTAAAGATAAAATAAAAGAGTATTCCACCCTGTACCCTATGGTGTTGTCCTGTTATGCACCAAAAATGGACATTGTAAACTATTATGATGTTCAGACCTAGAAAAAACTATTATCATTAAGTGACATGCAAGAGAGCTAGTTCATACGCCAACAAAATTGATAAAGCAATACCAGAAAATGTCAACGGTGAGCACCAGCAATAACACTGAATACACACGAAAATATGTCCATGGTGTGGCAGAAGGGGATGCATTCAACCGTTCAAGTCGATCTCGAGCCAAAGCTTGAAACATCTATATAAGTACATGGAAAAGATAGGTAAGAAGGTATGCACTTACTTTTATACTTCCATAAACATCATGTTCTTCATAAATATCATGTTATATACCTTTAAAGAACAAAGAACAATCAACCAGACAGACCACAAGCCAGCATGATATATTGTAGGAGGGATGACCAGGGGTAGAAAAGTGCCCTGTTTGACATTCATCGATATTCATAAGAAATCATTGAACAATACATATTAATACATGATGGAATTATTAAACACTAAGTATTATAAAACAATTAAAACGGAAAGTCTATCAAGTTAAAGTAGTGATTCTCCTGGTAGCAAGCCAATTAAACTGACAGCAAGTTAAAGTATTCACCTTGTAAATAACATAATTGATAAGGCGTTCAATTAATTTGCGAGTTTCAGAAGGATACAACTCCACAAAGAATATAGTCTGCAAATTAGAAACAGACATCAGAATGATCAAATCAACCTTTCTCAAACAAACTTCACATACATATAAGGAAAACAGACAATGGAGTAGTTTATTAGCTCCAAGATTGTTATTGCATGTTTGAATAATGGCATCTGGTATCTTAAAACAAACTGACCGTCTCTAGCAGGAAGTGTAGAAAATTTGTTTCTTGCCAAAATTTATCAAAGCGGCACAACAAATGAAAGTAATACTAGAACTGATAGCAACAACAGTGACCCACAAACTAATAATCTCCTATTCACTGTAATATAAACCCACTGTGCTAGTTCATGCATCCATCAAACTTACAATTTGTGCAACAACAGAAGTTTCCAGATGAGGGAGAATATTACCTTGAGACATAGAACTAGTAAAATAAATGCATTGAGTGCAAAATTTGCCAGCAGTCCGACGGTCGTATAAGAACCCAAAAGCAGATCAAATACATGGCCAAAATTGGCCGCATTAATCAAATTCTCCGCAATTAGTCCATCCGATTTTAGTTTAACTAAAGAAGTTTCCGTCCACAACTGGAGACCCGCAAAGCTTATTGCTGTACATGCCGCAGAGATGGCTATATACCTCAAACCCATTGGTAACAAATTCAACCTCTTTACTAAAACCCAACTCCAAAATTCTCATCACCACTGAATTAGCAAGATTCCTTGCCCATTTTGACCATATCTTATTATTGAAGTAAAAAACCCGGGCATAGACGTCAAGTTAGCTTCAAACACGACGGAGCATTAATCATCAACATACGATGGTAAATTCTCAGATAGAAACCGTATAACCTGCCACGAAAAAGCGAAGCATTTTCTCAAAACAACAATGAATAACACTACAATCAACAACAATGACTAGCAGCAGCTGTTAGGATGCTAAACAATTCCTAATTAATAAACAATTAACTCTTAAAAACTAGAAGATCAGTGATCTTTTCAATCATTTTAGTAAACTTTTCGAAATCGAAACTATAATTGCCAACAAAATGTGACAAATTGGAAGTCACCGAATGATCGAGTCGCATAAATACCTTGAAAATATATATAAATTCAAACAAAACGAATCGGCCTTCTCCTCTAATTGCTATTGGGAACTGCCAAAGCATAAAATTGAGATGCCCTATAATTCGACGCCATGAAAACACGGGTAAAACCGTAAAAAGCTCGAAATCAAAGGTGATTAAGCGAAATAAAGCAGAAATGTTTGATGTTTGGGCGTAATTAAATGAAAAATCGGCAGAGATGGAGAGAAATTAAGGACCTGCTTTGAGCTGAGACGACGCCGACCGCTGCGTCGGTGGGGAGTTTCTGCAAATTTCACCCGCGTCGGAAAGAGAGAGAGAGAGAGAGAGAGAGAGAGAGAGAGAGAGAGGGATTTTAATTTTATTAATTTTGATTTTTGGTTTTTATATTTTGACTAAAAAACAGTTTATAGGCTGGGTCAATTTTGCGGGAAGTGGAAAGCAAAAGAGACATCCCCAAACTCCAACGATGTCCCACAATTCTTTCATAAGAAGAGTAAATTAATGCACATATATTCCAAGGCACCTTCCTATTCTTTTCATTTTATTTTAATTTTTGTTTTTTTTTTTTGGTATATTACATGACATATTTTAAACATTTTTAATAAAATAAAATCTTTAATAAATTAGGGTGCGTGTTCGTATACTCGATTGTGATGAATAAATTTTCAATATAACATTTTATAACTAGAATGTGTAATACTCCAAGGAAGTTCATATTATTTTTATGGTTGTTGGTCTTTTTTACGGTGAGTAATGTGATCCGAAATAATTATTGGGGTGTTTCTAAACCTCAAACTCAAAACCCTAAGAAAGACTATTTCATTTGGAGACCTAATGCTAATGCATATATTTTTCAATGGCTGGCGTCTTTGGATCATAATTCTTTGCATGATGATACCCTCTCTCCTTTATGTCATACTATTAGGCCATCTCTAATGAAATGCTATGAATAATTGGATTTTCAAGCAAAAGATGCGAGGATTATAGTGTCGGACTTGACCTACTTTTTATACATGTTGGAATCAAAGGGTTCCATTTCAAAAGAAAAGTTTCAAAACAAGAATCGTCATTCAATTCCGTTCTCAAAAAACATGAAATATAAACATGAAATCCAATTGATTGTTCATAAAATTATTGAATTACAGAGTTCAAAATTCTTTAACACAAGAACTCATAATTTTGAACATGTCCATCAATTTGAAAGGTCAAATAAAATCTTAAAGAAGAAATCATATACTAGCATAGTAGACAATGAAGCCGTTCTACAAAAGAAAAAGTCAGAGAATTTTATTTACGAGTGACGTGAGACTAGGTCACATGCAATCAAATGTTATTAGCATTTCTATGTATAAACTTATATTTCTCTCCTTAGTCATTATATCACATTTATTTTAACATAAAATCAGTTATCGTAGGTAGTACAAACTTGAAAACCAATGTTTTGAAAAAAAAATCATTTGGATTTGAGAAATTTGGGATGTCAAGGTTATAAAGTCGAAAAATGTTAAATCCCAAAATCTTAGATAAAATATTCGAAAAAATAAAAGAATTAGACCTGATGTTAAAATAAATAAAATGAATTGGCGGATTGGACAGTTGTACATAGAAGACCGGGCACAAGTAAACTTGTTAAAAACGACATCGTAGCATTCTAGAATCTGGAGATCCCAAAGTCTTCTCCCCATAAAAACCCGCGCATTCAAATCGAAAACCCTAGGAATCGAATTCGATTTTTGTTCTGCAAATTCAGATGGGGATAATCAAGAGCAGCTTCTCCTTCCTTGTGGGCACGGTCGCCGGGATCTACATAGCCCAAAACTACGCCGTTCCGAACATCAAGAAGCTCGGAGACACTGCCGTCTTCATCGCCAAGCAATACGAGGAGAAGTACCGCAAGCCCAATAAGCGAGACGACGATTAGGGTTGGTTGCCTCCTCAACGACGCCGTTTCCGACCCAGGTTCTCGTTTTGGGAAATTCTTCTGCTTTAATTTTAATCTTATGCGATCAGTACACGGTTGAGAAATTTTTACTGGAGAAAATGTTATAGGTAATTTGTGATGAACTCGTTGCTTTGGGGCTTCGGATTTCGATTCAAATGCAAAATGTATACTTCCTTTGTTATAGTGATTGAAAAGCCTTTTGAAGGAGTTTTATAATTTTATGCACTTTACTGCTGTGCCTGCATTTGTGTAAACATAGCTATATGTGAACTTTCTTGAGTTGGTAATCGCTATTGAGCAAAAATTCTTGTTGGGTAATTATGATTTTACCGAAGAATCAGAGATTTTGCTCGATAGTTGATAGTACACATTTAGTGCAGAGTATCGAGTGGGAGTTTGCAGGTTCATATTTTGAAAGTAGTCGGCTGTTAGAATTCGGCCCTTTTAGCAGCTCAATTTAATTGCTTAGACGTGTGTATATTATGGACGATATGCGAGTATTAGGTGGATATCCAATTTTTAGAAATAAGAGAGCTTAATTAGTACACTTTGGCATGATCCGTCATTAAGTTGATGTTATTCGAGTCACAATTCCGGGTCATGATCTGGAAAGAGCTTGAGGTGAATATGTAATGATTCAAGGTTGTACGAAGTGCCATCATAGAGTAGACTACTTTTCTCTCCGTAACCTGGTGCTTTGACTCTTTGAAGTCGATTCGTAACATGCTTCCTTGACTGATGTATGTCAAGACATCATTCTGATATCGTTGTTATTTGTTTCCGTCAGATCACCCTAATAGTCTCTAGGATTCATCTGCCTATGACATTTCTCTTGTGGGTCTGGCGCTATGTTGAGAAGGTTCTTCCTTTTCTCACTTGTATTTGGCACGATGTTTCCTTCAATGTAAGCATAGTGTCGTTGTTGGCTGCATTTGTCTAGGATCACATTGGCTGATGGCAAATAACTGTCTGTCTTTTGTGGTCTATTGGTTGTGTTATAATTTCTTAATGACATTTAAACACGAACAGTAGGATTAGCAGCGGCACTGCATATTCAGAGTTGTAACATTTTGGTAGAGTGGGAACAATTAGGGAATGCAAGACTTTGTCACACTCGTGGCTATCTGCTACTGGCAGGAAGGTTTCATTTATCAGTTGTGATTTACTCGATTTGGTGCTAGAAATTATAGAATCTCCAGGAATGAATCTTTCTCGCCTTAAACGGTGTTGAATTCTATCATAAACAGTTCGACCAGATCGAATTCCTTATGTTAATTCCTCCTTCTAGCCTAGATGTTTTCCTGGTTCGTTTGGTTGTGTTTCTCTGCTTGTTCTTATCCTTCCTGCTGGTGTTTTTTCTTGCTGCTGGTGCAGTTTCAATCAGCTGGTGTGGTTTTCTGTTGTTGCTCCTGCTGTCTTGGGCCTTTAGTTGTATTTTATCCTAATTGGGCTGGATAACTTCCAAGACAACATAACTCTAGCCCAGCCCGTTGATGGGTTTACCTGATTGGTCTCGATCACGTATTGATTGTCTACTCGACTCTTGCGACGGACAAGGTTTGGTCAGAAAATACTTATAAAATGATGGGTTAATATATTGTTCGTGGTTCAGATTCAATTGGAATCTGATTAGTAAATACTTAAAGAGGGCATTCCCATTAATTAAATCTTAGTGCTTGAATTACGACGTGAATCGTGAAGCTAAGTTTGTGGTTCACATGAATCGGATTAGTAAATACTTAAAGAGGTTATTAATTTAATCTTAGTGCTGGAATAATTAATCGAATTACGGAGAAAACGTAGGAAAACACGACACCATAACAAGGAAAGTTTCCAGCGTTGTCTGTCGCCATCACTAAACCACCAATTATTGAGATGCAAATGTCGTGGATGTATTCTGCGTCCAACAAATGTTAAACTTATTCTTTGTTGCCATGTAATCTGCACCAACCTTTTATAAATTGTCTTAACTATGTAAAAAACATAGCCATCTTTTCTTTCCTTTTAAATCAACCATCCCTTCTCGGGGGTGTTTTTTTTCAAAGGGATAAAGCGCTTTCCACATGAGAAGTGCTTTTCGTAGAAGCGCGCTAAGTTCGGTCTTCAAATGCTTATGAGCAGATGCGATTTCTACATAAAAATTTAGATTTTGTATATAACTTTTGATGTGATTCTAATGAAAGTGCTTCTTACAAAACGCTTGTAAGCATACGCGTTTTTCACAAAAAGAACTTTCAAACAAACCGCGTCAGAAACTGTATGGAAAATAGGGTTGTGCAACATTGTAAATGCCTGCACATCATACTACAATGTTCGATGGCCATTGCCTTCCATGGGTGCTTTATTCGTATATACTACTTATACACGAAACACTATATGGTGATGTTATTAATCTATAATAAGTGTGTGTAGATATATTATTAGTAAATTCTAAAAGTAAGACATATTAAACATATCGTCTATTTATATTATAACACATGAAATGATACGCTACATAATGATATTTTTGATATCTGCAAAAGTTACTCCACATCAAACAAATGAGGGAACCATATTTCAATCCGAAAATAGCAACACTCAACGCTGATGAAAAAGGGCTTATCTTCTTCTTCAGAGTCATTGTCAGAGACTGAAAATAATAATCTCGTTTTGGAGGCATAAAAAATAATAATCCATATAAAAATATTTCCCACCAACCGTGTTGCAGCTGCCGTGGAAAATCAATTAATTAGCTACTATTCCCTTTTTTCTCAAAAGGCAAAGGATTTCAGGTTCTTCTTGTGGTTGTGGTGAGGATTTAGCTATACGCCAAAGGCTTCCTTGGTCCCCCCACACAGAGCAGAGCCCATAAGCTTCGCTTCGAGTGGCCCTTATTACTCCTCCGGATCTAAATCTCTTTCTCGTACATTCGTATTGATTTGTTCATCCAATGGAGTATATGGTGACGACAACAAAAAGAGATCATACTTTATCACTTTTTATAGTTCGATTTGGAAACCGTTAGTGGATGAAGGAGGACTGAAGGAAGTATTATCCTTTCATGATTACTTTTCCTTAAAAAAATGAGAAAATGAGAGACTTTCATCGGACAAGACGTCACTGTGGTGATATCTTAAACTAAATTATACAAGATCATGTGAGAATGTTAAAAAGGAGACAATGCGTGACTAACTTGAAATATCGACATTTCCCGGTTAACTTCTAAGAAGGAAAAAAATTGGAATTTTCAGTTTCGGTTTCGGGATAACTTGATTTGTCATCCTCCCCAATCATGATGTGATTAATTTCATGAAACGTACAAAATAATGTACAAACATATAATACAAAGACACAACACTCCTTCTCTCCTTCCTCTTCCCCTTCAATTTTTGAGGTATAATTAGGGACAAGGTTTAACAAAAATCCTCTACTTCCTATGCGACTGTAACAGAGGACCTTATCCTCTTCAAACCTCCTATATAACTATCACACATCAATTACTGCAGGTTGAGGCCGTGATGCAGACACTCGCGATCTCGATTCTTCAATCTTGGCAGCAACTTCGGCCACGACAAGCCTGGTCAGAAGCAGCCCTGCAATCAGCGCTGCTCCCATCAGCATTGTGAAAACTGCACTCCAGCTTTTGGCTGAAATGTAGCCGGTCAGCAACGGTCCGATGGCAGCCCCGACGGAGCCTGTTCCATCTATGATTGCTGTTACGGTTGCCAGTGCCCTTGAGTTCCCACGCAATGAGCTGTGGGTTCCGAGATCAGCTGAGACGGCTGTTGTTATTAGAGCATATGGCCCGTTCACAAACATGCCGGTGATGAACATGAGTGCAATGTTCACAGTCATGGATACGTGCCCATAGCTTCGGTAGAAAAAGAGAGCAGGGATAGCACAGTACATGAAACTTGCAGCTGTTATCGCTCTGGCGTCTAAGCGGTCGGATATATGGCCAGCAAGGATTCCTCCAAGAACACCTCCAACATCGAACAATGTGGATAAGTTACCAGCTGCCTCACTGGATAAGTACTTTCCTTCGATAGCTGCAACATGAGTTAACACGAAATGTGAGTCAATAACAAGACTTGATATGAAGAACTACGATATATCGCATAAAAGCACATCGATAAATGCTGTTAACTAAAAATTCGAAACGGCAAGGAAGTTGAAGTACCTGTGTGACTAATGTAGAAAGGAAGCCAATAGAGAAATGTGTAAGCAACCAATTTCGAAAAGAACAGGCAAAGAGCGAAAGGAGCAACTCCGGGAATTTTCCAAGCTTCTAGGAACCCGACAGCAGTCTCCTTCATCTTCACCTCTGGTTCCAACAATGGTTCCGTTACTCCATCCCCAATTTTCTTGGGAGAGTGCAATTCATCTTCTTCACTGGCTCCAACATCCTCAGGACTAACAGGCAAGAATAGAAAAACCACCACACCAACGGTAGCGATTATGAGTCCCGGGACTACAAAGGACCAGCCCCATCCATATCGCAATAGAGCGGAAGCAACCAAAGACCCTGTAATGTTCCCAACAGAAGTGTGAGCATTCCATATACCCATAATCAGCCCTCTCTTCTTCTTCCCAAACCAATTACCAACAACTGCAACTACCGAAGGCCATCCCGTCGATTGGAACAAACCGGCAAGCATTTGTGCGCCGAGGAAGTAATAGAAAGTGTGAATGTTTGCCCAATATCCAACTCCAAATGCTGCAGTAAACACCCCTGCTCCCACCATTCCCACCGTTAGAAAGATCCGTAAATTCGTTCTATCGCCCAAATGTCCAGAGAAGTACATTCCTATAGCGTACACAGCCAGGAAAGCTAGGTCGACTTCACCAAGCAAGGCTGTGCCATCTGATCCATTAAATGGGGCCCAACCATCTCCAAGAACCCCAGAAAACCTTCTGCTTTCAGCTGGCTCACTTAAGTAACTCATCCTCCATGACAAAGACCTTAAGCTCGTAACCGAAGATTGGGGATCAAGAGTACTCTTTACCACACTCGTGGTTTTTCGAGCGGCGTGGTAGCTAGCATATGCTAGAAACGTGACAACCAGAACAATGGCTTGGTGGGTTTTGTATGAAAGAGGTGATCTCTTTACGTGCTCTACTAACCGAATCCCCGGGGGCTTGCTGTAACTTGTCTCAGGTTCTGGCTCTGACATTGAACCCATGTAATTGATTTCTACCTCCTCTTAATTATCCACTAAAACCTTCAAGCAGAGAGGAAAAACAAGAAAGACTGAGTCAAGCAGCATACAAAACTGTAAATCCAAAAAACAAACTATAAACTATTAGTGTGCTAATATCCAGTAAATATATTCAGATTTGGGATTTAACCAGTGAAATTACCAATTGCTATGATTTAATAAACTATAGATTGATTAAAACAGCTCAAATTTGACTTCGTTAATACCAACCCAGAACTTCTAATTAAATAGTAAAAATAATTCACTATTCAATTCCCTGATTCCCAGCTTCCATACATCACTGACAAAGTTTCAGTTCAGCAGGAAATCCCCAAACCCTAGACTTTTATCAAACGCCTTCAGGATTAGCCATAATTCCAGTAGAAATTCAAATAATTGGAACAGAATATAAAAACGGATTTATAAATTATAATCCTGAGAAAAAACCAAATAAATCCAACTTGAAGAGGTAGCTGTACTAAAGCAATCTGCACCTCCAACTACCCAGAATTACAGGGGAAAAAAAGTCAAAATTTAAAATCTGAAAAACAAAAAGTAATGATCTTTTCAACAATCAGAACTAAACCCAGAAGAAAAAGCTAAAATTTGAACAAAACCCATTAATTAATTTCTCTTTTCAAAGGCCTTTCCCGGAAAATCGAAAACCGTCCACCTTCTGACCAACAAGAACAGAAGAGAAACGAAACGGTCAAAGAAAAATTATAAGAATCTCATCCTTTCCCCAAGCAAATTGGATATTTGCACAACACCCCATATCTCAAACTTCTTCCTTAGATGGAATTACAATAATATTCTGAAACCCAAAATTCTAAAACAATCCAATTTAAAAAAAAAAAGGTATCAATAGATAACTGAGAGGAAGACAAACGGTCATAAAATTTGAAAAAAACAACACCCAGATGAAAATATACAGCTGAGGAACATACCTATCAGATTCTCCGAGCTTTGAAAGAAATGTTTCGAGTATTTTAATTTTGCAGTGTTTCTATCCTCCTTCAAATGCTCTGTTTTTTTTTTTTCTTCGATGGAAGTTTGCTTACCGACTGCTTGTGTTGGCTCTTTTAAAGAAAAGGCGCAAAGAAAGCAAGCAACGTGAGCTTGGTGGTAATGTAATACTATTTTATGATGCTGAAATCCCCAAATTGCCCTCGGTTCCCTTCTTGCTAGTGTTCCACTGTATTTGGGTTCTCGGCTTTGGAAACACGACGCGGGAATTTGTGATGACGAAAATACCCCTTTGTGGGCTGATGAGTTGGCTCTATTCAACTCTCGACTGTTTTTGTTTTTTAAATCTGAACGTAACGAAGTTGAATCTGTGAACCCTTCTATTTAAATTTATATTCTTCTCTTTTAATTTAGATTAGATTAAAATATATATTTACTTATGAACTTGAATATTTTGTTCAATATCCTTGTGTAGAAAAACATAACATCTTTAAATAGTTTTTTATTTTTTTTAACTTTAAAAAGTAACTTATTTTTCTTATTTAATGACTTTGATTATTAAACATTCTTCTGGCCAATGCATATGTTCACTTGTCTCTTTGCATTATTAGAAAGAAAAAAAAACAAATAAAAACTGTTAGTATAAAATAAATAAAAACATGCAGTTGTGTGGACACTAGTCAAAAATTTCAGATTTAATCTCGATTATTTCAAGTAGCTAGTTTATTGGTTCCGCAAATAAAAGGCAAATAACTAGCCGTTTTTACAAATTTTTCGTCAAGTCCAAGCTGGTACGTACCAAACAACAAGAAATATATATATATATATATATATATATATATATATATATATATAGTCCTGCTCCTGCTCCTGCATGCAGTCTTGCCTGTTGAAATCTACGCCACAAAATAGGATGCGTTTTAATAGGCTCTTAATTGGTTTCGGGAAACGATAACACAGACACAGTTTCTGGAATTTTTTTTTAAAATTAACTATAAAAAACGACACATACACACATGCATGCAGCAGCAACACATCTATAGAATAGAACGTGTCCCGGACTGGTGCAACAGGTAGCTCATCGAACGACACCGTTATGCTATGGGGAAACTGGTTCTTCAACATTTGGCTCTCTGCCATGTATTCAGAGACCTAGAGGAGAGCTTTATTGGAAGTCACTCGTCTTTTAAAAAGCTTACGCACCAAGCCAGGACGTTATAAATATATTCTTGGTGAGACGAGCGGCTGGTATGCTGGAGTTTTAAATTGTTGAATTTGTTAAACTTTGTTTTTTAATCAAATGAATAAAGAAAATATTTTGACCTTCTATTGTCCGATGTATGTCATACACCGAAAACACGAATTGAACAAAATGCATCAAGACATCATTGATCAACATCTTTTACCTTCCCTTCCTTTTCTTTATGCCGTATTCTTATGGTGGGGTTTAGCTTGATAGATTTAGGGGCATCAGTTTGCTTAAAGCAAAGGCTTGTAAAGAAAGAAATTACAATTATCGATTAAGTGAGTGGGGTAGTAAGTAATTTAGCTACTGTCATCATTTTATAGAACTAAATATTGAATCCAAGATATGGATACCACACAACCAATATATTATAATATACCTGGAAAAGCAACAATGGCAATTATGGCATGCACACAACAATCCCTCTTACGCCACATAGAGTGGGAGTAGGCTACAATGCTCGCAAGCATTGAATGCTTACACCGATCTCATCATTAAAATGAGGGAGGAGAGAGGAGAGAGGGAGGAAAGGAGGGTGAGATTGGTGTGAGCATTCAATGCTTGCGAGCACTGTAGCCAGTCCCCATAGAGTGATTACAAAATGAGTTACAAAGTTTTAATTTTTACATTTTACACTACATGATTTATGAATTGCACCAATTTAACATTTTCGTCAGTTTTATCATCTAATTAGACACTAAGTGTTGATGTAGCATAGACTTTACTCACATTTTAAGCACTCATTGATCGTCAATTATTTACTACTTTGCTCTTTTACTCTTTTTCTTTTCCACAACATAGAGTGAATTTGGAATATATCTTTTTAAAAAATGTTATTTTTGCTTAGGAATTCTTTATTAGATTGTGGTTTACATATACAATATGCAAACACAGATAAAACAAAATGAATATTGTGCAATTTCACTTTTATTCTTGTCACCTACATTATCGCATTGCAGTTTTTTTACACGAATCGAACTGATCTTATTGTGAGCTACGAACCTAATAAAAGTAAATTGTTTTTACAATCGATAGTCACGTATTGTAACTTTCTTCACCCTCCAAAACACTTAGAAAGCTATAGAGCCTTGTTTTTTTTTTCACCCTAAAAACATAAAACCAATTAAATTTTGAAGAAGATATGAAACAATGTGATCTCACAACCTACATAAGGGAAAAAATAACATATTTCATGACGTGTGCCGTATTTTTCATATCATCGAGAAAGCAACCAATCATTGCCTAAAACAGAGAAAATATGAACCTTAAGCCGACATTCATCAACTAAGGGCAATTTCGTTTTTCTCATTTTTGTCAAAAGGGGCAATTTCGTTAAATTGATTAAAAATCACCATCTCAAACAGCGTGGCAAAGTCGTAATTCCAACAACCCAGCAAGGGCTGCAATCGTCAACCCACTGTCCCACTACAATACAAATAGAGCTGCAGCGGGCGGATCATGAAAAGGCATATTCGCATATCCAAATGGAATTATGCCTGACGTGCTGCGTATATACTCTCCTCGAAATTCCGGGCTTAAGCGCTAATTTCCCTTATGAACACAGTAATCAATTACTTGATGTTAGTGATACACTGACTTATGTTTTTGTACTAATAAAAATTGGAATAATACTTACCTGGAAATGCATGTATTCCATCGATATGAATAATATATTATAACAGCATAAATTTATTATTATAATTTTTTAATAGTAATTCGAGATTATTTTTGTAGTTATTCCAAATTAATTTTATACCCCAAATGTATAAACGACCTCTAATTTAAATTATTTTTTATAATCACGATCTTCAAATAAAAATCAATACAAATTGGTTTGTGCAATATGTTCATTCTCCTCGTTTAGGGATGCAAAATATTATTAATTGATGGAAATTATTGTGGCCAATATTTCGGTGCGGCAAGCAAAGGGAAGAGAGAAAATAGAAGGCTTGAGGAATTTATTCTGTATTGTGATGATTAATTCCTCATGCCCGGTCTGCCTATTTATAGTGAAAGAAGTACAATTACATTAGGAAACAAATCCCACACATAATGGGATATCCTAATCCCATATCTACCTAGGATTTACACAATCACATTTTAACACATGTGTATTTTATCCACAACCTCCCCCTTGAGTGTGCAAATGCTCAAGTAGATGCTCGCATCGGATCTTCGGATGAAAGTTGATGAAGTCGTCTCGTAGGCACAATAAGAAACATGCTAGTCTCAATCACGGAACTTGCATATAAAAGAATAAAAACTCTCACAAAACCTGGCTATGGTAAAACCCAAAATGGGACAAAAACCCATAGTCTAGGAGAAAAGTGAGTTAATGCAATGTCAATACTAAACATCTTAGGATGTCGGTAGGATGTACACGGTATAACCATCCCGAGAATGGGTGCCTCATTAAAACCTAGTCAGGTAACAAAGCCCAATGGGAAAAATGATCCTGATCGTAGGAAAAAGAGTACATGAGTTAAGCGAGTATACTTCCAGGATACTCCCACGAGTTGACAATATTCGAATGAGAAACTAACAATGTTGCAAATCAGACAATTTCATACCAATTCCTTGAACAAGCTTCTGAAAAGTAGACTTCGGCAGTGACTTGGTGAAGAGGTCGGCTAAGTTGTCCTGGGAACGGATTTAGCGACTTCAATGTTACGATGCTCTTGTTGCTGATGTGAGAAGAACTTGGCGCAAAATATGCTTGGTGTTATCTCCTTGATGTATCTTCTTGATCTGGTCCAATACATACGGCATTATCCTCAAAGATCGTTGTAGGGACATCAACGACTGAGCTTCGCAATTGCTTGAATATGCTCAACAACAGCTCATTTAAAAACACTCACGAGTAGCTTCGTGAAGGCGCGAGAATCTGTATGATTCGAAGAGGTAGCAACTAAGGTCTGTTTGGTTGACCTCAGATCTGCCCCCGGTGTCTCCAAGCAGATAAGACATAACCCGTTTGAGAACGTGCCTTGTGCGGGTCGGATAAGTAAGCACGCGTCAGCATAACCAACAAGGCAAGCATCATTCCGAAGACCAAGGGGTGTGATCTATTAGATGCATAGGGATAGAATAAACCCAAATCCGTAGTATAAGGTAACAGAAGGATGTCTTTAACACCATTCCGGTGTCTGCGTGTGGGCGCATTGCTATATCTTGCAAGAGATTGAGAGGAAGGAGATGTCCGGTCTAGTGCAGGCTAAGTACAATAGAGCGCCAATTGCACTTAGATATGGAACTTCAGGCTCAAGCCTCTTCATCATCGTCTTTAGGACGGAAGGGGTCTCGTTTGCATCTAGCGATCGGACGACCATAGGAGTACTCAGAAGGTTTGCTTTATCCTCATTAAAACGACGTAACACCTTACGGGTGGTTCGATTGGTGGACCGGTATCCGGCCCGGGCTATGCTCAAGCAGGCCTAGGTAATATGAGTTTTCCCAGATGCTCATTAAATTAAAACTTCCCAGGTGCGACACGGTTTTCTCAAGCTCTTCGGGAGTCCCAATGAGATTCATGTCATCGACATAAGCTGCAATTATCGCAAATCCGAATGTGACTTCTTAATAAACACGCATGGGCATAATTCATTATTCACATATCACGACTAATCAAATACTCACTCAGGCGGTTTATACCACATCCGTCCGGATTGCTAATCCGTAGAGTGAACGCCTAATCTAATTGGGGAGGGTGTTAGTGGTCTAGAACTATTTGATCAGTCGTAGAATGTGAGGGAACTTTCATGTGATTTCGTATCAAGATCCCCACGTAGAATGCGCGGTTACCACATCCATAAAGACTGCATATTCAGTTTTAGGAAACTACCAAACTGATAAGGTAGCGGAACGTTATGACGTCCATTACGGAGGCCAAGTCTCCTCTTAATCAATCCCAGAGACAGAGAGGAGAACCTTTAGCTAAGGCGTGCTTTAATATCGCACTATTTCATTCTTCTCATTGCTTCCTTACGAAAACCCACTTGTATGCTTGGGCTTCACATGTGTAGTGTAGAACTACAGGCCCGACACGTTTCGCAAGCGAATCAAGTTCGACCTGGATTGCTTGTTTCCGGTTTGACCAATCGGTTCTACGTCGGCATTCATCAACGGAACGTGGTTCAATATCATCAAAGCAGCATGATATCAGTAGCTATTGCATATGCAAATGCATCGTGACTATCATCTCATTCCCTATTCCAAAGTGCATCAAGCTAGCATAATGGACAAATCTCCCACGATTTTCGGGAGGCGGATTGGTCTCTTCAAGGACACTACCATAATCTAGAATAACCTCATGCGTTGGAAAGGATGAGTTAGCGTGGCAGGATTCAGACTAGTTTCACTGAGTCAGGTACGTGGGTTCCTCTTAGGGGTTGTGAATCCTTTGAACCAACAGGTGCGCTTGCACGCTTCGAGGTAGGAGCGAGATGATTGGCTGGCAGGTACTGGGCCACCCACAGCAGGTACGGCAAACGTCCTTGAGGGCGTTTAAGTCCCTTCGAGGCGATGGTTCGGCGTCTGCCGTTTGAGCCATCTATCACTCAGGGCACATTCGCAGCTAGTATATGTGATCTCGTCACTCTTACTGAATCAGTAAAAGCATCCGGCATGCTTTGAGCAACATACAGCTAATCTAGGATTCTTTGCACCTCGGTTTCAGGCGGGCGGTGCGGGGATCTAAATGAGACATAGTGGGGTTAGACCACGACAATTCGCGGCGTTCTTCCAGGAACAAACTATGTTCTTATCTCCTAACGACGGGAAGACTGTCTCATTAAAGTGACTATCCGCAAATCTAGCGGTAAAGAGATCCTTTGTCAAGGTTCTAAGTAGCAGAATGATCGAAGGGAGTCATAACCGACATAGATTCCCAATGTAGCTGAGGACCCATTTTAGTACGTAAGGGCGAAGCAATTGGCACATAGACCGCACAGCCAAATGTATAAGTGAGATGTCGGGCTCGTATCCGGTTACCAAGCTGGAGCGCGAATATGGTTGGTCACAATCGGGTCTCGGGCGGACCAACATTGCTGCGTGCAATATTGCATGGCCCCATGCGGATGCCCGGAAGTTTGGATTCGCATTACCAAAGTCCGAGCGATTACTTGAAGGCGCTTAATAAACGCTTCTGTGACATTTTGGAGATTGTGAACATGGGCAGCCAGGATGTTCAACTTCAATCCCAAGTACGACTGTGCAATAGTCATCAGTTTCGATGTAAATTCTCAGCATTATCAGGTCAAAGGTCTGACAGCCAGGATAATCAGGGTGGTGAGCTCAGCAATAATGGGCTAGAGGCTTGGAATGCAGCATTTCGAGTGGACGGGGGAGGCCTGCATTAGAGCCAATGAACATCACAACAATACCACTATTATCTAAATGGGTCCATAAGATGGTTGAATCGGTCCTAAATGTCCCTGATCTCTGAAGAAATTTGGGAGGATCCGTTTTGGATCTTATTCGATGGGTGAGTGTTTAGCTTACCCAAAAAGAGCACGCTTAGCATGAGATAGTGCGAAGAGCAGAAATCCTTACTTGGTCAAGAAAGGGGATGCCCGTGTAGTAATCTTGGGGATACGCGCATCATAATTCGTCCGGTGTCCCCCAAGGTCATGCCAAGCAATTTCGGTCAAGGCCCTGGGAGCCGGCCACATGGTGGCTTTCCAGGGAGCGAATGGTTGTTATGTACAAGCCATTTTGGAAGCGCTCCATCTTCTCATGAATACGCTTACGGCCATATTCATAAGAAGTTATGCGGGAATTGATCCCATTTTCTTGAAGTTTCAGCGTGGTAATTATTATCTCGGTATCTTCAAACAACAACGTTCTTCCCGGAACCCTTGGAGAATAAAGTGCCTCTTTAATGGTTAACTTTGTACCATTGGACAACAGGCGTGCCATGCCCCTCAATCCCAGGTTGGATGAGCTGTGAAAGGGTTGTCGAGGTGATATTTTAGGTATGAAGTTAGTGAAATAGATGCGTTTCACGCAATATGGTGTGCGTAGTTGCACTATCTGCCAGACAACTACTTCCCCACAAGACATACCTAGAAATAATTTAATTGAATTGGTCACTTGAATAAATAAAAATCATTCATTCAATTAATTAGAAATAATTTCATAAACCATATCCAAAATTTAAAACTAAATGCCAAACAATCGTCCAGCAAAAGGAAAAATTGTTCAAAAACTTAAACCAAAGCTAGGGGAATTCGGCCACATAGTGGTTCTAGGCCACTAGTGGGGAAAATTCGTAACATATAGGCCTTATGTCTAAAAATCTAATTTTCCATCAGACGTTTGCTTCTTGAAAATCAGAAATCTCAGTAGTATCTTCAGGATTCTCCACATGAGAGCAGAGATTAGTCTCTATGGCTTTACGACAGATAGTGCTCGGCAGCAGCGTTGGCTGAAACCGGCAGGAGTGCGGGATAAGTGGTCTTGAGAACCACATCGTGCTGGGTTCGCGCTTTGCTCTTAGTCTTGAAGTTTGAGGCTTTGGGAGCAAAATTAGTGCGCTTCGATTATTTCCTCCCTTGGATGGGCCTACGCTGTTTGTCGACCTTGGGCTTGTGGCTTAGGTTTAAAACCCTTGCCTTTCCCACCACCACGCTTCCGGCGTTGGTTTTGGCCTCGATTCTACGCTAGAGTGTGCTTCCAGGCACAGCGGTCGAGCCATTAGGTCTAGCTTGATTTTCATCAGCAGCTGGTTTTGCTTTTCGGCAAGTAGTAAGACAGAGATCAAATCCGAAAATTTGGTGAATTTTGCGCCCTATATTATTGCTGCAGGACAATATTGGTAGCATGGAAGATTGAATGGTCTTCTCCAGGAGATCTTTGTTCGATCAAGTCTTCTTTGCAAAACTTGAGAAGTGATCGGATTCGACAAACTGAGTTGTACTCATTCACAGACTTAAAGTCTTGGAAGCGTAAGTACTGCCAGTCGTGTCTTGCTTCAGGCAAGAAGAAATATCTCTTTGATGATCAAAAGCGCTCTTCGGAGCAAGCCATAAAGCTCTTGGATCCTCTTGGTAGGTATTCGGTGCAGGTGCGTCATGCATATGTCTTGGGATGAAGATCATGGCGGTTGCTTTGTCAGCTTCATGTGGGGTTATCCGTCTCTGCTTCAATGGTAGCCCTTGGGCTCTTTGCGATGAGGTGGGCTTCACATCTTGTACCCACTTGAGGTAGTTCCTTCCAGAGACCCGGAAGCGGTAAAGTCGGTTTGTTCAAGTTCGACATGTCGCTACAAAGAAGGGAACAAAGATAGTGGTCAGTACTATGAAAAACTGTTCATAGACTTGGAGTAGAACATTCAGGTTCTATTAGACATTGTTTGGTTAAATTTTCATGAAAACTACGGGTTTCATGGGTATTTTAATTTTAAGAAAACTTAGGGTTTCATTGACACTTATTGAAGCTTCAGGTTCGAATTTTATGAACTTCAGTTCCATATATACCTGCAATCAAACGCAATATATATAGAACAAAAAATAATACAAATAATAAAATTGTTTAACATATATATATCGTGAATGGGTAGTGAAATATAGGTCTACGGGACCTTTGGGGTTTGCAATATGACCCAAAATAATTTTTGGTGGGTCGTAGTTGGAGCTGAGGCCCAACTTTTATTTTCTGTTGAAGTACAGGCTTGGCAGCAAGAAAATAAAATAAGAATTTGGACGAGGAGGGAGCCCAACGTGGAGTTTGGGGTCCAAAGCCTGGGCTGTGTGGCGCCGCGGAGAGTGCTTTGGTGCATTGAGCTGAGGCCACGGGATGCAGCTGGCCATCGGGGGCCCAGGGAGAAGCGCGGGCCGAGAAGAAAAAGAAGGGGCCCAGAGCCTCGGTCGGCTACGAGTGGGGAAGGAACAAGCCCAAGTTGGGCTGGAGATGGAAGGCGGGCCGAGGGGCAGGCCAAAGGGCTGGGGTAGCGTGGCTCGGGGGAGGCTGGTGCTGAGGTGGCTCGCTGGAGGCTGGGCTGGCTCGGGCGGAGCCTTCGATTGGGTCGGCTCGGCTCGGCTTCGCCCGGCTCGGCTCGGCTCGGCGCGGCGCGGCTGAGCCGGCTCGGCTCCCGATTAGGGTTTTTTTTTTTTTTTTCTTTATTTTTCAAAAAAACGAAAAAAATTTTCGGTAAGAATTTCTAGTTTTTTGGAAAACGAAATTTGATGTTTTTGTAGAAAGCGAAAAACAGAAAAAACCCTTAATTTTCCTTAGATTCACACGATCATCAATTCACTTAATATATTTCAGATATATTAAATGTCGATACTAACACAATATTTACGCGAGAAGATCAATAATTCTTTAAACGAAGAATTGGGTTATGCATCATGGTGAGAAGAGTTCATGCAATCCAGGTCGACAAAATATCGACAATCGAGACCGTGTTTTAGAAGCTGCTGGATTGCTGATGATGGTTGAACAATTTGTTTCTGAAAGCCCTTGATTCCTTAGCGCGAGCGTCGGGAGCGTGGCGATAACGTGTTGCTGGCCAATATTTCTGAGGGGGTGCGGCAAGCAAGGGAAGAGAAAATAGAAGGCTTGAGGAATTATTCTGTATTGTGATGATTAATTCCTCATGCCTTCTTATTTATAGTGAAAGAAGTACAATTACATTGGAAACAAAATCCCACACATAATGGGATATCTAATCCATATCTACCTAGGATTTACACAATCACATTTAACACATGTATTTTATCCCCAACAGAGAAATATTATTTTAAAAGCTAATCCACGTCGGCAACACATGTTTAGATGACGTGGCGAGGTCGATGGTTAGTGGATTGCGGTTTAAGGCACTGAAACGATGCACTGTTTTGGCGACACGCGACGCGGCGCGCTTGGCCCATATTGGTGCGCTGGTCTGCATCAGGACAATTAATACGACTTTCGAGGGGAGGCACGTAGAAGTTTCGTTTTTTCGTTTTGACGTTTCGAAAGTGTTTCGGATTGGATTAATTTGGGGCCTAGCTATTCTACTCACTAGTCCTTCGCCTCTATCCAATTAATTGATGGTCCGCTAGGCGGCCCACTGCTCTCCCTCCCTCTCAATCTGCTCATGTTAGCAATTTCTGTTCACAAATTATACTCTTTTTTTTTTTGGGGGGCAAATTTTGTACATTGTCTTTTTGTTGTGATTGGTTTTGTCTTGGACAATGAGGGGAACATTTAACTTTGATTCATAAATGATATTTATGTACTAATGTACAAGAGAATCGAAAATAATAGGCCCGTTTTGTTCCTAAAATTAGCTTTGACAAAGCTAGTTGGGCTAAGAACTTATACGAGTTTCAGAAATGAACTTATATGGAACAAGCATGTAAAGTGAGATCCGGTTATAATGCTTACAAACATTTAATTTTTACACGAATATAACAATTAATGGTTATATTTCTTTAATAGCTAATGGTTAAATTAGTATAAGTATAAAATATTTGTAAGTATTATAGTCTATCCGTGTAAAGTCAAAACTAATTAGTGACATTATGTCAAAATATTTGGTCGTGTGTGTTTGGGTCTTGAGACACCATTTGCTACTTACCCCTTACAAGATGCATGTTAGAGGGATAAAGCCGATAACGTCTTTAGAAAAGCCTGCTCCAAGAGTAATCATGTTATAGACGTGTTGGGCCGATGTATTGTGTACTGTAAGCCGTGCGAGAGAGAGATGAATCCGAACTTTGTCTCTCAGTCCCCAAAAAATCAAACTGTGGCTGGGAAAAGTTGTTAGAGTGAGCTTAATTCCAAGATTTGTAATCACTTGGCCATTTGCATTTTTGGACTTCCACAACCTTGAAAGCAAAACCTTGCACAAACTATTGTCGAATCAGATTTTGAAAATTTTTAATTTGTAGGAAGCAATTGCAGAGAAGCCTTTCGATTCAAACTGCTTTTCTCTTTCCTTTCATTGATCAGATTCCCAAGGGCCAAGCCGTTATACAAATTCACGATTCTTTCCCACACCTACTAAAATGTACATACATTAAAACTTAATACTCTATAAAAGAATAACTATTTTAAAGTCATAAAAAATTTCGATCCCAACTTGACACCAGTTATGTTTAGAAATAAACTATATATTATAATAAGTTATAATTTTGCTTGGTCTCATCTTAAGAAAACACACATTCACATAGTAATAATTGTCAATGAATACAAAAATATAAGATATTTCAAATGAAAGTTTAAGATGAACTAAAAATAAATCTATAACGTTGTTTGGGACAATGTTGTAGTTTTATTAGTTGATGTCACGTCTTTGAGTTTGCGAGTACATAATATTTTGTCAACATAGACACATTCTTGTTCAAACCAAAATGTTTATAACTTCTCAAGCATATTTACAATTTCTTAGCATGAAACTTTTGATATTTCAATACTGTCATTCTCATCAATCTTATTTAAAAAATACAACATTCATTAAAGATAAATAAGCTAATAAATCATAACTTTTTAAATACGTATTTACTAAGTAATAATCTCTTTAAAATTATAAAATTAATATTGTTCCAACTTTATGACTTTATAAAAATTTTATCATATTTCATTTTTTTTTTATAAATATTGTCAATCTTTGACCGAAAAATAAAAGTAGATAGTGATTCTCTCAGTTGGTAGCATGACTGTTTCTTCAATTTTGGAACAGAGAAAAGTTAAATTTGTAAATTTCATCCAAATTAATGATTCTTTCCCACATTTTTTTTAATGAATTAAGTTGCATTACAATTTCATTTAGAAATTTCGAACTCAGATTTTGAACATTGGAATGTGAAATTCATCACAAAACAGTCAAATCAGATTTTTGAAATGCGAAATTCGTCGAACATTTCTTCAATTTCATCACAAAAGCGATATGGAAATTGGAAAATGGAAATTAGAAATTGAAGGCCTATTCTCAGCAGATTAACAAAAACACCATTAAAGGAGAGCTCAACTATTCTCAGCAGTCAGCGATTCCTATTCACAAAAAACTCCGGCGAGACCAGCTTGGCACTACTACACGACATTCACATGGAAGACGTCGGCCCTCTCCTCTTCCTTCATCTTCGGAACAACCACCTTCAGCACGCCGTTCTTCATCTCCGCCTTGATGCTGTCAGTCTTGAACACCTTCTCCGGCAGCTCGATCCCGGTGTTGTACCTCCGCGGCGGCGCGTCTCCTTCTCCGGCGCCATCTTCTTTCCCGCCTTCTCCCTTGATGCTCAGGGTGTTGCGCTCCACCGAGACCTTCACGTCCTCCTTCCCGAGCCCGGGCATGTCGAATCGGAGATGCAGAGCGTCGTCGGTCTCGCGGGCGGCCCAGCCACGGCGGATCCCCGCCGCACCGACGCCGCGAGTGGCCGAGAGGATGGGATTCTCCGAGATCTGGTCCATCAGATTCAGCACGTGGCTCAGGTTCCGGCTCGGCGATAACGGAACGAATACATCTGAGAAGAAGTCGTCGCCTCGGCGAGAGAAGTGGCGGCCGGAGCGGCGGTCGAAATCGAGGTCGCTTTCATCGTTGTCGTCGTCGGAGCTGCGGAGGGCGTTGGTGTTGAAGTGCCTGGAAGCGGGGGTGCGGGTGGCGGCGATTGGGCGGATGATGGAGGCGGAGAAGGACTTGGGGAAGAGGTTCGGGGAGAGGAGGCGGCGGAGGGCAAGTGAGGAGGCCATTGAAGCGGATTGCAACGTTTTTCGCTTGGGGAGCACGTATGGAAATTGGCTGGGTGACTGTTGACTAATAGCGTGGCGTATCGGGATTGGAGGTGGTATTTATATTGCTGAATGGAAGAGTGTGGAAGGATCCAAATCAGAAGGTTCTGGAAGCACCCGGAGAGATATTAATTCTCTTGGGCTTTGGGTTGGGCTCTGAGGTCCAATTTTGTTGGGCAATGACAGCCGTTTTTTTCATTCAACAACCCTACCCTCTCAACACATCCAAAACCTGTGTCTCCCTAAGAGCATTTTCACATATATGGTGGATTTTGATCTACGAGTGGACTTGTGTAAGTTATTATTTATTTAAATTGTAAAAAGTTTCGGCTTTTTTTTATCATTCTCTACTTATTGTGAATAATAATTGTCATGACAATTACTATTTACCAACTATTATACGTATGAGATTAAATTAGAATGGGTTGCTATGATTATCTCACTATACACCCGCTGTGAATAATAAGTGTCATGAATCTAGACTTGAACTCAGAATCGGCATGGCTTGCCAAAATGAGTGGTGTGTTTGGGATCTAGTTATGTCAATTTCGCATGAGTCAAAATACTCTAAACAAACCTACATCTTTCTCTCTCCCTCCCGGCCTAGTGAGGTCCGAGTCAAGGATGAGTGAGGGCCGAGTCAAGATCTGAGCACAAGAAGAAATCATGATATGCGAAGCACATTCGGAAAAAAAAGGTCTTCGTTGACACTATGTGTCTATAATTCTCAATTAAATTCTTCTATTTCACTAGCGAACTATTAATATGTTGTTTGTCAAGTTGATATTAAAACAAGGGATAATACTTGAGTACTCATTAGTAAGTACCCTATATACTTATTTTTTGATTTGGTCAAATCAAAAGATGACATGTGTTGTTTATTTTTAAAAGCCTAAAAAAAATTAAATAGCATATGTTTTATTTTTTAAAACAATAAAACATGCATTAAAATATTATTGGGCCAAATCATTAAAGTGAATATATAGAGTACTTACTAGTGAGTACCTAAGTATTGCCATAAACGAAATAATTGGTGAAATTCACATTTATGTGTTCCAGATGTTTTTGGTGTACAAACAAATAGTTTTGTACACTTAATAACAATTCTCCATAAGAATTATGCATACTTAGTTTGTTATTTTTCATGAAGTGCCACGATTAGTTGCTCACATTCATGTAACAACAATATTGAGTTGTTTGTTTTAATTATTTTAATATATAAAATTTTTACATGAATCTGGATACAAATAGATGCAATAAAAGTCTCTAAGTGGCACGTAGCGCACTGTAATTAAAAATGAGGTATTTCGAAGACGTTGGAGTGCGTGCAGAAAGACTTATAGTTGTTATATACTGGCGCAAATGTACACAAGAACAACAAGTGTTTTAATTTTTGTTCAGATGGTGAAACAACATAATGATTTAATGACAATTAATCTACATAGATAAATGAAATAAGTGAAACAAATCTGTAAAATAATTCTGTACGCAGCTCGCCTTGATTAAAAAAAAGTCATTTTACATGTGTAAAAAGCGCGTGCAAAAAGGCTAGTAACCTTTTAAGTTACCTGCATAATCATTTTGAGTTTTATAAGAGCAGCAGAATGGGCTGCATCCTTTAAGCCCATTTTATTTTCCCATAACCAAATTTTCTCTAAGTGCACATGCCAATTTACACATTTTTGTTATGGCCATTAGATTAATCCGATGGTAAATATATAAAATATTGGGTTTATGGTACAATAAGGAATGAAAAGATAAAATCTCAAAATGTAAGACCCACGTGGCATACATTTCAGCAAGAAGTGGGTTTCATCTCTTGTGAGTCAAGATTTGAGTTTCGGAAGAAAATTTAAATTTTGTGGGATAAAAGGAGAATGAAGTTAAGTTTCAAAGGGTATTAGCGTAAATAAGCCAATTAAAGACACAAACGAGAAAAAGTAAAACGCGTCGTTTGGTAAGGTTAGGTCGTCTTCCTCGCAAATCGCCTTCGCCATCTGCACTTTCCTCGTCATCGCGTATGCCTGAACAGGAATCGCGTGGGCCTTCCGAAAGACTAAGAGTGAAAAATTAAAAACAAATTCCAGAAACCAGTGCCAAATGAAAAAAAAAAATTTCCAAACACTTTCACCGATTACATCAACCATGACTAGTTAATCTTGAGCAAGTATTTACCTTTACGATCAACAAATAGAACCTAAAAATCATCAGTTTGCCACAAAAATGCGCAGAGCAATGAATTTTCCAGTTAGTAATAGTATATATGTTGTACAAAATTACTCAACCTTGACATGAATCAACTCAGCCCTGTCCTGTTCGTGGACCTTCGGAACAACCACCTTGAGCACTCCGTCCTTCATCACCGCCTTCACGCCGTCTGTCTTGCATAGCTCCGGCAGGTGATGGAAGCTGCAGAACCCGCCCTCGCCTTTGATGCTGAGAGTGTTCTCCTCCACATTCACCGACACCTTCACATCCTCTTTCTCGAGCCCCTCCATCTCCATTCGCACGTAGTAACCCTCATCCGTCTCGCGCACGTACCAATCCTCGTCTCCATCAGCTCCGCCGGTGTTAGAGAAGTACCTCCGGGAGGCAGCAAATGGATTTGGGCGATTAAGGGAGATATCCGCGGCGAGGAACTTGAAATTGGAGAAAAGTCGCCTGAGGGCAAGCGAGGAAGCCATTGGAACTCGAAAGATATGAAAAAGCTTGAAGAGCACGAAAACAAAGAAACCGGATTTAATTTTGGGAGCAAAATCTCGCACCTAAATTTAAGGGGACCTATTTAATTTAAATGTAGTGGTGAAGGGGGAAAAAGTGTGGAGAGCAAGCAAACTAGCCAATTTGGATTTACCTTTTTAGAGTTTTACTTTTACTATTACTTTACAAAGGTTGACATTGTAGCTCATTTCGTTAAGAGTCTTTGCACCCGAAGTCTTGTGTTTGAATTCTTCTTTCTGTAGTTTAGATGAATTTAATGTAGATTATCCTATTGTTTGTCAAAAAAAAAAAAAACAAAGGTGGGAAGTTGTAACCCAACCTCTATAGGATGTGATGGAATTTAACATGGTAGTTTGAAAGTTGTATGAATATAGGATTCAACCGGTGTGTGATTAACACAACTAACAAAGTTAACTTATTTTTTACAATAACAAATAAATTAAACGAAAATAATGAACATGATTAAACAAGAATGTCACATCGGAAAACCGGATTTGCCGCCATATAGGCCGCACTTTTATATCAATGGGGGTTACTTCGTTAACTAACCGATAAACCATGGCAAATAATTCATGGTCCGATCTTCCGATTCCGATCTTAAACCTAATGACTGAAAGTCTTTCGTACTATGATTTTGTTCGTTCTGGTGCCGTATTCAAGACTTGGCAGCAAGCATTTCTTGATGGGGTTCAAGCTCGACGCAAAAACCCTAGTACATGGGTAATGAACCATGGCTGTTTCAATCATGACGGAGAAATCTTCAGCATCCTGGAGCTCTCTGATCCTTCGACCAAACAAACTTACTCCGTCGGAGATATCATAACACAAGAAGTAAGAGAATATGTTTCGATGGAAGATCTAGCTCGTTGCCCTGGGATTGGATCATTGGAGAGCTAGCTAGCGTAATGTATCCCCCGTGTGTTCAAAACCGTCTACCTTTTTTCTTTTCAGTGTTCAGACCAATATTCGACGGGAGACATATCAATCCTAGTTTTCTGTTTTGCCTTGCTTATGATACATTTGATTTCATGAACCATTTCAGCGTGTGGTTGCGAGCCGCCCTGCTGTTCCGGAAACCTCTGCCGGAGCAATGCTGAACCTCGTTCATATCGATTCTCCACTCAACTCACTTTGATGGTTATCCATGAGGTCTTCATTCACCACCACGATTAAGGGCTTACCAAGCCGCAATGTCTCAGATATGCTCCCTGATGGACATTGCGGCTTTGAGAGATGAAACTAATACGTTGCATTGTAGCTACTAAGTCCTCATGCTTCCTCGCAATATCTAAGATTCTAACATGACAATATGCTTCCTCGCAATAGCGCTGCAAGTCTTTTAGCTGAAAGTACTGAAGCCAAATATGCTCTTAAGAAATTCATCAGTACCTCTGCAAGTCTTTTATTATCCAGAATCCAGATGGTAAAAAAATGCAGAAAGAAAAGAAAACGTACGCTATCAGTATATAGTATATACCTGCATGACTGATCACAAGATGGTCCGCAATGCGAGAAATCGAAAATAATGTTGAAGAGGAATGAAAGAAATCGAAAAGAAACACGAATCACTTCGAAGTCATTTTTAAACAAAAAGAGATGCACATAGAAGTCATTTAACTTACATTGATCATAATTCTCCATTTCATTAGTACATTAACATTAACGGACCTCAGCAACCAGCCCATGTAATCACAAGCAGCAGCAAGAAACACTATTACAACAAAAACAGTTGAGGAACTAGGAATTATGAGAATAAAATTATTATTTTTCAACAACAAATTGGTAAGTATGTCATAATCCAAAATTCAAAAACTTAATCACAAGTGAAATCAGACCCAAAATAAAATAATAAACCCATCAAATCTACAGGATTATCTCACTCCCTCGATCGCAAATTTTTGTCCCACCATCACATCTTGTAAACTGGTTCGATTCCAAGCAGATTAAAACACGCTGTGGCTTCACAAGGCAAGAGTCTGCTCGTTCCTTCGGAGACCCGACAACCTGGCAATCGCGAATAGAACTTTTTAGTAAAGATTTCGGATGAGTTGTACAGATACTTGCACAAAATATTCGGCATTAGACTGGTGCAGGTCTCCTCAACGGTCTCTGAAAACCGTAGCAAATGAAGCGGTAACTCGTGCTCATTCACATGATCCAACACAATTTCTCCTGTTTGTTTTAATTCTTCTATGCTTCTTCCAGATTTCCTTATTATTGAACAGATACAACTATGAGCGTAGAGCAAGTAAACAGCAGTGTCTCCCTTGTCGTTGAGCATCTGATTGAAATCAAACTTGTAATTGGTCAATCTATTGTTCTTCAGATCAGCATACTTAACAGCACCGTAACCGACAGCCTCAGCAGTTCGATCAAGCTCCTCGTCAGTCCACTCGTTATCCACACCTGATTCACGCCCAAGAAGAGCTCTTTTACTTTATTTCTCTTCATCAGCTGCAAGAATAGCTCCTTTGGTACGAACCTTTGCTTCATTGAGTAAATCAACCAACAGGACCACCTCACCAGAGCTAGTTGCGGGCATTGTCGAACTAATGGAGGACACTTGCAAATTCTCTCCATTTTTCAAAGTAGTGATTGATATATCGTAATCCATTAATCTGTGTTTTCTTCTCTAATGGCGGGTTTTGTGTTATAAGATTATGGTTTCAATTTGTCCAATCAGTCTTTTCTGAGCTTTTGATTTGTCCCCCTTCACTACCAATAAAACATTTGCATGACTACTAATCAACCATTTCTATGCAGGTTATTGTTGGGGGATTTATTCCTCTATGTTGATTGATTTTTTATCCCTTGAGAAATTGGATTTAGATGGCAAAAAGTTTCAAAACCAGAAAACGAGTTTCTACATTTTCATTATTAAACTTATGGATTAAAACAAATGAAAATACATCTTGCTTGCCACAGCCTTTCATGGCGTATGGAGATTGGAGAGAAGATTTATCTTGATCACTGATGGGATCCGAGTTTTTTTTTTATTTGGTGGTTGATAGTTGAATTTCTGGTTTTTTATTAATTTTGAAGGGTATTCAAGACTATTCAAGTGAATTTTTTGCTATATTTGAAAGTTTTTATAAAAGCTGACATTTGTGAATTTGGGGGTTAATTTTTTGCTATAAACGATAAAAACTCAATAACCCCATCTTTCAAATTCTCAGCCCTACAGCCACCACCAACACCACCACGGAAACTTTCCTTCAAAATCTGTTCTCATTGTCATCATATCCACCATCTCAGTTATGGTCCTTCTTGCTATAATCGTCATCGTATTAATGCTTCGACGGCTCGTCAAGTCGACGAAAACAAATGGCAATATTTACAAAGCCAACACGAGCTTGATCAAAATCCAGCTGAATCGGAGCCGCTCCGCGCCGTTCCCAAGCCGAAGTCCGATGAATCCAGGCGAATGCAGCCGCTCCCGCTCCCGGAGAGCAATTCGCCACCAAATTGAAGCTCCGGTGCTTCATAGGCAAGGGGTTAATTTCATTGCATTAGAATTTCTAAATGGGAATTAGGGTTTAAATTTTTGAAATTATTAGGCTCTGTTCAGAATTTGGTCATTGATTGCATCAGAATTCCAGAACTTCCCCCGATATCGAAATTTTTATCTGTATACCCAAATTTCGGAATCCCGAACCGGTTTGGTATCGGTATGAAATTTTCCCAAAACGAAAAAATGGGTTCGGTTTTTGGTATATATTCCCTAGCCGAAACCAGCCCTACGCTTGACGGCAATGCTAACGGAAGCATGAAAGTAGTAGAAAAATTAAACTTTAAGTATGAAACTGAGACGAAAAAAAATAAGTAGTAAAGTACGATTTTTGCAAAACTTGAAGGTAGTAAAGTGAAAATTATCCAACTTATAATTAAGCAAAGTGTATTTTTATAAAACTTATGATTGTCATAATGTTTTATCTAATTTATTATTGTTTGGGTTAAAATAAAAAGGAATTGTAATTTGTGCTCCACAAACTTTGGTAAATGTCAATAGCGAAAAGAATACAATGTCAAAAGTGATACAGATCGTATTCAATTAAGACTCATAAAAATGGCTTCAGCAATCATTTCAGTTCCATTTGGTAACTCAATTCTCCCTACTCTTAAAGCAACTAGTTCAGCACGATGAATAGGGATGCCCTCCACAAACCATTGCCCATTGCCAGCCATGAGAGGTATTCGACCCGTAGCGAATCTAATCGTCGTGGTTCGCCAGATTTTATCTTGCCTTTCCCTGCAAAACTTCGAAAGAAATGCACTAATCTGCAGAATATGATTGGCAGTTACCTCCATTCACCGATAACGGCAAATCTTATATCGCATCCCGATCTGGTGAAGTAGACACCCATGCCCATTGAAACAACAGTTATGCTCAAAAGCGGCTCCTCAGAGACCGAATAGTGATCAAGACAGAAATTTGAACTCCAAATCTACCTACTTCACATGATAGTGTACTCTTACATATTATCCCCACTTTTATGATTGGTCGTTATTCTCTCACCGAAAATAATGCTTGCACCGATCTAACCATTAAAGTTCGATATGCTAAAGGGGGTTAAGGAGAGGAGGGGGCAGACAAATGAGGGATTTGAAAAACCATTAGAAGGGTAAAACCAGACCAATTATTTCTAGAATGTATGGAGAGTAACCTAAATACCTCAAGAGGAATGAACATGTGGCACACAATCCGCGCATTTGACGATTGGTTTCTTCGGATCCCCATCCCGGTTAAACAAGCAGCACTAGCAACAGAGTGGTTAAACTAAAAACCAGATACAGGAGGACGGAAAAGAAAGGGAAAAGTGTACCTACGGAAAGAAGGAAATATTGTACGGGTTGGTGATGGTAAATATACAATAAATGTGTTACCTCAAAATGAATAAAAACCATCATGTCGCCAGCTGCGGTGTCAATCATGCATACAATTTCGGGTCGGATGTCTTAAATATGTGTAAACACAGAAGTTTCATACAGAAAAAGGAAATTTGCCTCATCCCATGTCTAAAATGAGAAATGCAAAAACGAGTTACAATAATAAAATTATACCTCCCTCAACCATTTTCTCCGCTAATAATACCGATGAATGGGAGATGGTAGTCTCAACAAAGCTGTGAGATAGGAAAAAAGTTTCACCCATGATGAAAATTCAAGTAAGACTCCAAATGCACGTGTTCATAAAACCTTAGAGATATGGAAACTACCTCATTAAATTTCAAAGCTCAGACATCATTCTACACAATTCATTAATACGGGCGAACTGGACTTCTAGGTGACCTCCTGTGACTATGCCTAACAGGGGAACGTGACCTGCTTCGATCACGGTACCTATCCCTGCCTCCATCTCTTCCATTCCTGGACCTCCAGTCCACCCCTCTCCCTCCATCCCGACTACCTCTGCCATTCCACTCCCTCGACCTTTCACGATCCAAGTCTCGTTCTCGATATCTGTCCCGCTCCCTGTCGCGATCTCTGTCACGATACCTGTCCCTATCACTTGAATTACTTCTCCTTCTATTCTCCTGTTCCTTCTCCCTCTGTTTCCTCCGTTCTTCTGCTTCTTTTTCCCTCACTAACCTTTCTTCTTCCCTTGCCTTCTCCTTGGATTCCTGAAAAATAAAGTCCATGTTTTTCAATCCCTGAAAAAGAAATCATGTTTTTCCTTAACTTCAATACTTCAATATTCAACAGAGACTCACCTTGAACTCGGCGATAAAATCCCGAACCATGCCATAACCAATATGCTGCTTCCCTGTAACATGAGACTGAGTTCTCTCTACAGCATCATTGGCCACAAGAAATGAACCACAGATCTCACAGAGTGCCATTTTTTTCTCCTGTGCCAGCATCAACACTTTATCATTCTGGGGCTGCTGAGCTAAAGCTGCCTTCTCGGTATTAAGCATCTCCACCTGCCAAAAGAAAGCATAAACAAATCAAGTAGTCAAATTTCATGGTAATAATTAAAAATCCCCAACTGCAGATAACATGAAATCTTTGTATGAAGGAATCTAATAAAGGCATGCACAATAATAAAACATGGGTGGTGCAGTGTGTAGACTTCCTGGAAAAATCCTCTGCGATATGGGAAACTAGAGGAATTTTAATACAAAAAAACCAGGAAAATAACAGCAGCACCTTTCTCATGAGTGCTTCAGCTTCATCCACCTTTCCAGCTTCACCTAGGGCCTCCACTTGTTCCAGTAAGTTCTTTATCTTTTCCTCCAGAACAGATAGCTGTTCAGACTTTTCAGCTGACAGTGGAGGTGCTGGCGCAGGTTCCACCTCCTGAGCAAGGCGTTCTCGTCCACGCTTTACTCTTCTATCTAAATCCATCACCTGCAATGCAAATTATATTAAGACAAAGAAATATAAGTGAAAAACTATAAATCATGAAGAGAGCAAAACATACCAGTTTCTCACAAAAGTGAGCAAGTTCAGCTTCAAACTTGGGCACATAAGCATCGTGCCGCGGGGACTCTTCAAAACTAAAATCAATAACATAAAGAATTAAAACTGGAACTAAATAAAATAATGACAACTTTGGAACAGGAAACAATAGAAATATTAAAACAAAAACAAAAACCAGAGAGTTTTGAGCTTGGAGAACAGAACCAGAAGAGTGAAAACAAAAAAGATTGATATGGAAAATCTTTGGTTTGGTCTCGTGCATTGAATTGTGATATCAAAACTAAAATAAACCTGGGGTACTTATGAAAAGGGAGAGTGAACTAAATAACCTCTGGTCATCACCCAAGGTCAAAAATAAAATTTCGAATCTTCCAAACCCTTCCAGATACTCATCTTATAAACATAAATATAGCAATTATATATCATTTCCCTGATAATTTGTGCAAAATATCTATGTAGCAATAATACATAGGTAAGAAAAATTAAATAATTAATCTGAAAAGGGGCAAATAACCTAGAACCGAACCCCTACTGAATACAAATGGGAGTAGACCATGCATAATTATCTGCCGAAATAAATAATTGATAAACGATTCATGCAGCAGACATTTTCTTGGACGCGTCATGCAGCAGAGCATCACTAAATACATATTTTACTCTATATTATGAGCAACTATTTAGCTACTGCTGACTTGGAATTGATAAACGATCTTCCTTCGTGGAAAGATCTGTTCAAAATGCTTAAATAAGTTCTCAAAAAGAAAACCCAGCTACCGCTTAGGAATACCATGTAAGGCATGTCAAAGTTTCATCCTACACACCCTACACCACACATAGGAAGCAGCTAACTTATTTGTAGGAAGACAAGAGAAACAACATTCTTACAACAGAAGCATATAAAAGATCAAAAAGTCTTACGGGTTAAGCAAGCCAAACTTTTCAAAATCACATCGCTTCTTTTGATAGACAAAACAATTCACAAACAAGCACAAAGGACCCTCTTTTGATTGCATTCAGAAACTCCGTGGATAGCAGAATGTGAAAACATCAGATAACATTGTGACAGGTTCACATTGCCAAAAAACAAAAACTCTAAACTCTACAAAATGTTCAGTTTATCACCTTTCTTTCAACTTTGGGTCATGTATTTTAGGGCAAGGTCCTGATACAAAAACAAAAATTTCAGGTCAGTGAAACCATGCACGCCACAAAAACAAATTTATGTATATGATTCAATAAACTGAAAATCCTAATCCTGATTCAAGCATTTGATCTTATTCCTCAGATAAGAAACGTAGTGTTAAACAATTGAACATCAATACGAATTCCAATCGCAACTCACCCAAATCGCTTCGAGTGTTAACGAAGAGATCGTGAGGACAAAATCGTAAACCATATAGGCTCCACAAACCTCTCCTTATCATCCCAAGAAATTTCCTTTGTACCCCTCTCTCCTCCCCTCCGTCAAATTACGAGCTGAATTCACCACAAATCAGTATTCCAAAATCAAATGAAAACTAATTCAAATCATAAACAACCAAGCAAACATCAAATAAATTAAATTAAAACCCATTAAAGCCGTTATCTTTTTCTAAACAAATCCAAATTCCCCAAATCATACTCAATAATTATCGTTTCTAAACAGAGCGGGCGATCAATTAGGGTTTATACCTGAGCCCATAAGTTCGTCCAGCAGAGCTCTCTGAGCATCCATGGCTTTGTCAAGGATGATTTGGGAAGGGCAAGAACAAATAGAAACTGATTTGGGTTTTGAGAAGAATTGGGGATGGGTTTGTAGCGGAGGAATCAGTGAGGATTGAGCAATGGAATAGGTGTCAATGGCTTCTAGGGTTTTGCTCTCCAAGGACTGAATCTGAGAGACATCGAAGAAGAGAAAATAGGCGAGCTGTGCCGGGTGGTGTTTGCGTACGTGCGATGTGCTATTGGCCACCGGATTTAATTTTTATTTTTTAAACAAAATTATACGTGTATTAAATTCATCTAAATTACGGAAAAGAGGTCAATAAGCAATTTTACTTAAACTCATTTAGTCACGAACTTTTTAGTGCGATTAATTTAATCACGTATTGTTACAACTTCACTCAGATGTTATTTAATGTTTTGGTGTGACTTTAACATTTTAATAGTTTTTTTACATATAACGATATTATATTTTACAAGGATAAAATATTCTATTTTAAGGAGAGCGAGAATTGAACAACGCGTAGTTATACAATAAATAGGTCACATGTATAAGATATCAAAGTCAACACAAGTATTATACGTCGTCATCAAGCATTCAAGCTTAACACAAAGTAGTAAACACTACTAGACTGTAATACATATTCTGCCACTCCTATTTACGATAAAATATCAACCACATACCATCGATCTTATAATATACTTAATTAAGAATGTAAACATGATAAGATAATCAAGCCGATCGAACTCAAAATTTTCTTTGTATTGGTAGTACTCCCTTGGTTGCTTGGAGATAATAGATAAGTTCTATAAATTTTCCATAAAAAAACAACGAATCACACATCCAATATATTGAAACCAAATCTATAAACAAGTCGTAGGGTATACCAAATAATTTTGAATATGTTTTCTGTTACATTTCTGACTCACATTTCATTTACAGTTTTTTAAAAATACAAGTGATATTAGAGAAGGAAATTCGAACACGTGACGTATCGTGACCCTAAAGTCTAGTTGGTGGATATAACAAATATTGGACTGTTGCCTACTAAAGACAAGAAGTTGCATGACATTTAGTCCAACCACAGAAGCTTGTATACTATTATCCAAAATCCTGCAACTTCTGTGGTGCTCCTTAATCTGTTTCTAGTAATCCAATCAAATTCCTCCGAGCTAGCGGGATTCGTGCCTCTTCTCATCGCCAACCACAACCAAACCATCTGCTACACAAATTTTCAATCATGAACGACACAGTTGACAAACTTGTTATCTTCCTAGCAAAGAGAGACGGCATTGACAAGCTTGTCAAAACCTTCCAATACGTCTCCAAGCTTGCGCACTGGCACGCCGAGGCCAAAAACCCCGAAATCGCGCAAACGAGCCAAGCAGTGGAAGTTGCCAGGCCTTAGCCGGAAGGCCTTTCGAACGGGGCGAGCCACGGGATTCAACGCGTTGAGAAGAAGCCCGGCTCCACCCCTACGCTTCGTTTCCTAGCCGTTCTTGCTAATGCAGGGGAGATGGTCTACTTCTTCGACCATTTTCTTCTGGCTGTCCAGAATCGGGACTCTGAGCCCGAATCTGGCCCGAAAGATGAGCTTCATATCGGCGTTTGGTGAGTCGTTCGGGTATGCTTTCTTCATTGTATTGATTTCATTGCGTTGAAAGAGGGTGTGGAGGCGGAGAAAAGGTTGCCGCCTTGGAGGACAAGTCTGGTGGAGACGAAGAGCGAGAGTTTGAGAAAGATTAGGGCTGATAGAGGCCGAAATTAATGGCAGTGGCGGCTAATGTTGCGGATTTGATCATCGGAATCGCGGATATCGAGCCTAATCCGTTCTGTAATCATGCTGTCACTCTTGGGATTAGTGGTTTGGTATCTGCATGGTCTGGTTGGTATAGAAACTGGCCTTCTATGAGTGAAGTGATTAAGTTGTTGTTAATTCTGTTTGGAGCTGAAGTTTGTAAATTCAGTATCTCTACTGCATCGTTATATAGCTAAAAACGGTTTAATTATTCATGGATGGTGTTTAATTAAATGTTTAAAATCAATAACACTTCTCTTCTAGCATATATACGTGACAAATTTTGTCAAACTATTCTAAGACATATATACCAAATCAGGATTGACATAAGCCACTGCTTATACTTTTAAATGACAGAAAGCACTTTTGAAGAAAATATATTGGAATTAATCTTTATTAAAAATGCAATGAATTGTGAAAAAGCACTTGAAGTGCTTAATGCAAGCAAAGACATAACTGATATTTCTTGCAAGATACACTTCAAGCGCAACTCAAAATATTTTCTTCTAAAAACACTTTCAATCATTTTTAAAGGATTTTTAAACAAGCCCTATTTTATTGAAAGGATATTGCAACAATTACATTAATTAGATACTCCACTTTTCATTAGGAAAATAATATTACCAGTGCCACCTAAACTCGCTTACGAATTTGCTTTATCTAACACGTGAAGTAATTAAATCACACGATCGTATTTTAATATTATGCAATTATATTTTTAAACAAAGGATCTAAAGTTGAAGTTTCTTTTAACTCCAAACTCAAAATTTGGATAAAAGAAGTGGGAGTGGAGTGTTAAATCAAATTGAGTTTGTGACCAACCGTCTTCAAGCAGTATCTAGACTTAAATTCTCATGTATAGGTCATGTACATTGGACCAAAAAAATTTAGAAGAATTTGCATTGGAGATGACCCTTACTAAAAAGGTTTGGGATGGTCTACTCTAATTAGTCACAAGCGACATGTTGTTATCCAATCTACAGCCCCAAAGACGACATGACGTAAAAAAACCAAGTCCGTCTCTTGAAACGACATCGTATGCAACCACAGTTGTCGGCGGAAATCGACAAGTCGTATTATACCGAACGACGGGAAAGTAAGACAGCAATCCAAACAAATCTGAAGGCCGAAGCGGATGAGTAAGAGTCGACGACTAAAGAGAGAGAGAAGGTACCCAAACAAGCGCGTTAAGGAGACACAAGTTGACCCGCGTAAATCTAGTCCCAGTCCCGATCTTCCCTCACTAATTAGTCCCGGGTTTCAGCAACCAAACAGAGAGAAAGGTGCCGGAGAGAGCAGACCAGATCGGATGGTGACGGAACCGCGCACTCGCGGTATGTGAAGCTGACGAAAGATCAAGCGCCGGCGGGAGGAATATTAAGCCCGGCGAGCTCAATCAGCCCATCAGTTCCTCAGGTCTCTCTCTCTCTCTCTCTCTCTAGTCGGATTCGTCGTAAATCTTAATTAATTTAACATGGGTTTGCTCTGAAATCTCCGTTGCTAATATCCCATATGCTTCCCTGTATAATTTGTATGAATTGCATTTGGGTTAAAAACTAGGATTTGCCTAGTGTTGGTGGGAAATGGTTTGGATTGTTAATTTTTTCTACTGTTTGTATGCATTTCTGATCAGAAAGTTTTTGGGGGGGATTGAAGAAATTTATGTTAATTTAATAGAAAAGAATATAGCTGATTTGCATTTTTTTTTATAGTGTGGAAATTTCTGGGATGTTTTGTATAATGCCATTTCTGGGATAAGATGCAAATCAGATTTGTTTAAGTCATGATTAAACTCTCTTTGGTACATCAAAGCATTGTTCAGATCTAAAATTTCGTCGCTTCAAAGAAACGAGTACATTGTTGTGGCTACAACTTGAATATGATTGATAAAATTACATTTATGTTGTAGGTTTATGGGGTAGACATGACAGAATTTGTGAATTTTAAGGTGGCTTTTGTTTGCATTGGAGGATCGTAATTTTAAGTCGTTGGATCGTATGAAAATGTGATTTGGCAACTGATCTTTGTGTTATGGGCCAGTTGAATGTTCCACAGGTGTAACGAATGTGGACAGCCTTTACCCGACAGCTATCAGCCCCCGCAGATGGTTTAATGGAACTGTAATTTTGGCTGTGCTGAAGATAGAGAAAGCCAGTAAGTTGATATGGAAACTATCTTTTCATTTCCTTGCACAGCAATATGCTATGGAGTTTATGCTTACCTTTTTGATTTCCATTAAGTTAGATAGATACTTTTTCTGTTGGGTGTGGGGATTTGGTGTCTCGCTGAGCTTGCCTCACAAACAAAGCCCAAAGCCCTCACAATAGGGTTTTTTTCACAAATGTGCAACTCTCTAGCAATGCATGTAAGCTAAATTCTGTGATACTTATGGCTATATTCGATAAGATACCTTCTTCGCGTTTGATTTTTCTGGGGATTTTGCGTCTCTCTTGAGTTTTTCACTGGAATATAGAATGCTCAGAACAAGCTTTCATGTTTGTTTTTTAAATTTTGGAAATTTATAACTCTAATTTATTAGTCTTACCATTTATTAGTCTTATGCTCTGGAATGCCGCCTCACTTTATCAAGTAGGATGTTTCTTCCCATTCAATTGGCTGACTACAGTCTTGTGATTGATAAGCATGAACGTCCTGCTCTTACTGCTGTGGTATAAAAACATGGTCTACTGATAACACCATCTTTGTTACCTCTTCAGGCTTGACAGGGTTATTTTGCCCATGTGTTCTGTTTGGGCGTAATGTTGAGAGCCTAAGAGACACACCCTTGAACAGACCATGCATTTGTCATGCCGTTTGTATTGAAGGGGGTGGTGGCCTGGCAGCATTAACTTAAATCTTCCATGGCATTGACCCAAGGACTTCGTTTCTTATTTGCGAGGGTCTGCTATTTTCTTGGTGGATGTGTGGGGTATATACAGGTCTTGTCCGGCAATCCTTGCAGAAGAAGTATCATCTAAAGGTAATCTTATTATCCGTATCTCAAGTTTATGTCATGTGGAATATATTTTCTTAACCTAAGCTTGCTGAATGCTTAATTGCGTTGTTGACTGAAGAACTTCTCCGTGTGACCCATGCTTGACACACTGCTGCTGGTAATTGGTGCGCCTTGTGCCAAGAGCATAGGGAGATGAAAGGACGCCCGGACAATGCTGTGATGCCAATGACTGTCAGCTCAACCCGCCCCAAGTTCAACAGATGTCTTCTGACGACAACCAGGACTCTGCTGCGCCATCCTCCACCAACAATAATGGCCATATCAATATGGAGATGCAGGCATTGTAGGATTTAAGCAAAGCATCATGTCACTAGGGTTTTGTGTGAACTGCCGCCACTGTTGTAAAATGGTTAGAGTCACATACACGGGAAGTCGTCTATACAGTTGCTTATCATTAATCTATATAAACCTCAATCTATATATAGAGTCTTATCCTTTTCCATTGCTGTTTGGATTGGAGACATTTTAATTTAAAAATTTCAATTCTAGTTGGAGACATTTTTAATCTTAAAAGTTTAATGGCTTCAATATGCAGGTGATGAAAGGCCGCTAATTTTTTTTTTCTATTCCCTTTTTTAGAAAAATTCTAAAGGTACTGTGTACTCATTTAATGGTAATGGTCATTGAAATGATTCGCATTAATTTGCGGTGAGCTTCAATGAATCTTAAATCATTCAACATTGGAATGGTACGTACCATTGAAGTTTGACCACTTTTTTTCAATTGATGAGAGTTTTTATATTCTTCATGCCAAACATGTGAGGATGACAATGACTTTATGCACAGGATGCCAACGTGTTGGAAGTAGGTTAAAGAAGTTAGTTGTAAGGAAAACGAGAATCGGAGAGGATCGAACCTCATAATTAGGTCATATTTTTTAGATTTTTATCTCCTAATAATAATTTGCACAAATGAATCTACTAAAGAACCTGTCATATGATTCATAACAAAGTGATAATAACAAATTAATTCTAATTAAGTGGGTTTAATTTGCCGCGTTAGGATTAATCTCTTTAGCTGGCAATTGCCAAATAACAAGTATAAAACATATAAGGACTCTTATACCAAAAGACTAATTTCGTTTTAGTAGCCAAGTTCTAACAGGTTTAGAATATATAAGAATCATTAATCTCTTCTCCTATGCTAATTACAATACATATTGGCCTTACAAAAACCTATATATATGGACTCTTCAGTAAATTAAATTCCCACGAGAAAGAACCTATGTCTTCGTTTCTTCCATGCCCAGAGAATTTTCGACTGTGGTGGTGGGTACGCCGAGCAAAAACACGCTACTATAACCCACCACTTCGTTTCCGAACCTTCTATGTTGCCATTGACCACCCCTGCTGCTTCTACAAAATCCGGGTGATGCAGCGGCGGAGACTGGGGCGGGAGATGTCCTTTATGGTAAAGACCACGTGGAGGATTTTATGTACAAAGAAGATGATCTGGAGCAGTACATGAGGAGGGAAGTAATATATAGGGCTAAAAGAAAGAGATGTGCCTTCGTTTGCCGATTGTTTGAGTTCTTGAAGATTATTTGCTGCCTCAAATTTTAAGATCTTGAGTTAGATTATTAGAGCGTTATTTCGGTTAGTTTTTGTTTTGTTTCTCGTAAATATTCTTGATCAAGTTGAAAGTCCAATAAGATTAACGTTTTTACTTTGATATATTTAGGTTCTTTGTCATATTTTATGATTTGACGATATACAACAAACCTTTGTTTATGAGATTAGCCATGATTGTATTGAATATCAACTACCAAAGATAATGTCTTACTAATTTGTTGGTATAGCAAAAAAAAATATCGAGTAGAATGAAAAGACTTGTAACTTAAGTGATCACTTACTCCTCTTGGACTTTGCACTAGAGGTCTATGCTCGATCACTCGTAACGGAGCTAATGCTATTTTTGTATGAAAATAATTTGATGCCAAATAAGACAGAATTAGAGTGTTATTATACCGAATCAAAATAAAAGTGGATATGCATAGTAACAGTAACACTCCAATATCAATGAGCTCGAAAATGGGGTAATTATTAGCAGAGAAGAAGATGTGGACACAATATGGACCTTGAATAATTAAAAAAGTAAATAAATTAGTAGGATACTCATCCTAATTGCATTTTACTACACTAATTTCAAACCCTACCCCTAAGGGCCTATGTTGGAGAGGCTCCGGCACATGATCTGACCAAGAATCTGCCTTTCGGTGCGTATGGAAGGATCTGCCTTTCGTGGTTAATCTTACGCATATTTTCAACTCATTTCACTCTGCCTCAATTTTGTGTATTTTTTGTGCGTTTGTATGTCCTACGTACACAGATCTATTGTGGATACTTGAGATTTTGGGGCCATGTGCAAAAAAATTTAAATGGCCCTCACGTACAGTACTTTTAACTTCTTTTTTTTTTTTTTTTTTTTCTCAGAAGTTATGAGACTCGGAGTCCTAAGTTCATCTCCAATGGTTTGGCCATATTTAGCCACCATTTTAAATATAACACATTTAAAATATAATTTTTAAAGTTAATAGTGCAGGCGCTTATAATTGTTCATCTCCAATGGTGCATGAGCTACATTTTATTTCTCTCAATATTTTATTACTTTTTAGCATATTGAAGAATATTATGTTACAACACTCGCACATCAACTACTGAAAATATTAATCAATTAAACTACTATTTTTATCTATTTAAATAAATTTTTTGGAATCATATTGTGTTTTAAGAAGATGTATTGAAATATCTATCTTTAAAAACAAATATTTGGACATGACCCGTAAGATTGAGAACCATTTAACAAGATTTTATATATTTTTTTAGTTTAAAATCGCTTACATTTTTAAAATTATAAAAAAATGATTATAGCCTTTGGATTTAAACCACCGGACTACCCTTATGAACAAAAATCATGAAAGTGCATGATAAAAACATGCAAGCGGTAGCATAGAATTCTGATGTCATGCGATGTCTCATACAACTTTTTCACTTCATATGACTCCATGAATAGTGGTAGCTCATTCCTACCAAAGCGCCAATATAACAAGCCCCAAGGAATTGGCCCCCGACCTTTTTTGGGTAGATTCTTTTGGCCATCCATTGGAGATGCCTAATGATGTCAAAACACTCTCTAAAACGTGCCTGGAGTCCCTTAACAATTCAAGCACTTGGAGACGCATAAATACATCAAAGTGTTGAAATAAAAAAAAAAAATCGCCTCACAAACGACATGAGCCCAAACTCTAAAAATGGGTCAAGTTAACCATGGTTTACCATACCAATTGTAAGAAGTAAAGCCCATTTTTTATGTTCATTGACTTAATCGATGGCACAAAATTGAGGCAAGAAAAAAATCTTATTTGAATGGATAAAAGCTCCATATCCACATACATGATAAGTATTAGGTGGTTTCAACACTTTGAAATCAGTCAGCAAGACTCAATCCAGATGAAAGGATCAACAAGTTTCAAATTCAAATATTTCCTTCCAATCCACAAAGGCTGGGGTTTCATGCCTATAAAAAAAGAGGGATCGGGGAGAGAAAGGAGGAAAAAAAAGAGAGAAATCAGAAATCCTGCTAAAATTCAAGGAAGATCGTGGAAATACAAAGAAGAAAAGTTTGAAGAAATAAGGAAGCAAAGCTAAGAAGAACATCGAAGGTATAAATGTCTTCTTCGAATAAAGCTTATCATTCTTTATATTTTTGACAGGTTTAATTTATTTTCAAGAAAGAGGCAGCCAAAATCACATCAAGTTGCCAAAATAGAAAACAATCCAAATAGAGTTTGGGTTAACGATAATCAAAAAATCAACACGAAAGGAAGTTATAGGTGGCTTTCAGGCTACGCCGTCCCATCTCCGACGTCAAGGCATTTTCCTGGAAGTCCTCTCTCAGTTCAAAACTAGTCCCCATAAGGCCTCGCCCGTTTCACTCATTTAATTGCCATTAAAGTTCTATAAAGAAAGCATTCCCTTCAGGGGATGCTTTGTTTGACCTAACAAAGTTCTCGAAGGACGCAAGCAGTCCTCTCACCCAAAATACTACATCATATGACCAAGGTCGCTGATTGATGAACAGAGTCGAAAGAAGTCACACCAACCAAAAAGATGGGCATTTTACAAAGAAAGCTATAAGCAACGTTCTTACTGTCTTTGTTTCCGCTGTAAGTCGAAGAAGAAAAAGAATGGTTGTGAATGAAAATTCTAACGAGACTTGCCATTGTTTATATGAAAAGAGAAGAAGTATATGTGACCTTGGTGATAACATCATAGCAAAAGAATACCTGAAACGGTGTGATAATTTGATTGAAAGATCCTTTTGAAGACCTGCACAATACTGGTTCTTGCTGGACAGAAGGTTGCTGTCTAGAGATTTTTTTTATATACAGGGACTTCTGAGAGGAAAAGAAGGGAGCAATGTTCTATTGGATGACAAATTGTTGAGTTAAAGCTAAAGTTGGGAACTGCTCAAATTGAAGAAGTGTTCAATTCCAATAAAAGATCAGGATCTCTCTCTCTCTCGTTTTAAATCAATGGGTATTTCACCCATGGCAAAACAAACGGGCATGTCGAGTTCGTCCTGGCGAAGGCTAAAAAAATTAGCTTTGTCCTTCTTGGCCAGATCATGTGCTGAACTAAAGACCAGAAAAAGGAAAAAGGGGTCTTATCACAAGAAGATCTGTCGATGCTGTTGTGACTTGTCAGCCAACAACAAGAAATGAAAATAACCTGAGTGCATTACAGGACTCCTTCTACTCCTTCATGTGGAAAGACAAACAGCCAGCAAGACGAAAAGGACTGAAATGCCACAAGTCAAGCTCAAAAGCACAGAACCAAATTCAAGTGTCAGTAACAAAGATTAATGGGTTTATCACAAAATCCCCATTAATTTTATTTGACGACAAAACACTACAGAACCATTACAATGGGTCATTCACCATTCAATCAAACTTTCTTTTCGAATTCTCGTGAGTCAAATTCATGTTCAGTTCAATCCAAGGGCTCTAAACCCTTCCAAAATTGTCAAACACAAATTCTAATGGGTAGGTCATTCACCTCCTATTATAATCATGAACTACGTTGGTTTGATTCCTCTCAAAAGGATACGTAGTGCCTAGTACTAAATCCTAGACACAACCATAACCAAACACAAATTCATTTATGAACTACATGTGGTTTGATCTCTCAAAGAGAGTATGTAGGCAATCTAGTAACAAATGGATGCAAACCGCGCTTCCCCAAATAAATTCATTCAAGAACTACGAGTGGCTTGATTCCATTTAGATACGTAGGCAATTGGGTCTTTTCTCACGTACGAAACCAATAAATTAACCCACCATCCCTTTTCAGCTAGAATCAAAAGGTTTCTTTTGAAATGAAAGAGTGTAATTAAGATATTTGTTTTGAATGGGTCGAACTTGAAATTAACAAAACCTCATTGACAACTCAGATGGTGTGAAATTATGTTGAGTGACAATTCTTCGTCAACATGATTTTTTGGCACGCCCGGTGGGATTCATTCTTTTCATCTCAATTGCAAAGGGAAAATAATTTTTACCTCATGTTTATTTTTCAGGAATACAAATGGCCTGCCATCACCATAACATTCCCAAGCAACTCAAGTGGACGCAAAGCGTATAGGCTATCGTGTTTCGTTTGGTAGGTTGACCAAGCATCAACGAAATCCATCAGTGCAAGGACTAATCATGCTGTCAAGACTAACAAGTCCGCTGAGAGCATAGTCAAGCCGCAAAACAAAGTGCTCTTTCAAAGAACGCCTGCTCGAATGCAAGGAAGAGAGTTGCTCGCGCTTTGAGGAAGAGGGAAGCAAAAGCCAATGCCATTGAAGCTATTTTAGCAGACATTGCTACCATGAATACAACAAAGGCACATGAGAAAGAAACCTCAATCACGTTTTACCCATTACTTTCACGAGTTATTTCCTTCCACTATACTTATTGGATCAATTCCAATTAATTTATGTATGAAGGAATCAGTGCTGGTAACCTCAGTTCAAGAATGTGGAGAAGGTCAGAAAGAAAAAGATGATGAAATACAAAGAGAAGGAATCGTGACAGAAGTTACTAGTTCAGATGAAGAAATTCCATTTAGTTCTAAAATGAAGAATTCAGAAAATATTGGTGCTCCAGAAAATGAAATAAAAATGGAGACAAACTTTTTGTTTTGAGTAATAAAGTTGTCAACATTCAACATCCACAAAAGAAGTTGATACATACTAATATTGGTGAGTAAAGAAAGATTGACATGGTACATGGGAGTCAAATTACTATTGCACAGGGGGCATCCTCCGAAGCCTGTTACTAAAATCTTACGTGGGACCTCTCACATTGCCCAAAACACAAGAATGCTGAATCTTAACATTGCCCAGTATCAGCTTTTAGACTCTTCTCATTCAAAGGGATGATCTATTATGGCGTCCTCCCCGTGAAAACATATTTCAATACGCTCGAACCGAACTATTGAGAACCGGCCAGTGTTCAGAAACCACGCAAAGTTAAGTGGTGACTAACGCATCAAATGCCGACGTAACAATATCAAAGTATGGAGGAAATGATCAAGAAAGGTGGCTTGAAATGGAAAAGAAGATAGCTGAGAAAGATGCAGAAATAGCAGCACTAACTACTCAATTAAAAGAAAAAGTTTCGATAAGCGGGTGCTTGATAGTGGATCCCAAAGAATGAACTGAGAAAGTTGCAAATACACAGAGGAGAAGCTTCAGGTACGTAAAGAAGAAGAGATTTCTACAAATATAATCACTTCGAATGATATTAAAGCACTTATAGCGGAAGGCATTCGAGAATTCCAATTGTCGTTGGCTCCTCCAGTTCTTGGATATCGAAAACCTTATCCGGCTCACTTCGATACAATTCCTTTTCCAAAAGGATATCAAAAGCCTAGTTTCGATAAATTTGACGGGATTAATGGTTCACCTCGAGAGCATCTAGCACATTTTTATTCGGCATGCGGAGAAACATCTCAACTAGATGCTTATCTTGTTCGACAGTCTGTTCAATCCCTAAAAGGGGGCTGCCTTCACTTGGTACACACAGTTACCACCAAGTTCTATTCATGCATGGGACGATATGCAAAAAGCATTTCTAGCACATTTTGTCAGCTCCAAGAAGAAGATTTCGCTCTTCGGACAGCTAGCCTGCCAAGCAAAAGCCAAATGAAAGCGTCACGACTTTATAGTAAGGTGGAGAGTCCCATCTTCAATGTGAAGAAAGAATTTTTGAACGGGCCGCCGTGGAGATGTGCTACGAAAACCTTCATTCTGAGATTGCAGTTTGTTGGCGCTGCAGAACTCGATCATTTATGACTTAGTGTCAAAAGCAGCCAACGTTGAGAGGCAAATTGAGCGAAAATCACAACACAAAAATTTCATATTGGAGAAAAGAAGAATGATAAAAAGGTAGACAATCAGAAAGCTACGAAGGGAGAATCAATGGCCACTTTTGTCAAGACTGAAAAGAAAATGGACAAAGGAAGAGAGCAGCCTAGAAAACTACACTCAAAGAACGCAAGGAGGTCAAGTATTCTTTGACGATGATGATGTCGAAGCAATATTCGATGAATTACTCTCTGCCAAAGCCATAGTCCTTCCTGAGCCTAAGCGCCCTACCGAAGCAAATCAAACGGATAATCCAGCATGTCGTTATCATAGAATCGTTAGTCATCCACTCATAGATTTGTTATGTGTTGAAAGATAAAATTCAGGCAATGATTAATAGCGATGAACTGGAGCTAGACTCATCTTCTAATCAAACTACATGACTAACACATTGAAGAAAATCCATACCAACCGGTCATTACTGCATGGGTGCAATACCTGTGCTTTTCAAGTTGGACAACAGTCATGAATGTTCATGTGGGATATCCTAATATGCCACAATCAAGAAATCCGCAAATTCCATCTTTGTATGAGCTCATGACTGCACCCAGTTTTGAAGTATGGGAAGATTCATCATCAGATGAGTTAACTAAGGGTGGTCCACATGTCAAAAAGACCAAATCGAAAACCAAGAAGGCATCAATTAATCAAGATTTTTGCACTGCTAATGACAGGCTGGAGAAGCTCCTATACTAAAGAATAGGAGAAGAAAGAAGAAGACACAAAATAAAAATCCAAGAGGTGTTTCAGAAGAAGAAAGGACAAAACGCAAGGGTCCCTGTTACCTTAAAGAATTTCTGCCAGCCAACCTATTCAAAACAAAAATCCAGGGTGCAAAAAGAAGAATCCAGTCCATGTTGCATGGTTTCCGTGGAAGAACACGAGGAGGATTCGAAGTAGATGCAATTGTTTCACGCTCAGGTCGAATATTCCTCGGCGGACAAAGCACAACAAGACATGCTTGGACTCGAATCATGCGACAAAGCGAATCAATCCACTTTAAAGAAAAAAAAAAATGGTTTAAATAAACCTCCAAGCACCAAAGTGGACATTCCAAAGCAAGATCATTCTAAAGTGGTCCAGCCCCATAAAGTCAAGTATGACATTTTAGCACATTTAAAAACGCATTCCGGCTCCTTGAAAGTGTTTACATGCTTTGCAAATGTCAAAAGAATTCGTGGAAGCATTAGTACTAGCATTAATGAGCCCCGAGCAAGCATACCATATTTCAAGTCAGTCGGCTGATTCGACATCAACCGGAATTTGTGCTTGCTGTTTGACAACTATAACTTTTGATGAGGATGATCTATTGTTGGGTTCGAAGTCTCACAACAGACCACTTTACGTCACAGGTCAACTTGGGATACAAATTTAAACCGAATCCTACTTGATTGTGGCTCGGCGGTGAATCTGATTCCTCTGAAAACGCTCTCCACGCTATAGGGATGAAAGCTAAACAATTATCACCATCCAGCTTAACCATACAAGGCTTTAATCAAGTGGGGCAGAAAGCATTGCTCCTATTGCTTTGTCGTTGGAAATTGGAGAGCTTTACCTCGGAGGTTTTATTTCATGTGATAGATGCTGAAACTTCATACAAAGTTCTATTGGGACGCCCATGGTTGCATTCTAATGAGGTTCATTCCTTCCACTCTTCATCAATGTTTCAAATTTCTAAAGAATGGAAAGTAAAACAGTCCCCGAGACACTGATCCATTCAGAGGAGAAGAAGTGAATTATGCTGATGCAAAATATTATCAACCTCCCAAAATAACTGTTGTACAATCTCTACGTACAAGAAGACGAAAGAGGAAGAAGAACTAGCAAAGAAAAATGGATAATCACTTGGAGGTCTCCAATCAAAATAAAGTTAGCCAAAAGATAACTAGTGGAGCCTGGCTCCAAGATCTGCCTTCATACACCTCCTAAAGGTCATGGAAAATCCCAGATTGAAAAACAGAACTAACAGCAGCAACAAAGTGCTACTTGATGCTACTCGAATCCCTTCAAAAATTAGCCGGTTTGCTCCAAAAAGACAACATGGTCACGACCACCTTCGCAACAGGCATGGGGGCAAGGAAGGCGTGTGATCATTCATAAACAATCAAGGCCAACAACATCATCTACCCCGTTGAAGATAAAGTCCAAAAGATGTATAGCGAAGAAAGAAAAAAATTAATGTGAAGGTTTACCAAGAGAATGACATGCTCAAAGCACTCGATTATAGAACCGAAGAAACTAAAGCGCACAGAAGGCAAAGCTCTGCAATAGTTCCGAAGAGGCACCAATGCCTACAAATTCAAGAATCCAGCCTCAACCAACTCGCATTTCCGTGTTTCAGCATTGGCAAAAAGCAATCATCGCGTCGCTTTTACTTCCAAAGACTGAAAATGTCCAATTCTCGCCTTAAAGGGTCGCAAGGAAAAGAAGTGGAGGCACAAGAAAGCAAATGGCAGTGACTTAGAAAAAGCTGTCCAAGTTAATTGTGTCTCCGTGGAAGAGGAAAAGTTTACAGAACAAGTGGGCAACCATATCCGCAAGAAGCAGAAGAATTCGTGACGAGGTTCAACCTGCTCCGTCCCATATGGAAGAAGGAGGCCAAGCTACTGTTGACGAGCTTCAAGAAATCAATTTGGGAACACTTGATCGATCCAAAACCAATTTTTGGCCGCTTATTGACACCACAAGAATTGGAAGATTATATACTCTATTTGCTGCAGGAATACAGAGACGTATTCGCATGGGGGTATGAAGATATGCCAGGTTTAGACCTGAAAATTGCAGTCCATAGACTTGGTATAATAGACAGAAGTCGGTGGGTCAAGCAAGCTCCGCGACGCCGACCTGGAGTTGGTTGTCCAAATTGAAGCAGAAATTGATAAATTGATCAAAGCGGGTTTTATCCGAGAAGTCCAATACCCTACATGGCTCTCAAGCATTGTCCCTGTTCAGAAAAAGAAAATGATAAAGTAAAAGTTATTCAAATTCGTGCTTGTGTAGACTACCGAGATATCAACAATGCATGCCGAAAAGATGATTTTCCATCACCATTTACAGAAATTTTGGTGGATGCTACAACTGGTTTCGCTGCTTTATCCTTCATGGATGGCTTTTCAGGTTACAATCAAATAAAATCTGGGCTACCAAGATTAAGAACTCACTGCATTCCGCACTCCAAAAGGGATATTTTGCTATACCGTAATGCCATTTGGTCTTAAAATGCCGGGCTACTACCAAAGAGCAATGACAGTCATTTTTAATGATATGTTACACAATACCATTGAGTGTTATGTGGATGATCTAGTTGTCAAAACCAAGAAAAGACAACACCATGTGGAAGTGATTCTAAGGCGGTTTTCGATTTTCGTATCTCGCAAACACCAATTGAATGAATCCGTTGAAGTGCGCTTTGGGGTCACTTCGGTAAATTCTTGGGCTTCATTGTCAAATACCGAGGCATTGAAATCCACCCTTCAAAAATCAAGGCTATCCGTGAATGCCTCCCCCTCGAAATTTGAGAGAACTCCGAGGACTGCAAGGAAGACTCGCCTACATACGGTTGTTCATTTCAAATCTTTCTGAAGATGTCAACCTTTTGCAAGACTCATGAAGAAAGATATACCTTCGTGGGACTTCAAACATGCCAAAATGCACTTGATAGTATCAAGCACATTTGCTAAAACCTCCAGTGTTAATGGCACCTATGTGGAAAAACCATTGATTCTTTTATATTGCAACTCGAGCAATCGCTGTAGCAATGCTCTGCCCAAAATAATGAAGACGGAAAGAGAACGCACTCATATTATTTAAGCAGAACACTTGTGGAGCAGAACATAATTATTCCCCCGATCGAAAATGTGTTTAGCATTGGTGTTTGCTGTACAAAAACTCAGACATTATTTGCTTGCTCATCTGGTTACATTAATTTCCAGAGCTGATCCTCTTAAGTATCTCATGTCAAAGCCAATTTTATCGGGACGTTTAGCGAAATGGGCTCTACTCCTATCAGAGTTTGAAATTAAATATGATTCTCAAAAGCAACTAAGGGACAAGCACTAGCTGATTTCTTAGCGGCTCATCCGGTTCCAAATGACATGGAGTTACCTGAAGACTTACCCGATGAGAATGTGTTCTTCGCAGAGGCTTCACATGGCAACTTTATTTTGATGGAGCAGCAAGAAAAAAGGAGCAGGTGCAGGCATTGCCTCATTACACCTTCAGGGGGTTTAATCCCATTCTCGTTTTCCATCATGGTTATGTGTTCCAATAATGCGGCAGAGTATGAAAAAATTTATTATTGGTCTTGAAATTTACCTGAAATGCAATATCAGTCACCTACAAGCATTTGGTGACTTCAATTAATTGTTACAACTAAATGGTCAGTATGAAGTAAAGAATGTCAGTTTGATGTCATATTGAAAGAGCCAAAAAGCCTATATCACAATTTGAAGAAATCTGCATCGGTCACATTCCAAGATCAGAAAATGACAAAGCTGGATGCATTGGCTAAGCTAGCAGCAGCGTTAACATTGCCAGACGAAAGAGAACTACAAATCACTGTCGGCGAGCGTTATTTATTGCCACGTGCACTGGATAGAATCGAAAATGCAGATGAATCAAATGTCATTACAGCATTAGAAATGAAGAGAATGATCATAACTGGCAGCAACCAATGATAGAGTATCTTCAACAAAGGAAATTACCTACTAATGGCAAAAAAAGAGCCGAGATAAGAAGAAGAGCCAGCCGTTTTGTCTACTTAAATAAGACTCTATACCGTAGATCCTTCGACGGAGTACTTCAGGGTGCCTTTCAAAGCAAGAAGCAGATAAGGCTTTGGCCGAGACACTCATGCCGAACTTTGCGGTGCACACCAGGCTGGTCCTAAACTCGCTGCTCAAATAAAAAGGTTGGGGTATTATTGGCCAACTATGATTAAAGATCTCAATGAAATTTGCAACCACTTGCAAAAGTTGCCAATTGCATGGGGATTTTAAGCATCAGCCACCTCAGTTACTCCATCCTTCAGTTTTGTCATGGCCTTTTGAAACTTGGGGGATTAGATGTCATCGGTCAAATTACACCAAAGTCTTCCCGTCTCCACCAATATATTTTAGCCGCGACTGGATTATTTTTCCAAATGGGCAGAAGCGATTCCGAAGACAGTAAAGGCCGAGGACGTTGCAAAGTTTATAGAGGACCACATCATTTTCACCGATATGGAGTTCCTTCGAAAATCATATCTGACAATGCCACATATTTCAAGTGCAAATCCATGATGAAACTATGTGGGAAATATAAGATTCAACATTCATTTTCTGCAAGTTACAATCCGTCTCAAATGGGCAGGCCGAAGCCTCAATAAAATACTGAGTAATATCCTGAAGAAAATGGTGACTGAATAAAAGAGACTGGCATGAACGCTTGCCAGAGGCATTGTGGGCCTATAGAACCACGGCTCGCAACTCAACCGGATGCACACCATACAATTTAGTTTTTGGTTCGAGGCCGATACCATTGGAAGTTCAATTGCCATCTTTACGAGTGGCAGTACAATTGACATGAACCAGATGAAAATGTGAAGATCAGATTAGCGGAACTTGAGGCTCTTGACGAAAAGAGACTGGCAAGCAACAAAACTCAAGTATATCAAGCTGTGTCGCAGGTGCTTCAACAAAAGGTCAAGTTCAGATCGTTTTCATTAGGAGACTTGGTTTTGACAGTCCGAAGACCTATCGTCAACAAGAAAATGCCAGGAAAGTTTCCAACCAAAATGGGAGGGACCCTACGTTGTTACTAAGGTATTTCCTAAAGGAGCCTATGAGCTATCAAATTCAGAGGGGAAATGCACATATCCTTGCGTAAACGGAAAGTTCACTGAAGTTCTACGTTTAAAGAGATGCTCGTTGGATTGAAAGCCCGAAATGGCGGCTCACACAAGAAAAAGAACTACGGATGGCTTGATCCCTCAGCAAGTACGTAGGCGCCTAGCCTAAAAACTAGACACAAACTGGCCAAAATCCCCATTCCCCTTAAACCCCTATAATCAAAAGGGGTGAACTACGTTTGGCTTGGATCCCTTCACCTGGTACGTAGGCAATCTAGTTCAAAACTAGGTGCAACATAAAACTAAATTCTCTAATTCAAAGGGGTGAACTACGTTTGACTTGATCCCTTGCAGGTACGTAGGGCAACCTCGATCTAAAAATTAGGTTCAATATAATATCAAAACACACCAATCTTTTCAAAAGGTTGGTTCAAGAGAAAAAAATCCTCAAGCTTCTTTCCTAATTTGCAAACATCGAAGGTTTGGGAATAACAAGAAGCTCTATAGTCTTGACAGAATCTCGTTTGTTTTTCACCAAGACAACAAGTCAAAGTAAAAGGCAAAGATAGGTGGGAACTTTTATCGATGCGACCAACAAGACAAACACAATAAGATAGCTTGAACATTATCAAGTTCTATCCCAAATGCAATAAAAAAAAAATACCGAATAGCAAATGGTTTTACCAAACATAATCGTTAAGAAAAGTTAAAAATAAAGTACGAAGTAAATACTTCTAAATGTTGTTCTCGCGTATGAAGGGACATCGAGGAAATCAACTCTTCAAATTCTTCCTTATATGCTTTATTGGAGGCTTGAACACTTCCGACTTGAGTGGCGATTTGGGATTGAATATCTTGAGCTATTTTATCTTGTTCCTCCATGGATACCGTGAGATGATAAATTTTCTCCTCAAGAGAATTCTGGCAGCTTCATATTTGTTTCCAAGAGACTCGTGCTTGCTCCTCTACCGTTATCACATTCTATCAGTTGCCTTTGTTACCAATGTCCTCCATCAGCTTTGTGTCGGGAATTTGTACCTCCTTGCCAGCCAGACATTTTTCAAGGTGGCGTTGAGATAAGGTATCGCCAACATCGAAGCTTGAAAGTTTGGTGCAGCCTTTATCTTTAGAAAGTTGTTCACCTGGGCTCAAAACCTCGAGTGACCGCCCTGCAAAACCAATCAAATTCAGCATGGCCGCATCCAAAAACTTGAGCATAGGTTTTAAAATTCAAGTGATCGAGAAATTTCATCCCGACAAGCTACAATCTCTCAAGCAGGAGGTTTGGAAAACTTCTCAAAATATTGGTTACTTCACCAATCATATAATCTCGCCCTAAACCGATTTGTTTCCTCTGCATTTAATAATGTCATAAATAGACTTCTCAATTTGGTAAGAAGGGAGACTGATGCTCGCAGTTAAGAATTCCATAATCAACTCCGTTGTGTATCAACCGATCTGGCCCTTGTTTCATTTTTGAAGTCGTAGTCATAAATAAGTCACCAATTTTCTTCGTATGCAAATCATCACATGAACCCGTTCCACTGTGTAATCATTTAAAATAACAGTGGTCATTCTAAGACTCACTACTTCAACGGAAACATCTTTCAAAAGATTTATGAGAAGTGTGGCGAATCTTCTTCCCTTTGGACTCTATCCGAAGATGGCCGTTTGGAGGCTTTCTTGTTTGATAGTCGCCTTATTAGAAGTCTTGTTCTTACATAAGGGACTTTTACTATAAGACGCTTGGAAGTCCAATTCCTTTCATCGTAAATAAAATTTCCTTAAATCCCACATAAATTTCTCGCATATTCTCGTACAAGAAAGTAGCTTTGTCTTTAAGTGGCCGATGAGTCAAAGTGAGATAAATATCATACAGAAAATGCTAGATAAGGTGCAATACCAACTTGAAACCCACTCATCGACAATACCACCATGTGCATTCTCCTTTACGAGAAGAGGGCGGATAAAAATACGGACGTGGTGTCTCTGCTTAAGGAGTAACATCCCGAGCTTTAGCTAAATCCCCGCCGACACATTGCCATCCGTCTGGGTACTTCAAAACTAAGTTTATTAGCAGAACGCTCCGATCAAAGCCAAATTGTCGAGCAATCTATTTGGGATAATATGGCTCTAACCAGAGGTATTCACCAACTCGCACTGTGTAATAGGGAAGAGCGTATGAAACCAACCACTCAAATTCTTTTATCTAAGTTAATCTTACCATCATCTACTAAAAGCGACCTTCCTTTTCACCAATGGAACTAGGATCAGAATCGACGGAAAGCCGCACTCGAAAAATAATTCGCTTCGTACATACTGGGAAAAAGGAGGGTGAATACCAAAGATATCTCTCCAACCGAGGGTAACTATCTCGGATAGTCATCATCAAAGCCAAGACTTATACAAGCAAAGTGTTCACCCAACCAACCAATCACATAATGAATGGGGAATGATGCATTCGACAAAACCAGACCTTTGGGAAGACAGTAACAAGTCCAAGGGGCCATGATAAATATGACCCAACACCGTTGGAGCAAGAGAGATTTCAACTCTTGCGCCATCAAACTTGCCATGTAGAAACTTCAGTCTCACGCGACCATATGAGAAGGCAAAACAAACCTCAATGAGCGTATGCCAAAAAAGCGTACCAAATAGCCTTCTTGAAAATTTTTCTCAGAAGTTGTTCCGCATTAAAAGCTTTGAAGGTCAGCTGCTATCATATTACAAAGCCGCATACACTAAAGGTTGCGTATAAAAGTGTCTAAGCCATTCACCCCACGAACGCATACCCCGATGGAAGATGCACAAATCGCATGAATTCGCAAGAGTTCCAAAACTGTTGAGGAAACAATTTACGCCTCGCCGGTTCTTTCGCTCGCGGGTATAAATTCTCCTTCATAAGGAATAAACAAGAACTGCGCAGACCACCAATAGCTTTCAAGTCATACAAGGATATGCTCATCTCACCCACCCCGATGCAAAGTATTTGACAAAGGGACCCAAAGCTCACGAAAGCCCTCAATTTTAAACAATAATCATAGTGGCTAACGGCAGAAATAAAAACGCACCAAAGATTTCCGCTGACCAAGTTCTTTTTCAAAATCTCTCAAGATAATTTCTATCCACTCCAACAAACCAAGCTCAAAAGATTTAATTACCGAAATTTAAAGTCTCAGACCCCAAATTTTCCTTCTTTCACCTTATCAAGATAATGTGGAGAAAGTGTCGCTGGTTTAATACCAATATCTCCTTCAGTTGATTATTGACTTTTGGCTAATGTATGAGCATCAAAAGAGCAAGAGGATCCGCCATAAGTCTTAATAATTCCATCATCCGCATTTGTGTCAAAAGAGAGGAAACCAGAATTTATTTGTTCTCCTGGAGACCCAGCCTTTCCACAAATGAGGTATAGTCAATTTCGTAGAACTCAAGGAACGAGAGCGTTTATATTCGGGACCATCTGCCATTATTTTACCATGCTTGTCTAAAGCTTGCCGAACACGAATTTGGCCATGTACATTCATCCCTACAAAATATGATAAGGATGTTAAGATAAACAACAAGTGATCAAGCCGCACGCGCAAAGTCAGCTTACACGCACGTTGCTTGAGGGGGCAACCGTTGAACAAAAAAATCAGCCACAAACGACATGGAGCCCAAACTCTAAAATGGGTCAAGTTAACCATGGTTTATCCATACCACTAAAAGAAGTAAAGCCCATTTTTATGTTCATTGACTTAACCCATGGCACAAAATTGGAGGCAAGTAGAAAATCTTATTTGAATGGATAAAAGCTCCATATCCACATACATGATAAGTATTAGGTGGTTTCAACACTTTGAATCAGCTCACAAGACTCAATCCGTATGAAAGGATCAACAGTTTCAAATTCAAATATTTCCCTTCCAATCCACAAAGGCTGGGGTTTCATGCCTATAAAAAGAGGGGGATCGGGGAGAGAAAGAGGAAAAAGAGAGAAATCAGAAATCCTGCTAAAATTCAAGGAAGATCGTGGAAATACAAAGAAGAAAAGTTTGAAGAATAAGGAAGCAAAGCTAAGAAGAACATCGAAGGTATAAATGTCTTCTTTTGATCAAAGCTTATCATTCTTTATATTTTGACAGGTTTAATTTATTTTCAAGAAAGAGGCAGCCAAAATCACATCAAGTTGCCAAAGAAAATAATCCAAATAGAGTTTAAAGGGAATGATAACAAAAAATCAACACGAAAGGTTGGTAGGTGGTTTCTTCAGTGGCTACGCCGTCCCATCTCCGACGTCAAGGCATTTTCCTGGAAGTCCTCTTCGTTCAAAACTAGTCCCCATAAGGCTCGCCTGTTTCACTCATTTAATTGCCATTAAAGTTCTATAAAGAAAGCATTCCCCTTCAGGATGCCTTTGTTTGACCTAACAAAGTTCTGAAGGACGCAAGCAGTCCCTCTCTCTTCATTCCAACAGCCATGCATCATATGACCAAGGTCGCTGATTGATGAACAGAGTCGAAAGAAGAAGTCACACCAACCAAAAGATGTGTACTTCTAACAAAGAAAGCCATAAGCAACGTTCTTACTATCTTACTCGCTTTCAAGTCGAAGAAAAAGAATGGTTGTGAATGAAAATTCTAACGAGACTTGCCATTGTTTATAAGGAAAAGAGAAGAAGTATATGTGACCTTGGTGATAACATCATAGCAAAGAATACCTGAAACGGTGTGATAATTCTGATTGAAAGGATCCTTTTTGAAGACCTGCACAATACTGGTTCTTGTTGACAGAAGGTTGCTGTCTAGAGATTTTTTTTATATACAGGGGGACTTCTGAGAGGAAAAGAAGGAGCAATGTTCTATTGATGACAAATTGTTGAGTTAAAGTTAAAGTTGGGAACTGGTACCACAAATTGAAGAAGTGTTCAATTCCAAATAAAAGATCAGGATCTCTCTCTCTCTCTCTCTCGTTTTAAATCAATGGGTATTTCAAATTCATGGCAAAACAAACGGGCATGTCGAGTTCGTCCTGGCGAAGGCTAAAAAATTAGCTTTGTCCTTCTTGGCCAGATCATGTGCTGAACTAAAGAATTAGAAAAGGAAAAAAGGGGTCTTATCACAAGAAGATCTGTCGATGCTGTTGTGACTTGTCAGCCAACAACAAGAAATGAAAATAACCTGAGTGCATTACAGGACTCCCTTTTTACTCCTTCATGTGGAAAGACAAACAGCCAGCAAGACGAAAAAGGACTGAAATGCCACAAGCTCAAAAGCACAGAACCAAATTCAAGTAATAGTAACAAAGATTAATGGGTTTATCACAAAATCCCCATTAATTTTATTTGACGACAAAACACTACAGAACCATTACAATGGGTCATTCACCCATTCAATCAAACTTTCGAATTCGTGAGTCAAATTCATGTTCAGTTCAATCCAAGGGCTCTAAACCCTTCCAAAATTGTCAAACACAAATTCTAATGGGTAGGTCATTCACCTCCTATTATAATCATGAACTACGTTGGTTTGATTCCTCTCAAAAGGATACGAGGCGCCTAGTACTAAACTTGCACACAACCATAACCAAACACAAATTCATTTACGAACTACATTGCGCTTGGATCTCTCATAAAGAGAGTATGTAGGCAATCTAGTACGAAATTGGATGCAACCGCGCGCCCCCCCAAATAAATTCATTCAAGAACTACGAGTGGCTTGATTCCATTTAGATACGTAGGCAATTCTGTGGGTCTTTTCTTCTCAATGCAAAACTCGCAAACCAAATTAACCCACCATCCCTTTTCGCTAGGAATCAAAGGTTTCTCTTTGAAATGAAAGAGTGTAATTAAGAGACATTTGTTTTGAATGGGTCGAACTTGAAATTAATAAAACCCCATTGACAACGATGGTGGTGAAATTAAGTGTTGAGTGACAATTTTTCGTCAACACAAAGAAATGCCAATTTGACTCTCTACAATCTCACGCATACATCACCCTTTTCTCTGCCTCACTCTGCCATATTCTCAACCCTAAAACCGTTCCATTCACCCTTCAATTCATTCATCCATCCATCCAAGGCAAAGACACGAAACCATTCAAATCAAGCAATGGCATCCAAGTTGTATGTATCCAAACCTTGTTATTTTGTTAGTTATTTTTTTCAATGTTATTTATAGTTTGCTTCTCAAACTTGAGTAACTAATTTTGTTTTTAGCTAGAGGTGAATTCAAAGATATGAACATATGTTTAATATGAGTTAATTCTGTCCAATTATCTCTTCATAGATTGTGAATGTGATTTACTTAACTGTTTTATTGAAAACTTATCCATGTATGTTTATAAAAGATGCATACTTAGTTTGCATGCTAGGATTTGACTAGGAAAATCTGAGAATTAATTAGTGCAGTCATGGTAATTAATTTGGGGCATTGTCATTCATGGTTTATTGAAAGAATAACTGGAAATCAATTTGTACGCATATGTTTATGCGTGGAGAATAATCCTCTAGCTAGCTTTTCACCTGTTATCAAACCCTTAAACATTGTTTTGCCAAATTGTTTTACTTGTTTTTAATTTCAATTTTAGTTTAATTCTTAGTTGTAGGCTTGTAGCCAATTTGGTCAAAACTCCCCCTTGTTACTTCATTTGTTTAACTTAGTTTTTGTTTGTTTTTACGTTGATTAGCATATCCTTATATTCCCTGGCCTAAAATGATTCATACTTATACATATTACGATTACATTATAGAGTTTTAAATTAAGTGTTAGTTTTAGCACCATTAGCGTATCTTTTCACAATACAAATTGTAAAAATAAAAATATAAGTTTTAAGTTGCGTGTAGCGCGCCTTGATAAGAAAAAGTCCTCTCGCATGCGCGAAAGCACTTCCCGAGAGACTAGTGCTATATTAAACGTTAGTTGCTAACGTGCTACTACGAAGATAGATCTTGTCTAAGAAAGCTTCTTTTCTGGTATGTACAATCCACCCGTTAGGGGTTTAGTTCTTTGTCCTACTTTTTGATTTTACAATACATCGTACTTTTCGTTCATCACGCGATTTAAGATAATGATACAACTTAGTAAGAGCGATTATCCATTTCCAACTATTTACATTTCTTGTTTGATTCTCTCCTCTCTATTATTATAGTGATGTATTGTATTCATTTCTCCCTCTCCAAACAAATAAAAGTTAACACGAAATTCTGCATAATTATAATTGAGATTTTCATGCTGAATGTGTATATATATATATATTTTTTTTGGGTTGAATGCCGAATATATAAATTCTTCATTTGAATTTTGAAGAAAGTTGTAAAACGGTATAATTATAAACCGCCAATCACCCATGTCCTCCCAATCATGCGAACGTGTACATGGCCACGTGGCTTGGCGGTTTACCATTTTTCGGAACTCCATTAACCTCACAACCCTTCACCAAAACGTTGCCATTTTTACTTTCTCAAATATATAAATAACTCCCGCACAGAACAAATGTTGCATTAACTGCTTGCTTTCACTGCTGGCTTTTTACTCCCATTTACACCAAAAACTCCTCCAAAATTACCGTGAAGTTCAATTCGTTCTTCAACATTGTGGTTTGATTTTTTCATGTTATTTGGATAAATGGCTAGGATTGCACTGACCGCTCGATTTCAGCAAGCAATCACTCCCAATGCCCTCCGATCTTATCTTGCCGAGTTCATCTCTACATTCTTCTTTGTGTTCACTGTTGTGGGATCCATGATGTCGTCCAGTGAGTCTTTCATTAGTTTTCACTTTGCGCATTAGCGAAAATACTTTTTTATCCTGAAATGTATACTTTTATGTTCATTTCTCACGCATCGCACGTAATGCGTGAAAAATGAACAAAATTGTGAATTAGACTCAAGTTTTTGTTCAACTTTAATGTAATGTCAGTTTAGAAAACAAAATTTAATTTCTTGTGTTTGTGGGTCTGTTACACATAGAAGCACTAATTAATTTTAAAAATTAGATGTCACATAATTTCCCAACATGTCTGAGTAAATTTGACATAAATAAATATAGAATTTGGATATTTGAGACAAAAATGTAGTTACTTTAATTTTTTGGTTGTGTTATAATTAATTTGGCAGGGAAGTTGATGCCGGATGCTGCATCAGACCCAGCTAGTCTGGTGATGGTTGCTGTCGCCAACGCCTTCGCATTGTCCTCGGCCGTGTACATTGCGGCCAACGTCTCCGGCGGCCACATCAACCCCGCTGTCACCTTTGGCATGGCAGTCGGAGGACACATTAGTGTCCCCAATGCCATCTGCTACTGGATTTCTCAGATGGTGGCCTCTGTCATGGCTTGCCTTCTCTTGAGAGTCACTATTGTTGGACAGGTAAAAACCCTATTCTCCACATAACTAATTTGATTTGCAATATTTTTTTCCAATGCAAATTAGTTTTATCGTACTTCTTTAAACAAATTCACACTCTTAATAAATGTCGTACTTTTTAAAATAATATTTTTTTCAATATGTGAAAGAAGATTCAACTTGAACTGATTCTAACCCTATTATCGTTCAACCAAAAAATAAAAACCCTAAATTTGTTTAATAATGTAAAGTCTCACATAAAAAACTTGAAAAAATTATTCTTTTCTTCATGATCAAGCAGCATGTTCCGACCTACGGAATCACCGAAGAGATGACGGGTTTTGGGGCGTCGGTTTTGGAGGGCGTGCTGACATTTGGGCTAGTGTACACTGTGTATGCTGCCGGCGATCCAAGGCATGGTGCATTTGGTGGCATTGGACCCCTGGCAGTTGGGCTCGTGGCAGGAGCCAATGTTTTAGCAACTGGGGCGTTCTCGGGTGGGTCTATGAACCCGGCTTGTGCATTCGGGTCGGCAGTCGTTGCTGGCAGTTTCAGGAACCAGGCGGTTTATTGGGTGGGGCCTCTGATTGGTGCGGCAGTTGCTGGACTACTGTATGATAATGTGGTGTACCCTACCCAATCTCCGGATTCTATTACGGGAATTTCTCTCACGGGAATTTCTGGTTGAGTTGGGGTTTAAATATTGCATTAGGCTTTAATCTTTGTTTGTTTTGTAACATTTTTTTAGCTGTTTGTGGTGTAGCATTTGTAGTTAACCAAGACTACTCTTTCTCTTTTAATGTTTAATTAATTAGTATTTATTAATTCATGTACTTTGTTATTTGTAGGGTATTAAGTTTTTACTTTATTTTATTACAAGCAGTATTTTGTTAATAATATTATTGATAATTATACTAGAACTCTAATGTTTAAATTTGTAAACAACTTGAATTCAAAAGAATTGAAAGAGGAGTCGTATGAGGTGATAATTATACTACACATGACTAGTTAGTGTAGTAACAAAATCTCCACTATTTGGAAGAAATTGTACCTCTGCTCAATTCAAAAGAATTGAAAGAGGAGTCGTATGAGGTGAAAATCTCATGTATGATTTTAGAAAAATAAATTTTGATGTAGTGAACTCAACGGCAGAACTTCAATAAAGAAACACAAATCACTTTACCTGAACTTTTTTTTATAATTAAATTGTTAACTAGATCGTGTGATCTTGTTAAAATGACTCCAATTTTAAGCAAAAAATTGCTAATTTGTTTTTCAGCACTAATTCTCCTTCATTATAATGACGACATATGACTCTTTACCTAAGCACATAATTTAGAAGTTCAAATTTCATTGATCATGCTTAACATAATCTAATTAATAAAGTTTCATTTGATTTGACCAAAAACAAAATTTCATTTGATGGTTTAGATTTACATCGATCTCATAAGAAAATCAGGCTCAAGTAAATGTTGCATCATGTATGACTTAACGGCCAACAACGGTAATTAGAAAACGAACGGTGACGATCGCCCTCACCCGCAATCACAACGGTCCACGTTCAATTCACTCCACCTACACCAAGCACAATATCATCAAACTCCAAAAACCCAATAGCAGCATCAATGGCGCCTAAAACCCTCTCATCCTTCCTCTCTCCTTTCACTCTCCCCTACACCCTCACAATCCCCACCGCCAAAATTCTCACTCTTCACTCGAAACCCACTCTCATACTCTGCAAAATTTCTCACCAGCAAAAAACCCACCACAAATCAGAGACCCAGTACCCGGCTTCCCAGTCCGAACCCGCCGGCACCGGGGCGGCGGCGCCAACCCCCGGCGACCTGTTTTTGGAGCGGCACCGTTCGTTTGAAGCTGCGAAGGTGTTGTTGAAGGAGAAAAAGAAGAAGAAGGAGAAGCCCTTGAAGGTTACGACGACCGTCGCTTGCTGCTATGGATGCGGAGCTCCGTTGCAGACTTCGGAGCCGGATGCTCCGGGTTATTCGGACCCGGAGATGTACGCGTTGGTATGGATTATGTGATTTTATCTTAAATTTTGTTGCTTTTTGATAATTGGGTATTTGGGTTGAGATTTGGTTCTGTTTTTATTTGGGGAAAATGTTGGATTTTGGAAGCAAGAAAAGCACTTTTAAGTCCGAAGTGCTTTTGTTGATGTTTCCTAGCTGTTGAAATTCGTGCTTTTGCTTACAAAAATTGAATGTGCAGAAGAAGAAGCACCACCAGCTTAGAAGCGTTATATGTGGAAGGTGCAAGCTTCTTTCTCATGGGCACATGATAACTGCTGTTGGTGGGAATGGGGGTTATTCTGGCGGGAAGCAGTTCATCATGGCCGAAGAGCTTCGGGAGAAGCTGTCCCACTTGCGCCACGAGAAAGCGTTGATAGTTAAATTGGTAATCTACTTTCTAATGTTTGCATTGCGATGAATTGAGTGATTGAGTTGCCTTGAAGAATTTTAATTTGGTTGCTGGCTTATAGGTTGATATTGTGGACTTCAATGGTAGCTTTTTGGCTCGTGTGCGTGATTTGGCCGGTGCAAATCCTATAATATTAGTGATTACTAAGGTATTAAACTTCCCTTTGGTGCCGATTTTTTTTTCCCGATATTTATGTAAGCGACGTTTCTAATTAATTATACTTTATAATGTCAGGTTGATTTACTTCCCAAAGGGACTGATTTTAATTGTATTGGTGATTGGGTTATAGAGGCCACTGCAAAGAAGAAGCTTAAGTAAGATTGGTTCCTTGGCTTTGATTTATAATTTATATAGTCAATCTAAAATGAGTTAGAAGTCTCGATGAGAGGAATTCGTGTGCATGTAGTTGGGATTAGGGCTCTATTGGTTGAGTTTGATTCATTTGAGACTCTGGTTAATATAAGACATGGTTGATTTTATGATTTAAACTTGAAAGCTTAGATCATGCTTCTAAGGCAGTGCTATTCTTTGCAGTGTTTTAAGTGTTCATCTGACGAGTGCGAAGTCTTTGGTTGGAGTAGCTGGAGTTGCATCAGAGATTCAAAAGGAGAAGAAGGTTCTGTACTTTTCTGTTTATGCTTGTGTCTGTGTGCATGTGTGAAGCCTGTTAACCTGACTAAAGCTATTGATATCAGTTAATTAAAGCCAGCGGAATGAATTGGATGATCTGTTGTTTATTGCTGTTAAGCAAAACATACTTGTATATCATTTCAAATGTACTTAACCTGAATTCTTTCGCTCTTGTTTGGTGCAGGGGCGCGACGTTTATGTTATGGTTAGTCTTTTAACTGGAAGTTTACTTAATGCATGTACCCAGTATGTGCTTTTGTCAAGCGATTCTAACACATTTTGACACCGATTGCATGTAACACATATATATACTTACATTACCTTTTTCATATAGGGCTCAGCAAATGTCGGGAAGTCAGCATTCATCAGTGCTTTTCTGAGTAAGTTAATGACATTCATTTTGTGTTTGGTTGCCTTTGGTAGACATGTTGATTTCTATTTCAGCAATACAATTGATCAGTTTTCATTTACTGAATGAGTCGTTCTTCCCTTTTGTTGACTTATCATCATTTTTTTGACACCAGAAATGATGGCAGACAAGGATCCAGTTGCTGCATCGGCGCAAAAATACAAACCAATACAATCTGCAGTTCCAGGAACCACCTTGGGTCCAATTCAAATTAATGCTTTCCTAGGAGGAGAGGTATGGTGCAGTGCCCTTATTTTATCAATGGCTTTTCAAACCTAGCATAGTAACCCTCTATGACATGCAGAAGTTATATGATACACCTGGAGTTCATCTCCACCATAGGCAAGCGGCTGTGGTTCATTCAGAAGATCTGCCTGCCCTTGCTCCTCAAAGTCGGTTTAGGGGTCAATCTTTTCCGGTATGTTTATTTGGTTCTGGGGTCGTTCATTCCCTGCATATGTATTCTGTTTGTAGTTTTTCCTTGTTATCTTCTAGTTGGTAATTTTTGGTGCTATTTTTTTCCAGAAATCTCAGGTTTCCTCTGGAAATGGAACAGGGGAGAAGGACAATTCCAATGGTTTGAATGGCTATTCAATATTCTGGGGAGGTCTTGTCAGAGTAGATATCTTGAAGGTCTTGATCTTGTTGTAGTTTCATATATATTATACCATGCTGATTATGGATGGTCTTTCTTGAATCGTTAATTTTTGATAATTTCAGGCTCTCCCTGAAACACGATTGACATTTTATGGGCCAAAGAGTCTTCAGATTCATATGGTACCTACTGATATGGCAGATAAGTTTTACCAGGTAATACTTTCTAACTAAAGCAGTCATATGAAGTATATTAGAAAATATTCTGAAAAATATACTTTTGAGACATTACAATGTGATAATTTCTCCTTCCTATCGTCTAGGCGGTGTGTGCATAGTTCTCTTCATAAGGTACAATATGAATGTGGTGGACTTTTTGTTAACATGTTGCAGAAAGAACTTGGAGTTCTATTAACACCTCCAACTGGAAAACAAAGAGCAGATGAATGGAGAGGGCTTGAAACCGAGCGCCAGTTGCAAATAAAAGTTGAAGATGTAGAAAGGTGCATTATTCATAATTGTGATTGTTAAGTTTACCTCTTTCAACACTTGTTATTTGAATTTGGTCCTTGTTAAATGCTGAATTCTAATATAATTATCCTGTCAATAATAAGAAAAATTCTTCTCCTGTTTTTGCGCAGGCCGGCTTGTGATGTGGCTATATCAGGTTTAGGATGGATTACTGTTGAACCCGTTAGCCAATTGTTGAGAAGTTGGGATTCCAGTGCGAAAGAAACTGCAGGAGAAGTGCACTTAGCTGTCCATGTCCCCAAGCCAGTCGAAATATTTGTTCGGTCCCCATTACCGGTGGGTAAGTCTGGTGCAGAGTGGTATCAGTACAAGGAATTGAGTGAGAAGGAAATGGAAGACAGACCGAAATTGCATTTTTGACATGTACATACATGAAATTCAGTTATTGTTGTAAGAAAAGGGCAAAGGTGAATTTTTGTATCATTGTAACAAATTGGTCAGAATTATTAATATCAACATATCAAAACGTTTTATAGTTTCAAGTATAAAATCCTAGTTTCCATGGTTCAGAATTATTAGTGATTTCGAGTGAAAGGGCCGTCGCTCAACGTATAAAAGTTGGATCTAAATTATTGTTTCTAGTATAAAATTGTAGTTTGAATGGTTCAGTGTGGTTGAAGGCCCAATCCATACTTCTTTACAAACCGGTCCAATAGGATAGCACAGCCCAAGAAAAGTTAAAAAGCAAGTAAAATTCAAACGATGTCGTTTTGGTGTTCCTCACTCTTCTGTATAGGGAGCCAAAGTAGTTTTCCCGCCTTGCACCTGCCGCGCGACAAAATTGAAAATTCGAAAACTTTCGACTTTCAGAGAGGAAGGAGAAGCAGAAGCAGAGAAAGCTCCCCGTTCTAGGGTTTCCAAATCTCTCACTGTCCCTACACCCTCCATTGAAATCGAACACCCTCTCGGCTCTCGGCAGCAAATGTACATCAAGGAGGTATGCCTGGAGGGCTTCAAGTCCTACGCGACGAGGACGGTGGTGCCCGGGTTTGACCCGTTTTTCAACGCCATAACGGGTCTGAACGGGTCGGGCAAGTCCAACATCCTCGACTCCATCTGCTTCGTCTTGGGTATTACCAATTTGCAGCAGGTCCGCGCCGCCAACCTCCAGGAACTCGTCTACAAGCAGGGCCAGGCCGGCATCACCAAGGCCACCGTCTCCATCGTCTTCGACAATTCCGACCGCGCCCGCAGTCCCCTCGGATACGAGGCCCATTCCGAAATCACCGTCACCCGTCAGGTATGTCGGTTCCCGGGTTTTCGCATTTGGGTCTCATTTTGCTGTTCAATTTTGGTTAAATTATCTGGAATTTTTGCTGGGTTTTGGCAATTGGGTCGGGTTTTGGTATTCAATTTTTTTTTTTTGTGCTTAAATTATGTTCAATTTAGTGATAACGTGCCGGATAGCTAATAATTCCCATTTAATTGAATTATCGAGTTGTTTCCAAGTTTTTGAATTTTGGGTGGAAATGAACTAATTGTTAAGTGTGTGTGTGATGAGAGTTGCTGTTCCTTTTTTAGTTCAATTTTGGATTTTTTTCTTTCTTAAATATCTTGAATTTCCATGGACTAAATTATCAAATTGCATCCGAAAATTTTGTGTTGTTGGGTGCAAATGAAGCGAGTGCTAAGTGGTTGATGATAAGCTATTTTGTTTGCTTTACAGATTGTGGTCGGTGGAAGGAACAAGTACTTGATCAATGGGAAACTTGCGCAGCCTAGTCAGGTCCAGAACCTTTTTCATTCCGTGCAGCTCAATGTTAACAACCCGCATTTTCTGATAATGCAAGGGCGCATTACCAAGGTTTTGAATATGAAACCACCTGAGATTCTGTCTATGCTTGAAGAGGCTGCTGGGACGAGAATGTATGAGACCAAGAAAGAGGCTGCTTTGAAGACTCTTGAGAAGAAGCAGAGTAAAGTTGATGAGATTAATAAGCTTCTTGACCTGGAGATACTGCCTGCCTTGGACAAGTTGAGGAGGGAAAGGACGCAATATATGCAATGGGCTAATGGAAACGCTGACTTGGATCGCCTTAAAAGGTTTTGCATTGCGTATGAATATGTTCAAGCGGAGAGAATTAGAGACAGTGCAGCATCTGAGTTGGAACAAGTTAAGGCCAGGATTTCAGAGGTTGATGATGATATGAGAAAGATGAAGGGAGAAATACAGGAAAAGGAGACACAAGTGTCGAAGTTGACTGCTGAAAAGGAGGCTAGAATGGGTGGAGAAGTAAAAACTTTGTCTGACAAGGTAGATGCGCTTTCTCAAGATCTTGTGAGGGAAGTGTCTGTGCTGAGTAATAAAGAGGACACTCTTGGTACTGAAAATGAAAATGCTGAAAAGGTAAATGGTTCTAGTCTATGACTCGCTGGATTCTTCTTATGCCGGCAGGCGCTTTCAAGTTTGTTCTATTGTTATTCCTTATATTCCTTAGTTTAACGATTGGATTATCACATCCGTGATGTTGGCAGATTGTTAACAATATTGAAGACATGAAACAGTCTGTAAAAGAGACGGACTTCGCTATAATTAAGGCTGAAGAAGGAGCAGCTGATTTGAAAAAGAGAGCAGAGGAACTTTCTCAGGCACTGAATAAGTATGAAAAGGATTACCAGGTAAATGTGTATCTATATGTTGGTTTTCCACTTTATATTGTCAATGATCCATGTGCATGCAAACCAAATTATTTGTTATAATCACTATGATCGAGGCAACTAATATTTAAAAAAAAACTATGTTTAGGGCGTACTAGCTGGCAAGAGCAGTGGAAATGATGAGAAATGCCTCGAAGATCAGCTGGGTGATGCCAAAGTAGCTGTTGGGAGTACTGAAACAGAACTGAAACAGCTGAACACAAAAATAAACCATTGTCAAAGGGAGTTAAAAGAGAAAAATAATCAGCTAATGTCAAAGCGTGAAGAAGCTGATGCAGTCAAGAGTGAGCTCACTGCTAGAAAAAGAGATCTGGAAAATCTTGAAAATGCACTGAAGTCTGTTCCATATAAAGAGGGCCAGATGGAAGCATTACAAAAGGTAAACGTGCTTTATGTTTGATCATTTTCTCTGCACTTAAATAGTTTATCAATCTCAGTTTAGCTCTATGAATATTTCTTCAGGATCGTGCGTCCGAGTTAGGGGAGGTGCAGAAGTTGAGGGATGAAATGCGAAATCTTTCAGCCCAATTATCAAATGTTGAGTTCACCTATCGGGATCCTGTGAATAACTTTGACAGGTCCAAGGTCAAGGGTGTAGTTGCAAAACTTATCAAAGTGAAGGACAGCTCCACGATGACTGCCTTAGAGGTCAGGATGAATTTATAACATAATTTTATTTCATGAGTTAGATAATGTATCAGTTCTTACATTGGTTCATTTTGCAGGTTACTGCTGGTGGAAAGTTGTTTAATGTTGTTGTAGACACAGAAAGTACTGGAAAACAACTTCTTCAGAATGGAAACCTTCGAAGAAGAGTAACAATTATACCTCTGAACAAAATACAACCGTATACTGTTCATCCTAGGGTTCAACAAGCTGCTTCTAAATTGGTTAGTTTCTCTATCAATAGAACCCACCCCCCTTCTGCGCCACCCTTCTTCTCTCAGTTGTATTTCTATATCAATTTGCTGAAAACCTCAACTTCAATTTAAGGTTGGCAAGGAGAATGCAGAACTCGCACTTTCTTTGGTTGGGTATGATAATGAATTGAAGGTATGCATTGAGCAGCCCCATATACTTAAATCTTGATTTTATTTTTACTATATATACTATGGAGTGTAGAGTTCTTTGATGTAGGTTTTCTATAGTTTAGACAATTGTTAATGCTTGAATTTTGTTGTAGGCTTTTTTCTTTCTTTTTTGGGATATTATTGAGACACAAACAATGGATTTTGGAATTTATATTCTGCTCTTTCTGAATTTCAATGTTTTTTGCAGAGTGCTATGGAATTCGTTTTTGGTTCAACCTTTGTTTGCAAAACTGTAGATGCTGCAAAAGAGGTAGTGCCAAACTTTGCTAATTTGTTCATGTATAACATTTTGTGAACAGTGCACTTGCTACTCATCTTCTTATGTTTGATTTGATGTACCCTGATTCTATAATAATGTACTTTTCTCCAAATCAAATATATATTTGGAAGGGTGCATGACACAATCTGCATCTCCTTGAATGTTTTCTAGGTTGCTTTTAGCAGGGAAATTCGCACTCCAAGTGTCACTCTTGAAGGTGATATCTTTCAGCCTAGTGGCCTTTTGACCGGTGGAAGCCGCAAGTAAGTCAGTGTTGTTTTGTTCTCCTTAGTTCAAAGTGGAATAGACATGCATATCTGTGTTGCTTTTATTCCTGTCTTTCACATTAATGTTATTGTTAACATTTTCCTGGCGAATGCTCCAAACTTGTTATTGTCTTCTTCGTAATATGCATGCTACACTGAATAACGAAAAGCTAACATTTCTCTAAAAGATGTTTTCAAATGCTTTTGTCTACATCTAGCTAGGCAGCCTCCTAAAGAAACCATTTACTCTGTCACAGGGGTGGGGGTGATTTATTAAGGCAACTTCATGAGCTGGCAGAGACTGAACAAAAGCTTTCCATGCATCAGAGAAGATTGACCGAAATTGAAGCTAAGGTTGACCATAAGCATCTTATTCTCTTTCTCTAAATAAGAACAAATGAGATGAATTTTGTGATAGTTAGGACCACTCTTGTTCACATACATCAAATACTCCATTTTTGGGGCTGTTTTTGCATTTCTGTGGGAATTGGAAGCATTTACATGAGTTATATATCTTGTCAACTTCTTAAATTGCAGATTGCAGAGCTTCTGCCTCTTCAGAAGAAGTTCATGGACCTTAAAGCACAGTTAGAACTTAAATCATATGACCTTTCATTATTCCAGGGCAGAGCTGAGCAAAATGAACATCATAAGGTTTTGTCCAGTCCTCTCTTTCTCTTGTCATACCGACCACACGCTTTATATTGCAACTTCCTTTACTGGTTCATGTAATCACATGGCTTATAATGATTTTTTGGTGCTACTAGCTTGGTGAATTAGTAAAAAGGATAGAACAGGAACTTCAAGAAGCACAATTTGCAGCAAAAGAAAAGCAGCTTTTGTATGAAGATTGTGTGAATAAAGTTTCATTGCTTGAGAAATCAATCAAAGAGAATGATAATAGTCGGGAGGGAAGGCTCAAAGATTTTGAAAAGAAGATTAAAGAAACAAAAGCTCAAATGCAATCAGCTTCAAAGAATCTCAAGGTAGGTTTTGATTAGCTTCACAAGGTTTGGTCTTAGTTGCTGAATTTATAAGTAGCTGCCTGATTCTTCAGTAGCCCGTTAACTTTTGTGTGACATGGTTTTATTCACTGTTAGGGGCATGAGAATGAGAAAGAGAAGCTTATTATGGAAAAGGAAGCTGTTATAAAGGAACTTGCATCTTTAGAGACTCAATTAGCTTCATTGAGAACACAAATTAACAACCTCACTTCAGAAGTGGAAGAACAGAGAGCAAAGGTAAACACTGATATTTGATTTGGTTAGTTCTTTTGGATACAAGTTTCATGGTGCATGGATCTCTTTTGCAGGTAGCTTCTACAAGAAATATTCATGATAGTGCCCAATCTGAGCTTAACTCAATTCGTATGAAGATGAAGGATTGTGATTCCCAAATTAGTAGCATTCTTAAGGAGCAACAAACACTTCAGCATAAACTTAGCGAGACAAATCTTGAAAGGAAGAAAATGGAAAATGAGGTAATTTGCTAATTACCCTCTATGTAAGTTCTCTATAACATACATGTTAACCAAACCTCCTTTTAAATTTTTTCTAGGTAAAACGAATGGAAACGGAGCAGAAAGATTGTTCTACCAAAGTAGATAAATTGATAGAGAAGCATGCCTGGATTGCATCTGAGAAACAGCTATTTGGTAAAAGTGGGACTGATTATGATTTTGCCTCGCGGGATCCTCGTAATGCAAGGGAAGAACTTGAGAGACTGCAGGCCCAACAGTCTGGGTTGGTGACTTGGAATTCTCTTTTTCTTCATTTTTGGTTTTGATCCCCTGCTTCTAAGACAGTAGAATTTTCATTTTGATATGCTCTAAACTTCTGAGGTTATGCTATTAGTATCTTGCATGATGCCAAGAAGGTGACTTTCCCCCTTCTTTTGCAGCCTTGAGAAAAGGGTGAATAAGAAAGTTATGGCAATGTTTGAGAAAGCAGAAGATGAGTACAACGATCTAATGTCTAAGAAGAACATCATCGAGGTTGTTTACTTTTCGTCTGTCCACATAACTGTTATTGCTTTCTTTTACTTACTCTACGTTTGCCTTTCCTAGAATGATAAGTCTAAGATCAAGAAGGTAATTGAAGAGCTGGATGAGAAAAAGAAGGAAACACTGAAAGTTACTTGGGTAAAAGTTAACAAGTGAGTCTTCTTCTCAAATCGATAGGCGGCTTTACAATTAGCTAATTAGTTATCTATGTTTGTGATGCTCTTGGTTCTTTATTCCACAATTTTACAGTTTTCATTTTTCCTTCCTTCAGTGACTTTGGATCTATCTTTTCTACCCTTTTACCTGGCACAATGGGAAAGCTTGAACCTCCTGAAGGGTGTAGCTTCTTAGATGGACTTGAGGTTCGTGTTGCATTTGGGGGTGTTTGGAAACAGTCCTTGTCAGAACTGAGTGGAGGTCAGCGATCGCTGCTTGCACTTTCTCTGATCCTGGCATTGCTTCTCTTCAAACCAGCCCCACTTTATATACTGGATGAGGTATGCCTAACTTTTCCTGTATCATAAACCAGCTACTCCACTTCACTAAATTCCTTCATTGTTCTCTATTTGCTTACATGAAATTGTTGTCGGCATGTCATTTCATTTACAGGTTGATGCGGCTCTTGATCTAAGCCACACGCAGAACATTGGAAGAATGATCAAAACTCATTTCCCCCACTCCCAGGTTTGGTGGTTTCTCTTGTACATTTATTCGATGTTTCACCTTGTCGGAATCTGCTTGTTCTTTAATACAGCATGTTTTCGCAACTTATACATATTCGTCATGAATCTAAATTCTACAAGTATGCATCAAATGCAGGCTAGTAAATATCTAGGGTTCTCAAATTTTAGAAACTTCATATTAACAGCCTTGCACAGCATGCATCATTTTCTTATTGATAAACATCCTCGAAACTTCATCTTTCTCTTGGTTCTCCCATTTGCAGTTTATCGTGGTTTCGCTGAAAGAAGGCATGTTCAACAACGCCAACGTTCTTTTCCGGACGAAATTCGTGGATGGAGTTTCGACTGTGCAAAGGACTGTTGCAGCTAAGCACAAGTGATTTTGGTTATTTTCAAGGTACCTCTCCACCCTCCTCACCATAGTCTTTCCCACTGTATTTTCTTCCTTACAAAAACGACTAAAACGATGCGTTTTGGTTGTTTAACCTTTTGTTTTGGTTCAGATGGTGTCTTTTGGATCGGGAGCTCGGCCGGTGAAGCTTATTTACCTGCAACATGTGTACGGAAACTTCTTGTTTGACTGCACGTGTAAAACTGTAAAAGTGTAAATTTAAACTACTTCCAGCAGTCCCATCCCACATTTTGTTACCTGTTTTTTGGATTTGTGAAAATATATGTTTGGTAAAAATATAAACAAAAATCAGTTGTTTGGCCTCATAAATACGATCATATCAAAAGAACATGAGAAAATCCGTACTTCACGTGACAGGATTTTTTAGGATCCCAAACGCGTCGTTTTGGCGGTGCTAAAAAAATATGCAAATTCTCTTTGCAGTTAATGCCTCAAAAATCTCAAGTTATTAATAACAAAATATGTGAGTATATATCCTGGGAAGGGATTGAATTCCATTTTATTCACCACGCCATCTGATTTTTTTTCCTGGAAAGGGGATTTGAAATATATGATCCTAACCATCCAAATCTTGTATAATAAACTTACTTGGTAGTGGAGTGGGTGTGATCGCTGTTTACTTGAAACACTATAGTAAGTTTAGAATACAAAATTAACGCTTGTATCTGTCCTTGTAACTTGTTGATTTTGTGGTATAACTAAGGGTCAACAGGTCTTGAGTTTGACTGACGATAGATTAAATCACTGTATTATAATTTCCAAAGTTTTTTTTGTTTAGGGTTGTTGCTTAAAGAGTCTAGAATTGCAAATTAGGCTGTATAAGCTACAAAATTAAGCAACAAATGATGCTAAAAACCGTCCAATCTTCTAATAAACTAAATAGTACCGTCCAAATGTACTTCTATTTGACTTTGGAACAATGTCAACTAAGAGAGTGCATTGTGCAGGACTAAGGGAAGAATAATGTTAATAAAAATTAGTTAAATTTCAAATTTCGATTGACTTGATGCATTGACAAATTTGCATGTCAAATACAAATTACTTGATTAATTTATTTAATTGTTGGGTTTAGAGTCAACAAACCCAACAAAAAAAGATAATTTTTTTGCACGCTCAAGCATTTTCCATTTCTTCTTCACTTGTGTTCTTTCTTTGCTAGAAAGAGAGAGAAAGAGAGAGAAAGAGAGAGAGGGTAGGAGGGGTGACACCTGTTGTTCTTACAAGAAGCAAGTGTCGCTTTGATGGTGACACAGATGCATATGTCAGTTGACTTCTATATAAATATTTTTCAAAAAACTTTATTTTATTTTATGTACAGCTAAGTCTTGCCATTTCATGAAAAATCCCTCGAGACATGGAAGATCTTAAATCTCCCGTGCCTTGATTTTGTGTATATATTTCAATGTCATCAGCTCTCTAATAACCAAGTTTAATTAATTTTAAAACATAATTTATGGGGTTGACGTGGATTAAGAAAACAGTTTAAAATGTTTGACATTTTTGGTGATGTCTCTATATAAAGTTGCCATATTTGCATTGTGACACACAGAAATACAAACATACAGATTGAGAGAGAGAGAGAGAGATGAGGACCAACCAGGTTCGATTGAATTGTGGAATTACAATGCCTGTCATTGGGTTGGGCACTTATTCCTTCCAAAACGATAGGAAAACAACAGAACTTGCTGTCCATATGGCCCTCAAGGTACAAACCCTACACACACAAGAGTATCTGTCACACAACCAAAAATATATCTTTTTTATCTATAATACTCGTACTGCAGCCACAAGGGAATATACTTCAGTGACACAACATTTATCTTCTCTCCACATTCTTTTCTTTTTTATACAAGCGGTGTTTGGGAGGGACAAATAGAACTTTGGTTTTCGGGTGTAAGGATAAATGTTCTTTTAACTATTTAAGCTGTAATATGCATTCTGAAATGCATGGTTGTGTGGTGCAGATGGGTTACCGGCATTTTGACACGGCGAAGATATATGGTTCGGAGCCGGCTCTCGGGAACGCTTTGACGGAGGCAATACTTGACGGGAAAGTAGAGAGGGAAGACATTTTTGTGACATCAAAATTGTGGGGGAGTGATCACCATGACCCTGTTGCAGGACTCAAGCAGACTCTCAAGTAAGAAACTGGCGTTAACACATAAACATATTTTACACTTAAATTATATAGTTTAGTTTAATTTCTTTTGTCGCAAAAACATCCACATTTTTGGACCCATTTGTCCTGCAATCACTCAAACTGCATGTGAGTTTGTGAAAAATCATCATCAATTCAATGCCTGCTGGTTTTCAGCAGGATCTCAGGAGATCCCATCTCTTTTGGCTCAAAGATAATGATCAGCAAATCCACCAAGGAAAATCTTGGCACAAAATTCCATGGCCTAAGATTATGAGAATCCATGCATCCATTCAAACTCTTTAATAAAGAAAAACACGAATTCTGATTAGCATTTTAAAATAGTCATTTTCAATCTTTCTCAATTTTTTTTTCGGTTTTAACATTATAGATGACGGTAAGATGAAATTTTGCAGCGTCAATGACAACTCCCGGTAAAATATGCAAAAAGTCGTTTTTAGATTAAATTGTAATGAGACGATTAATATTGTGGTTGCAGGAACATGGGAATGGAACATTTGGACATGTACCTAGTGCACTGGCCAGTGAAGTTGAAGCCATGGGCATGCAATCCCATTCCAGATGAGGATGAATTTGAGCCGTTGGATTTGGAGACCACTTGGGCTGGAATGGAGAAGTGCCTGGAACTGGGATTGTGTAGGTGCATTGGTGTTAGCAATTTCTCCACCAAAAAGATTGAGCAGCTTCTGGATTTTGCCTCTGTTCCCCCAGCCGTCAATCAGGTAAAAATTACCACTCAAATAATTAAATTCATGAGGTTAGGTTTAAAAATTTTCAACCCTTATGGGGCCATATTTTTTACTATTTAATTCAGTTTTTACCTCTACGTGGTGGGTTTTGGTATGAAATTATAAAGAGTTAATTATCTTATTTAAGAGAAGTCAATAATTTAGGTTTTCTAATCTTTTGTTGGTCAATTTTATAAGAAAATAAATTGTTAAATTACCTCACGTGATATGTTTGATAATTCAAATATTTTATCAATTAAAAACATTTTTATTTTACTGAGATGTTGATTATATAATTATTGATATTGTGTCGATATATTCGTTTAAAAAATTTTAAATGAAAATCAGATTACAATGTACCTGAGATTTTCTTCGAATACGGATATTGTCCTCATTACCATCAATCATCATTCGACATGGCATTATGTATATGCACAGGTGGAAATGCACCCGATGTGGAGGCAAAGGAAACTTCGAGATTTTTGTGGGGACCACAATATCCATGTAAGTGCTTACTCACCACTTGGTGGGCCCGGAAATTCATGGGGATCAACACTTGTGGTGGACAGCCCAATCATCCGGTCCATTGCCCACAAGCGCAAAGCAACTCCAGCCCAGGTAACCCATCAAATCACAAACCCAATAGCAAACCCAATTTTATTTCCATTTTTTTAAAAATTTAAAATAATACGTGCTTATTTTTCTTATATAAGCAATATTTTATTTTAAACTGCAATAAAATGTAAGTAGGAAAATTTGAACACATATGCATAGGAAAATCACCTCCGTTGTAGCCAATGTGACTAATGTCTGCAAATGTTGTATTATATGCTAATTAAATTCTTTTACTTCATGTAGGTTGCTCTAAGATGGGGATTATCAAAGGGATCAAGCATGATTGTGAAAAGCTTTAATCCAGAAAGGATTAAGGAGAACTTAGGGGCCATTGATTTAAAATTGGACGGTCAAGATTTGATGGAGATAGAAAAGTTGGAGGAAAGGAAGATCATGAGGGGAGAGTTTGTAGTCAATGAAACCACAAGTCCATACAAAACAATTGAAGATTTATGGGATGATGAGATTTAAATTGATTTGACAAAAATTGTTGTATTTGTATGTAATTTAACCTTTAATCTTCAATGAATCATAATTTCACCACAAAAATCCCATATGAATATTAAAATTTACATCCAAAACTCTTTGAAGGATTGTACAATTTATCCAACAGATTTTGAAATGCCAAGCCAATTTCTCCAAATCCTGTCGTTTGATCTTCGCCATCCAAACCGGTTTACTGCTTTAGAACCCTTAGATCACCGGTTCTTTTCTCCGATTCTGAACCCTAAACCCGAAAATGAAGGAAATTTGTTTTAATAAGTAACCTGTGTTACACACACTGTTGAAAGAAAAGAAAAAAAAAATTACATGATCAAAGTCCAAATCATACCTGCCTTGAGCTAAACATATGAATGCAGTCTAATTTTCCTGAAGCTGCCTACTGTTTTCGTTGGACGCCAGCAAAATTCCTTGCTCTATACGCTATATAACGATGAGCTAGTTGAGTAAGATAACTAACACGGAACTGAGTTATTTAAATTCTTCTTGGAATTTTTTCTTGTTGATCAAGGCATAACACAATAATATTGAGTTGGACATAGACATCCAAGTTTTGCAGATTTAAGAGGCACGCAGGAAAGCACCAACTCGAAAATGTTGATCAGAACTCAGAAGCAGTACCTCGAGAAGATATCCGTGCAGCCAGTCCAGTGTCGGGTTGAATGTGTTTGCTGATAGGTTGAGTACTTTCAAACCCTGTTTGAATCAGATTAGCCAAAGATAAACCATCTGCCAATTCGAAGATAATATGAACCGAACTTTACAAGAAAGGCGCTTACCTTGGAATCGAATGAACACAGATAGTCCTGAATGGTCTTTAAGTTGCTTGCTAGCTTATCTTTGCCCTAGAAAAGTAAAAAGAAGATCAGGGGATTGTTCTAACAAACAATCAGACTGTTTAGTTTTCGATTTATCAACCAACGACAAGTCTATAATTTCATCATAAGTAACAGAAAATATAAGATGGTTAACACTTAATAGTGAATACCTGGACTAGTTTATCATTGAATGTAAAAGTTGAGAACCACTCCTCTAGTAACGCCTGCAGATTGCGAAAAGAACACGAGCAATGAGGAAAAAATCTGAAGAATTAAAACTCGAGAAATGTTGTAATCTTAGATCTGTATGATGTGACAGAGGACGTGACCACACATTGTGATCGAATTCAGCCATCTTCAGAACTAGAGGTATAATAATCGGTCCAGGACCACACTTCTCTTTCGAAACAGAAGCACTTTTAACCTCCTCCGAACCTTTCACACTTTTACCTGTACCACGGCCACCACGAAAGCAGTAAGAGAACTAACATCTTAAAGGGTTCAACTTTTCAATTCGCTTCAACGTAAGCTTTGCAAGCCATATCCACAGTAGGAGTTAATGACCTTTGTTATTAATCTCAATACAACTTCCTGCTAGGCCAATAGCTTCCAGGTAATCGACATTGTTGGCGTTGTTAGCTGTTGGTGTTCCTTCTTCAAAGCTGACATGTACATTTTCCATGTGTGTTCTGGATTCGTACGGTGTTTTATTTTCATCCTCCATTAGATAAATGTTTGGATCGATATGCATTCCCTGTTGTTATCATTGAAAGACAAGGGAGAAATCATCCAAGCTGAGAGAGAAACGAAACCAAATTAATGCCAATGACATGTTTATCATACCTCTATTATTATTGGCTTTCCATCTTTCACTGCTTTCTTCAAATCACCCGCCAATCCTAGCGAACAATGCAGACGGAACTTATGAATAAAGAGAGACATAATCTGGAAGACATTCTCGAACAGGCTTAAAACTGTTTCGATTATCTAATAAAGCGACTACCTTTACGAACAATCCTGCATTCCCTACAAAACTCGGTAATTAACTCCTCTGCGGAGCTGAAGTCTCGCGCCCATACAGGAGTAGATGCCAATGGTGCACTGAATTGGATCAAACGAGAGAATAAAAACTTCGGTATTTTAACTTGAGAAACAAGAATCAATGTTTTAACATAGGAAGCATTCTTCTCTTCAAATGTAAGAAACTAAATAAAATCGAGACCTACTCCGTTGATGTGCGCAGCAATTCGTATACCACATCCGTCTGCATGACATTAGGCAAATTCAGCCTCTGTGAAATTTGTGTAGCAATCGTGGACTTTCCGACGCAGGCAGTTCCACATAACAGAATGATCAATGGCACTCTCTGATGGTGAAATCTGAAAGAATTCAACCCCCACCAAATTGTTTCTTAAAAAAGAATCATTGCCATATGATGCAGTGAAAAATTTACCATGGACTGACCCGGTCATCATCTTGTAACGATTTACGTACTCTTCCCCATAACCCCTTTGTTCCATAAGCTGCACATTATTCAGATTCGACATTGTGACATTTCGCAATGTTCACAACTCGTGTGGTATAAGTATAACGATGAATGCGTGACATTACCTTGAACATATTGGCTTCCAAATCGGACTGCGAGCTGCAATACAAGTTACACAACAAAGAAGAATGCCAAGTGAACCAAACCGAGACAAGGAATGAAAAACAAGAGCGACTTTTGATAAAGGGCGCGACGACATACACATCTAGAAGGCTGTTATCTACAAGCAGCTTCTTGAGCTCAAGAGAGATTTTAATAGCTGCATGATTTGGGATCTAATAAACAGAATTGTAATTTCGTCAGCAGATTTCGCACCAAGTAATTAATGATCGAATCGTGATCAGCCAAACGAAGCATGATTAAGGAAATGCAGATTGAATTGAGACCACCTTGGTGACAATTAACATTTGGCTGAGCAAAAACCTCGAAAACACGTAGTAGTGCTCGGCATGATCGCCCAACCACACCTTCACCTGTTTACGAAACAACAAACTTTACCACTCCAATTTTCTCAGGAACCAAACAGAAAGAATGATCAAGAAAAATTAATCTAACCTTGACAAAGTCGTATTTAGAGGAAGCAGTTATGATTCGAGGACCCATGTCCTGCAAATTAGTAAATTACACAACGCAGATTTTGATGATCCATGCAGCTGGTTGATTTTTTATATATATTTTTTTGGTTGTAACTAATTTACTGGTTTTTGTTGGATATTGATTTTGAATGACAAGACGCGTGGTATTTCATTTCATGTGTTATAATAAGAGGGGGCAACATAGCTATGTGCTTTTGTTGGATAATTGTTCATTTCATGTGGTATTTCATTTTAAAAGTGCTTTTAAAATGACTGAAATAGCTTTTGGTAAAATTGTTTTTGGGTTCCGAAAGCACTAGTTATAAACTTTTGGAAGGAAGCGCTTAAAGTTATAGTAAACAATAATGATAGGCTTATTACATTTTTATACCATACTTTAATGTCGATAAAATCACGAGATTAATTGAATACATCACATACTATATCATCATGCCACGTCATGCGGTATCAAAATGTGCTACAAATATGTGGTAACCCTAGCATTACTCGATATACACAGAAAAAAGCAAAGAAGATGCACATACAACTGCAGCAGTCCAAATAATGTGTCGACCATCGAAAAGTGGTTAAGAACATCATTATCTTAAATACAGGATCTCTTAAGTTATACATACGAACACTACGAAGACAACAAATGCCAGCAAGTTTCTCCCGAGCCCGAAATTTGGCATATCGTATCTGAAAATTGAATTTTGGAGAAGTCTTGGATGCATTAAAGAGGCTGCATTTAGTTGAAATCTGGCATCTCGTATCGAAGAACAAACAATGCAAGTAGAAATTTGTTTTGCAAGCTGCTGCCGCTGCTGCTGCAAAGGTTCTTATAAGTATATGTTCTCCGTTTTGCTTCCCGACATTTGATCTATATCGTCCAACCGATCACTGTTTCATAACCGTTACTGGTTCTTTTCTCCAGCTCTATGTGAACCACAAACAGATATCATCAAGGAACGAATTTAAGCACAAACAAATGAATGTGAAGTTGGTGATGAGTATAGTATTTTTCGTGTTTGTTTTACCTCTATTATGTTTAAAGAAAAACAGTAGATACTAATCTATGCACCATACAGAGTCAGAAATACTAATCTATGGAAGTCCAACTCATACCAGCCTTCAGCTAACATCGGAATGCAGTCTAACTTTCCGCAGGCCGCCTACTATTTTCATTGGACACTGATGAAATACCATGCTCTATACACTGTATAAAGAAACAAGGAACCGGTTACTGTATCTTTCTCATATTCCGGCCACACTGGCTATTAAATTTCATGTAACCTTGTATTGGTGAAGCCATAACACGATAATATCATTTGGGGCCATCAGCTGGGCATTAAACAGACAATTTCCGGGTTCCCAGGGCAGCACAAATTTAAAAGAGTTCATCAGAAGTACCTCAAGAAGATATCCATGCAGCCAATCCAGTGTTTGCGGAAATGTGGTTGATGATATATTGACAACTGTCAATCCCTATCAAAGATGATAGATTAAGACAACCAATGATAAACAATCAGCCAATTCAAAGATAAAAGGAGTTACAACACATGAAAGAACTTACCTGCGAATTGAATGAACAAAGATAGTCCTGGATGGTCTTTAAGTTGCGTATTAGCTTATCTTTATCCTGGAAATCATAAATGCAAAGGTTGGAGGAGATTTTTCTAGCTTAAGTTATGTAGAAAAGAAGTGAAAAAAGAAAATCTGACTGGAACCTCCTCATTTAACAAACATTTCAGATCTAATGGGAATGAGAAGAGAGAAGACAAAAAAGTTCAGAACACCGATATGTCAAACCTACCAAGCACCGCATGTTCTCTATTGTAATTTGAGATTAATCAATCGACAAAACATTCCATTTAAGCATTCTTCATGGATAACAAAGAGTTTTTGATACCTGGACTATAGATTTATCACTAAATGTACGAGTCGAGATCCCCTCCTCTAGTAATGCCTGCAAATGAAAAGTATAGGTACACAAATTACGAAATAAGGCAAAGATTCAGAATAGAACACAAACACTGAGGGCAAAAATGAACATAAAAACTGTACAAAAAAAAGAAGCAATAATCTTGCAGTTACATCACCGACATGAAAAACTAAAGAAATTCTTTACCAAGAGCCAGGAATAAAAGCATGAGAATCTATATTCATTTTTTGATGAAAACTATATGTTATAAAGTGTGTCTTAATGATACCAATTCAGGATTTAGAGGCCTATGGTTAAGAGAGGAGAGCAGGGACAGCACTAATCAATGTGCATGCACAACAATAGCAGTCACAACTACTTCTGGGCACAAACGCCAAGTTACTTGTGAAAGGAAACCAAAACCATTCAAGGCCAAAGCCTTTTACACAATGCACTCAGACAAAAAATTAGGACTGGAAAAAAGAGTTTGGACCAAAATAAACTATATAAGTGAAGGAGAATGTGACCGCACCTTATGATCAAACTCAGCCATCTTCAAAACTAGAGGTATAATAATTGGTTCAGTACCAGACTTCTCTTTCTTAACAGAAGTACTTTTATTCAACTCCGGATCAGTAACACTTTCACCTGCATCACACAAAAGTAGTTAGAGAACTGACGTCCTAAATGTTCAACTCTGCACTGTGCGTTTTGATTAAATATGTTTATGAACAAAATTATGAGTGTTTGAACAGAAGATAATCAATCTGAGAATTATCCACAGTGGGGATCAACCTTTCTCCTCAGAAACACTTCCGGCTAGGTCAATAGCTTCCAGGTGATCCGAGACTTCGTCCACCTTGTTAGTTGGTGTCCCTTCTTCGCAGCTGACAAGTGCAGTACTGTTGCAAACTTCAGAAGAACTTCCCCTTAAACTTGGAGAATTGTTTTCCATCTGTGTTTTGGAACCATCTACTGCAACGGGGTCTGCCTCCTGAGTTTTCTCTTGTGCTTGTGTTTTATTATCATCTTCCATTAAATAAATACTTGGATCCAAATGTATTCCCTGCCATTATCATCAAACAAATGAAATCATCCAAGCTGAGAGGTGAGACAAAATAAGGGGACATAAGCTTGCTAATGCTTAAGAGATTGTCATCGATGATTTGTTTATCCAAATAATTCACATATATGACCTAAAAAAGACCCTCTTTATTGTTCAGCATTACAAAACTCAATAGTCCATGCAATGCCATGATTAGCATTCTCTCTTCTATCTCTCTAGGAAACTAGAAAGTCACGTCTGCAACATGGATTGCAGCAAATATCACGGATTTTTTAACATAAGCATGAACTTAGTACCCAAACTGGAACATCTTGGGGAAAGATTCTTAAGCCATATGATATACACGCGCACACACCCAATCCTTTGTTAAAAGTAGTCACAATAAAATTTGTTCTGACACTTCTTACTGAAAATTACCAACCTAAGCAAATAGAGCAATAAAAGTTCATCTGTTTGGTTCTCACTTCAAGAAAAGGTTCAGGTACATAACAAGATTATAGAAATTTGAGCATAATCTCCAGAAAATTAAGTAAAGCACGGAGAGAACAAAAATATTGTAGCGTCAAATCTATATCGTCAAATCTCTATGAGCTTTTTCATGCTTAATATTTGAAACAGATCCTTTCCATAATAAAAAAGAAAAGAAAAGGAAGAGATAGAAAGAGGAAAAACTTTGAAAGGACAAAAGTAAGTTACAATGTGATTGACATCCACGGATTTTAATAACAAACATACCTCTATTATTATTGGCTTTCCATCTTTCATAGCTTTCTTCAAATCACCCGCCAATCCTGGTAAACACGTGTTTCAGAACTTTGATCAATATACTAGCCAAAGAGAGGTTTCTGATCTCTCAAGGTTATAACTTCAAAAATAGCCATCTGACTGATCTCAGTAAATGGATTAATAAAGGCAATACCTTTACGAACAATCCTGCATTCCCTACAAAATTCAGTAATTAACTCTTCGGAGGAGCTGAAGTCCCGTGCCCATACAGGAGTAGATGTCAACGGTGCACTGAATTGGTTAAAAAGAGAGAATAAGCATTCTAATATCATTCATCAAAACAAAAGACTTAACATATGCAACGATAGCAAATCAGTTTAACATAGGACGCAATATTTTTTGCGCTAGCAAATCAGTTTAACAAAAAACTATTTTTTGGTGTACGGCACATTCAAATGAAAAACAAAGGAAATGTATAAAATTGGGGCATACTCTGTTGACGTGCGCAACAATTCATATACCATATCTGTCTGTAACAATTACAAAGGAAAAAAAGGATCAATTAAATGTCAAAGACATCTCTGTATTAAAAATAGTCCCGACTCCCGGGAGAGAGAGAACATGACAGATATTAGAACCTGCAAGACATTAGGCAAATTTAGTCTTTGTGCTAGTTGGGTAGCAATGGTCGACTTTCCAACACAGGCAGTTCCACATACAAGAATAACTAATGGCACTCTTTGATGGTGAAACCTGAAAGAATTTGGCATCACGCAGAAGAAAAAAACTGGTATTACCATAGAATTCAGTAAAAGTTACCATCTTTTGTTTATTCGGTTTCTAGGCACTTCCTAAGAGTATATAGATTTTAGACTGACCTGGTCATCATCTTGTACCGATTTATGTACTCTTCCCCATAACCCCTTCGTTCCATAAGCTACACATGCAGAATGAAATCATTCAGCATCTAGAAAGTTTGCAAAGTGCACCACTTTTTCGACAACTACACAAACATATGAAATTACCTTAAACAAATTCACTTCCAAATCGGATTGCGAACTGCAACACATCAGGCGAACCCAAAAGCGAAACCATTTACAAAAATCCAATCAAAAGAACAAGAAAAATCAGAATAACAAAAAAGAATCAATGTGGAGACAGCATACACATCTAGCAGGCTGTTGTCTATCAGCAGCTTCTTCAGCTCCAGAGCGATTTTAATCGCTACATAATTCGGGATCTGCAAATCACCACACCACAAATTCACACTAAATAACAATACGATCAAATCATCACAATTTACCAGAACAACAAACAGTTGAATAAAAATACTGAATTGGGTCGAGTGGAATCGATACCTTAGTGACAGTCAACATTCGACTGAGCAAAAATCTGGAAAGCACATAGTAGTGATCTGCATTATCACCCAGCCAGACCTTCACCTGATGAGCATAACAAAAAAGAAATTCGATTTTCTGATTCATTTTCTCGGGAACCAAACAGAAAATCGAGAGAGAACAAAAGGAAACGAAGAACCTTTGTTCTTTGGGTTACAATAAAATGGAGAACCTTGACAAAGTCGTATTTGGAGGAAGTGTTGCGGGACGAGAATCTGATGGAAGTCGAAGAGACGCCACCACTTCTTCTGCTGTTGTCGTCGTCCAAGTCGTCTTCGCTGATGTTAACGTCGTCGTCGTCGATGTCGTTGATGTCGTTGATGTTGGGGCTTGAGACGGCGACTGCTTTGCCTTTGTTGTTGTTCATCGTCTGCGTGTCTGGGTGGAATCCCATTGTTGTTGTTGCAGTTTGAGAGGGGAGTTGCAGAGAGAGAGAGAGTTGGGTTGGGGAGGGGGGGAGGTCACAAAAATTCTTGGGGGCTCAAGGGTGAGACTTTGACCGAATGAATAGGGATCAATTGATAGACATAGGACTACGGGTTACTCCGAATTTTTTAACAATTTAATCTTAATTTTTATATTTTAAAATAAAATTTTAACAATTAAAAAATTCGAAATACTGTATACCGGGTATGCAAGAAAGAGGAGAATCAAAGAAGACAACTTTTCCAAGCGTCAGCAGCTATGTCAACAGCGTTTTCTACTCTTTTCCCGAACCTCTAGGTTTCGGCCACGTCATTCTTGCTGATGATAGGAGAAATAACTTATATGTGATGATACGAGCAATAACTTATATATGATGATACGAGTACACGTCACACTACCGTCTCATGTTCAAAAAATAAATACATGTGTAATTTTTTTATATGTTCTTATTTCATTGGCCCGACATGCTAGTATATCTGTATCATATAAGTTGTCAATAGACGAGGATTTTTTTTTTTTTTTTGTAGAATTTCTAAACACACTTAATCTAGGATTTGATCACGTGACCTATCCAAAAGAATTTTCCGTGTATGAATGCAATGATCACAAAATTGGCTGATTCGGTCAATAAAAAGACGAAGTGACATCAAAATAAGGATTTCATACTTTCATAAGAGATGCTTTAACGTAACGTAATTCTCTAACTCATGACCTTTTCTTTGGTTTGCGCTCTGGACTTTTTTTGAGTTTCTTGGTCTTTTGTCAACGTACCAATTTGCCCCCTAGCGAAATGGTAAGGGGAATTTACACACATTAAAATGGGTAAATGGGCTCAAAACCGAATTGAAAGAAGTCCTAAGTTTAGATGGCCATTGGTAACATTTTCCTAAATATTAAAGCAGATTTAGGAGGGTTTGCGTTTGCCCAACATTCACCAAGGAGAAGTGGAGAAGTGGGTTGGGCAAACTGTAATAAAATTGTACAATCTGGGCTGTTTCCTCATTGTGGAAGATTAAAACTAACAACAATCTTCCCCTGTGACAACAAATCCTGATACATTCTTCATAACAAGAGATCGTCTCATCTCATCTGTGAATAAATTCAAGGAGCGGATTCTGATCATCGAACAGCATCTTCAAATCTCGAGTCTTCCTGAAAAATCTACTGCCTTTCTTTCCTATGGCAGTTCCAATAACGCTTGACGGGAGAAGAGATTTGGTATCCGGTCTCCATTGCAGCTCTTTGAGAGTAGAAAATAAGGTTGAGAGTGCAGGTGATATCTCCTTGTCCTTTATGTTCTTGCACGACACTACTCGAAGGCGTTCGAGCTCCTTCCAGGCAAGAATTACACACTCCAGACCCTCTGTTGTTAGCACTGAGCATCCTTCTAGTGATAGGAACTTCACCCTCCTGTGAGAACACAAAGCACCAAATAAAAATCCCAATGCAAGATTACCAGCAACTCAAACAGTAAAAGCTACTGAATCATGTACATGAACGTTCGACAGTTCAAGGAAATCGAAGTAACCAACTCGTACAGTTCATTACAATCATACTACAGTAAATCTAATCATACATCACCAATCTCGGAAAAGATTTTAACTTTTGTTCTATCAAACCTATTCATAACGTTATGAACATTCGTGGATCGAAACGAGATAAGTAATCTTTAGTATAAGGATGAATTTTATACATGCCAATATAAATCTCAGGCAACAAAAGACTTAACAGAGAGAAAAGAACCAATATACCTGCAAGTGCTTGCTACTGCTAGCCTGAACATATCATTCTCCAATCCCCAACAGTCCTGAAAAACAATCTCCCTCGCGGCTCCACACACCATAAACAAAGCTCTCACACTCTTCTTGTCCCTCAGCTGACATTTCTCCAAATGCAACCTTTCCAGAGCCGGACAAGCACCCAAGTACTCGTCCGGCCCCGGAACAGTTTCAATCCTCTTACACGACTGAAACCTCAAAGTCTTCAAATTTTCGCAGTACGAAAGGGCGGCCAGCCACCCACCATCCATCCTATGATCAGAGAAAGTCAGCTCCTCCAACATTTGGCAACACTGCCCAATTGCCTTAATCCCATCAAAGCTTCCCTCACATCCCCAAAGCTCAAGCTTTACCAGTCTAGTACACCCTTGAGCTAAAATCGTCAGCCCGATATCCGAAACCACTGAACTGTAAAGTCCTTCTACACTTGCAACCAGCTTCAACACCTGCAAATTCTCACACGCCGCAATCCCACGCAGCACATTGTCACTGCACTTGTGCAGTTCCAGTTCTTGCAATGTGAGGCACTCCTCTGCCACACTCAGCAGCCCCAATTCACTAGCGCCAATCACCACAAGCTTCCGCAAGTTGGGGCATCCACTCGCCAGCCCGTCAAGCCCTCTGTCAACAACTTCAGCTGGAAGCAAATTCGATTCCAGTACTCGCTGATTCGGCGAAAACCCGGAATCGGTATGCATCGAAAACATCCCCTTACTCAACAAAATGCCCGAATTTTGGTCCGGAATCAACGACCCAGGTAGCAGATCCACCTGATTCAGGTTGGGAAACCGCGAAATCAACCGACCCGAGTGGAGAAAGTTCCAGTCCAAGACCCTGATTGACCGTACAAGGCGGCCGTGGAGGTTGAGCCACCGCTTGCAGACAACAGAGCTAGGCTTCCGCTGCGATTCCGGCAGCTTGGCGAGGATCATGAGGAGGATTTCGTCGGACAATACGGAAGTCCGATCAATGTTTGCCCAATTGGGGATTAGGGTTTTGTGGGTGGATTTCGATTTGGGCGAGGCCAGCTGCATAGCGAAGATCACGTTCTTGAGAGGGGTGGTGTTCTTGAGCCAGATGTCTGACCAGCTCGCCGTCCGCCGCTTCGACGACGGTAAAGGGCTGGTCTTTGGGTTCGCTTTCACTGCCTGTAACGACATCGTTTCAGGGTCGTCTTCTGCTGTTGCTCTGTATCCCATTTTTGTCTTCTCTTTCAGCTTGTTTCAGTTCTTCTCTACAATGTCCGCATCACATTTCTCTCTCTCTCTCTCTCTAGATTTTCTCAGTATTCTATCAACCGCTAGATTTTCTCTCTCTAAACTTTTTGCTAGTTTTGAATTAATGGGTGTGGCGCTTTTTGGTTTTTACTCGCAAGTTTTTGAAATTTGGACTTTTATCCAGTCTTTGTGTAAAAATTGATGATTTCTTTTTACCCTTTTGGTAAGTGTACCTAAATTCTTTTCTATTTGTGGCCAAAGGTAAATTTTTTTCTTTTTTGACTGTGTATCTGAAATTTTAAGGTGATATTTGAGTAGGGAATTTAAATTTTAATGCAAACAGCGAGCACACTGTCACATCTAACTGAAATTTTATATTTAGCAAAATATTTTGTCACATTAAAATATATACTACACATATTGGTGGGTAATTTCACATAAATACAAATTTCATTTGGTTATGAATTAGACCAGAAGCACAACAAACAACGTAATGAAGATTTTCAACCAAATATGGTTTAGGTATGTTTAAAATTCACCGGCCAATTTGAAATTTTTTTGGAATATATTTACCAGCCAAAATTAGGCAAAAGGAGTTTGCCCCAGTTGTCCACTCATCAAATATGACCGTTAAATAGCCGTTATAATCAAATTTCTTTTGAAAGGTAGGACCCAAAAGAAAAGAAAAACAATGGCCAAAGAGACGAAAATGTACGATCCTTTCATAAACTAATACTTGGTAAACAGATTATATATGTCTCCGATTGGTCAGAGAGGTCTTAGCTTTGACTCAGGTAAATAACAAAGCAAGATATATTTGTGATGTACTCGAAACATAGTTGTAACTAATCTTGATAATGTAGCTTTCTTGTGAGTGCATCATAACCTCCGTTGTACTAATATTATTGTTTATCAAAAATGAAAGGTAGGCTATCTTTTTAATGCATAAGACAAGTATTAATTTGGTTAAAAATTGCGTAGGAATAAAAATGCAGAAAAATGAAGTTCGTGCTGAAATTATGTAAAATAAAACAACTGTATAATTAATTAGAAGCATCCCATATAATCTCCCACTTGGTTAATTAAGATATCAAGGTTAGGGGACAGATACCCGGATATCACCAATTCAAATACATATCTACCATCTAATCAAGCATTACCGGGTATTATTATGACTAAATAATTAAAATTAGACACGGAAAACGACTCAAGAGCGAGGAGCTGCCATTTGCTGCTTCTTTATCCTCTCCCCGTTCTTCACCATACTGCATCAAAAGAACCGAATTCAGAAAATCATGTCACTGGTCAAGTGCATTGCTTCATCTTAAGTTTGGTTTTCGTCGAAGAAAAATGACTTCGCACACTGATATCTATGGAAGAAAATTTTATTGCAAAACGTCTGATAATCGGATCACAATCTTTCTTACAGCATTACCTGATATCGTGAGGGGTGATGAGTATCCATTGGGATCCTTGCGCCAATGCAAAATCGACAAGAGTGTCCAGGCTGATTTTCCGGCTTACAGCATCCTGGAGATCAAACGAATTGCAGAAACATAGTTGATATGAATCATTGACCTTGAACAAAACAACCCAGAGAGGTATGAACACAATCTTCATTCCTGGCATAAAGGGCATAGTTAAACCATACCATGAAAACATCAAACTCGTCCATTGCTCTAAACGGGGCTTCCATCATTTCATGAAGAGACAATGTAAAGCACAATGTTGAAAAGGAACGCTCCCCACCTGATTAACAATCCAATCAACATAAATGTTATTTCTTTTTAGGTACTTATATTACCAACTGCAAACAATGAAATCGTTGAGCTAAGATTTCACAAAAAACACATATAAATGGACAACCAGTCCGGGAGTATTTAAGAAGCAAACCTGAAAGCCCTCTAGTGTCGCGAACAGTGCTGCTCGATGCATCCTGGGGCATCTTTACCTGAGCAAAGGAGTACACAGCATCAAGTTCTGGAAAGAAAAAGGGGATTCGCAAAAGAAATACCAAGCTTACCTCAATAGCAAGGGTCCTCTCCCTGTCATCAACCTTAATTTTTCCACTCATCCCTTTCCTTCCCAGATGGGTATTAAAACTAATGGCAAAGATTAATCAATTAAGAACAGAATAAAAATTAGAACGTACTTTGAATTGTTAAAAAAAAAAAAAAAAGTGGTGTAATTTGTTATTGAGAGGAGACAGCATACTGCCATGTCAACTGACGCTTTGAAAGATTTGCGTTTCTTTCAAACTTGCTACGTCGCAAATTTAGGGCTTTCTGGCATGCCTGCAATTAAATAATTGGAAAAGGAAAATTACATCAATGAGACTCTGAGCAGCAAGATTCATCCATTTGGGGACTGCGCTCCACAAAAAGATATAGAATAGTAAGTTATCAGATCATATCTAATACAAGGAGCAAATATATAAACTACCAAAAAACATTGTTTCTCCAAAATCACTGCTGTGCACTAACATTTCCTGGGCAATGCCTAATTAAAAAGGCTACTTTAAGCAAGGGATAACCCAGGATATATACCTTCGATAAACCACATCCACAAACTTCACATGCTCAAAGGTATTTATTGAGTACTTAGTTTCAATTGAAATCAACGAAATTAATTCTCCACATAGAAGTTTACAAAGCATATGCAATTTCCGTAGAAGGAACAGAAAGAAAGGAAAAAACTGGAGGCAAACTCTAAATTTCTTTGTTCAAATATCATCTGTTATGAAGCAACAAAGTTCTAACAAGAAATGAGTAGATTGCACAACAAAATTAAGGCACACCTCATAACAAGTTTGCTATATAATTATCCAAAAATTGCAGTTAGAGCACCAAGACAGCATTACATATGCAGGGCCTTACATGTAACTTTTCTCGGTATGCTCTGTATTTTTTCTGTCTCTCTAAAATCTTACGTTCTTTTTTCTTATATAACATTCGAAGATCATCAATGGATTCAGTGAATCTGCAACAGATCAAATAAGAAGAAAGTCTTAATTATATGCTGAAGTTTGGCATTGTTGTCCAACAGAACCAATGAAGAGAGACAATCATTTGCAAACCTCTGGCTCTCTCGCTCAAGCCTCTGATTCAGCCTGGTTAATAGGGCACTGAGTTGTTCCGGGGTGCTACCATCCCAATCACCCAAAGCTATAATTTCACTCTCAGGACAGAGGATAGAAGCCTTTCTACAATTCTCCTGCAGTTCAGCAAGTGGATAACTTCAGCAACTAGTTGATACTAAAACAATATCTTTCGTACGCAAATATTCAAATTCTCAAGAACAATTCAGAGACACAAGTACAGACATCAACCCTTAAATAAAGGGCAGAGAAAATTGAATTCCAATGTAAGCTATATTATCTTGCACAATCACATACCTGGAAATTTACAAATTATTAAAAACAAAAGCAGGAGCGAATGCGAGAGTGTCAAAGGGACACACAAAATCAGCCAAGTACATGAAGCTGTTGCTTGCCAAGAATTAAGACATAATGAAACCATAGGCTGTAGATGATACCTCACGATGATGCTCAAGCTGCTGATATTCTTTTTCTGCTTCTTGGATATCGCGAAGTACCTTGTTCTTCATTACACCTTCATAATGAGCTTTCTCCTGAGGCAACATTGAATTGTTAGATTTACAGAAAGAGAACAGCAAGAGTTACACAAAGGTATTGGAAACACATGTGTATGTGTGCATGTAAGTTTAAGGAAAGTGGAGGAGACCTCTTCTGCAGAAGCCAGATTTTCTTCAGTCTCCATCAGTTCTCTCTCTGCTTTCTCATAGGCATCAATATCTCCTTTTGCCGACTCTATTAATTTATTGAACACAAAGAAAAAGTAAGATGGGAAGAATGTGTTATGGAACCAAATACTTAATACTTAAAATGAGTTACCATACCACATAGTTTCTCATATGATACTTTAAGATCATGGGTCTTTGCTTCAGCTTCATCAGTTCTGGCTCGAAACTTTTGCAGCAACATTTTCTTTTCTTGAATCTCCTCTTGCATTTTCTGATAATCAACAGTTGAAAAATCTCATCAAAATAAGAAAACTTTATCTTAAAAAAAATACATAATAGAGTAAATGATAACATAAAGTATCATGAAACAGACTGAAATTTCTTGATGAAGCTCATCAACAGTTGATGCAGGTGATGTACTAGCTTCAGCAGCATATGCACTGTCTTGAAGAGCTAGTCTCTTAGACGCCAAATCACGGTCCGCATGCGCACACCTCCTCTACACAAAATGAAAGAACCAACAGATGATTAGCACACAGCATGCATGAAATATTTACACCATTATAGAATAACAGTGAATTAGAGAGGAGATCTTAAGTTTAGTGTCACATTTCAAACTAATATACAATTGGACAACTATATTAATTTGCATTTAATAGCATGAAGAGAAAGTAAACAAATATAACCTTCACATTTCGGAGATTCTCTTGAAGATCCTGAAGGTTTTGCTCTGCATTTCTTTTTCTCCTCATGCACTGCTTAGCTTCTTCTTCTACACTTTTCGCTTGTCTTTCAAGATCACTAATTTGATCATCATAAGAACTACAAAGACGACCAGTTCTAACTCTCTTATTGGGAGGGAGGACTGTCTGGACAGAGCCACGAGAAAACCTAGAAAGAAGGCAGAAATAAGAGCTTATTTGTAAACCCAAACTGCGTCTGAACCAGATGAATGTGGTAGAAAATTGAGAGACAATACTCAGTTTCCAAATTCGTCATCAACAGTACAGAACCTTGCTCTCAGTCAAAATTAAATTTACGAGCAATAGAAAATTAAACTAGAAGGTTAGACAAAACTTCAGTACATAGATATATGACATTTAAAAGCAAAGCAAACTTTCCAATCCAGATGTAAATGTGAAGATTGAAGAAAATGTAACAGGTATCAGATCTATCTTTTGCTTACATCCTACTACCATCTAAAGTGAAAACCTCCTTCAAATTTGAGATCCTCTGGTCAAAAGCAACTGCTTTTCCCACATCATAATCTCGTACAAGAACTTGCCTTTCAATATCTCCCTGGAAGAGATTAGTTCAGAAAATAATAAGTAAATGTGAAGTTTAGCAAGATCAACACCTAATAGAATATACCATAAATCATGAATATGAGCAAAAGAAGCCTGTAACTTACTCTATCTACCAAGACATTTAGAACAGTATGATTTTCAGAATGAACACGGGAAAGAGTAGTTGGGTGCTCTGTTTGTGGAAGCATGTGAGGAGGTATACGCAACCTATTCCAGAAAGAAAGGGCGGAATTATGCAATCACAGAAAGAAATCATGCACTGTATGAGACAGCAAACTGAGAATTAAATATCTACCTTGGTAATGAAAAGTCATATATGATAATCTGAACGTTGTTGTATTTTGCTTCCTTTGCACATGCTCTCAGAAGAAGAGAGTCTTTATGATTTGTTACAATGAAAGCATTGAGCAACCTTCCAATGGCATGTTCAACAGCAGGGCCCCAGACATCGCCATTATTCAAAGTCTGCAGAAACAATCATAAAGATGTATCACTTAGCATGTAGTTGCAAGTAGCAGTAAAAAAAAAAATCTAGCTAGAAAGAACTAAGTAAGTAACACTACGTAATAACTGTGGAAGTTCAGTAGAAATTATGGAAAAGCATCACAGAACAAACAATTCTCATTCAAAACATTTAATTTGGTAAAGGTGAAATACAGAAGTGCAAAACCAACATTATACAGTATAAGTTCAGTAAATATGTAGATATAATGCAGTTGTTCCACACTTACCAGATGGGCACCAATTGGACCAATAGGAGGACTTGTGAATCTTTGATGATGTCTCTCAATCGATTGTAGGAGGTATATCACCTGCTGTCCACCAAACGCTGTGACCTGTTTAAACAACATTTTTCCTACTGAGCACTATAGTTATTTCTAGTAAAATGCCAGCACGAGAGCTATTGCATATGCATTTTAGAAGGGATGGGTACAAATGGACTGCGTTAGCAATATCCCACATAGAAAAGACTGCTGTTTTCACATGTTTCTAAGACCACAAGATAGAGAGAGCTTCACCTTGTTGGTTTGGTTTTGACGAAGCTCACGAATGACACTTGAGATCTCTCGGCAGTTCTTGTCATAATTTTGAATCTAAAAGATCAACATGTCATAATATATACATTCAAGAATCACAGCTATCCAAGTTTGACAAACAAATTATGCATTTTCAAGTTATGAAATTAACTACATAAAATGTGCAAAAATTTGCGGTAAACAATTTCAAGTTATTAAATCAAGTCAAACATTTCATGCCATTTCATTTATCTCTCTGATTTCATTATTTGTCTGTTGTATGCATTCTGATAAGGCACTCTCCTCTTCCTTCGACCTGAAATATCATTAGATGCAACTGGGATTTGGTTAAATCTTCCTTGACAGCAATACAAAACATAAATTGACGAAATTTATGACTTTCAACCTGGCAAGCATTGATTCAACAGTAGAAACCCCATTTTGGAGTTCTTTCAGCTTTTCCTCTATTGCAGATTCTTCTGCCTGCAACAATATCAAAATTACTGGTGTAAAAGCTGATATTTTAAAGATGCTTGAAAACATTAACCTATGCATTACCCTGAACCTATGCTTTTCTTTTCAACATGAAACTCGCATGCCACTCTGTTGGCATGTCAAACTGGTTACAGAAGTGTCATGCAGCAGCCAAAGAAGGATTTAGCCATAATTTTGAATAGGGGTAAAACTTCCAGTAAAAAAAGTCATTATAAGTTGGGTATGAAAATGAATTTTTGGGTACTTTAAAATTTGAGTCACTAAAAGGTTGATTCCTAGGGTTTAACCACCAGAAAATGCATTTGCGTGTAATCTAATTAGGCACAAAATTAAAATTTTGTATTCCCTGCCTATTTTTCATTATAAATTTTGTTTCATTATAAATCCTGAATTGGAATTAAGCAAAAGGACGAAGACATTTCTGATTTGAGAAAATACAACCAAGAGTTACTAGTTTTGTTTTCATTAATAACTAAAGAGATCAAATTTGATGATGGAATATTGACTTTGAGTATAAAGCCAAAGTTGTATACAACTTTAAATACTTCAAGAAGCTGCGAACCAGAATTTCCTGCAATTACAATTACCAAATTTATTGGATCTTTTAACCACCAAGGTATCTCCTAAATTTTTTTGCAGCATTCATTCCAACCCCAGGCCCTTTTCTCTATAATCACAACTAATAAAAACCAAGTAATTCTAACTTCAGCCTCACATATTACAAAGGCAAGTTTTGAAGTCTGTACTATGTCAGTGGCCACTAAATAACCCCTACTTTTTCCATGACCTATTGATTGAGCTAAATCACCTGAAACCATATTGAACCACTACTTAAGAGACTTTCATGCAAACTATCTAATCTTTACATCAATAAAAGCATGCCTTCAAGGGAAAAAAGTATTCACAGTAATTTCTGCGAAGGAAAAACAAAATGAAGAAAGAACAAACTAGCATGCTCTAGACGAAGTAAGGCCATAATATGGTTGTAAACAACAGCAAACAGAAAAAAACCTGTGTATTTTTGGCATATTGCTCCTGCGTATCCTCAATCTGTTGCTGAAGAGACCTAACAGAATTCATCAACTTCTGGATATGGTTAGCTTTGCGGCTATATTCTTCTCCAAGCCCAATCTTCTCCTTTGTAGCCTGAGAAAAGAATTTTGTACCCATAAAAATTATATCTTGAAAGGATAAATATTTCATGATTAACAGAAACATAAAGAAAAAGGAAATTCGACAGCTAATTACTCAAATAGGCAAACATATTCAGAAAGGTAACACATACTTAGCAATTGCAATTTATAATTTTTTTTTTTTTCAGAATTCGATTGTAAAAAAAATGAAGTATGTATCACTAAACGGCAGTTTCTTTTTGAGGTGACTTACTAGTGAAAAAACATTTACAGCAGAAGATACTTGCATTCTCATTTTTTTTTTTAACTTTTAGGATAAAGAAAATGAGGAAGGTTAAGAAAATATGTATCCTTCACTCAGGACCCTTCTAAAAAGAACAAACTTTCAACATACCAATGTTAGTGTCTGCTGTAATTCGTCTTTCATTCTCCTAATTTCTGACGTCTTTGTTATCATCTGATCAATTTCAGATTTCTTCAAGGTGAAGCATTCTCTCAGTTTCACCACTTGACCCTGTAAAACAGATTTTTTTTATTTATCAGGATCCTGTAAAATAGATAAAACATAACACAACTATTTTTCCTTCTACGATCTTTTCTGTTTGTATTCCCTGAATTCTTTTCAAAGCTGAAGACTTACTTCCACTTAATATTTCTTGAGAAAACTGGAGAGACAAAGATATCTATGTCAATGCCAAGAGTTTATACTCACTATTTTTTCATCAATTATAGCTTGACATCGAGGCACGCGATCTTTCAGCTTTTTGATTCTCGCATTCTGTTCCTGGAGTTGCTTGTCTACATCATATACCCATGACCACGCGAGCTTCTTTTTTAACTGTTTTGCTTTTTGAGATATTTCTTCAACATGCTCCATGTTTTTAATCTTTTCTTGCAACTCATTAAGTTCCTTTTCAATGGGTCTTATTGAGCCCTCTAATTCATCAACAACGACATTTGCCTTCTCCAACTGTTTTTCTATGTTTTGCAAAAGATCTTCAACTTGCTGAAGAAATGTGGCCTTGTAAAAAAACTGAACAATTATGTGTCAGTACAGCACACCTATTGAACTCTGTTCTCAGATAACATGCAACACAAATAATCACCTTGAATTTATCTTTGTCATTCCCAGAATGCAAAAACTCTCTGCTTTTGTCTTGACTCATAACTACACAGGGATTCTCAACATCAATCTGCACAGTGTAAAGCACTGAAGCATAAATATCCATTGCAGGAGTCTAATTTTCAAGAAGGGAAATGTTGAAATGCACATGATACAAACCTCTAACCATTAAACATTACTAAGTGCGGTTAAATATAATTTATCACTCAATTTAAACATATCATCTTCATGAAACAACAAAATAGCAGAGAACAATCTTGTTAGTCTTAGTCTACCATGCTAACTTAACGGAAACAGATTGTTTCTCAAAAATAAATGTGACCATGCAGATTAAAGTACCTAATAACAACCATATGCACAGGCAACCCATGAACAAACAGCTGATGCAAAGCAGATTAAGCAAGTACTAGGAAAAACACTCACATTCAAATGTTCTACTAGCTCTCGAAGGTCCTCTTTCCGACTAGCAACCCTTCTTCCTGCCAAACTCCTCAGATGGAGAACAAGGTCAAATGAAAACTACAACCTCATGAATCAATGATCTAGCACTATAGTACAGCAGAACAGATCATCACAGGAAAAAATCATATCAATATCATTAGAAAATAATAACATAATGAACAACGGTTCCATCTCGCAGGTCCTTCATTACTTCAATGATTTAAGGATGGGGAACAAAATTGGAGAAATAAAATTGACACGTCAGAATAAGTTTTTCTAGAACAAGTTTACAAATGTTTAATAAAAGATAGATGGATAAAGAAAAATGTAACAACCATGTTTCGTCATGATAATTAATACATAGGCAACCTTGTGGTGCCAAATGCCTTTAACATGGGAACACAAAAGAATGAAACTGCCAAAAGGACAACAAATATGGCAGCCCAACAATATTTCTAGCTGATTCACACCAAAAATAATGTACAACTAAGATGGGAAAGTATAATACTATCCCTTTAAAGTCAATATGGAAATCAAAAGTTTATGCAAGTAGAAATACAAACAAGCAAATACTGTAAGAAATTTATTCACCCAATACCTCAAAGTCAATACCATAAAATTTGAATCAACTCCATATACTCCATGTATAAGTAACTACGTCCCTGACTCATCACAGAGAGCAAAACAAAATTATATAAGCAAAGGAACTTAAAGTTTAAACCTTGTTGATCCTTCAAAACAGTGGCGTTTGTGGTTCCAGAAATCCTGCGCTCTACAGTTATGACATCGCCATATATTTCAGGCTTAAAAGCATCCTCCCCTTGATTTTTTAGTTCCACTTGGACAACAGCATAACTGCAATGTAACATAGCATATAAAAATGTGAGACAGTAAAACGTAGTTTAAGAAGTTTAAGAATAGATACTTGAAAATAGGAGAAGTTGACAGCACTTAAGGCGTTCCATCATGCATTAGGCCACTGGAAGTAAAATTAAACCACCAGAAATTTCGTCATAAAATTTTCTTCAGAGAAAAAAGAAAGCTTTTGAAAGTCCCAGGTATTTAATTTTTGGATTTTGACTTGGAATCAAATGTGGACCACAACCCTCTACATGTTAATATTCTCATGAGGGCATTTTGGAAGAAAGCAGGCTGGAATTTTTCACTCTGCAATTACAGCTATGAAAATCAAGCACTTGTTTAGGTTAAGCAACCAGTTCATTTCTATAACGTATAATTTACTTCCAAAAATCAACGATTTGCCATACCGCAACTGCGTGAACACAAACCAAAACCAGCCATACACAAATTTTCCTGAGTAAAAAAGGCAAACGGCACGAACCTGCAACCAGTTTTTATAAAATCCTTCAATGTCGACGCCCTTTGAGTGCCTTTAGCTCGACACCCAAATGCCACACACAGAGCTGTCAGTATTGCACTTTTACCACCTACAAAAACCCAAACAATCAACTGATATTTACACAAACTTCAAACCCCCAATTTACCAAAAAACATAAATTCGATCAATCTCGCGTACAATTCACAATCCCAATTTAACCAGACGCATTTGCATAGAGAGAGGGGGGGGGGGGGGGGGGGGCGGCTTACTTCCATTTTGGCCGGTGATGAAATTGACCCAGTCGCCGAGCTCAATTTGCAAGCTACTGTGACACATGAAGTTCTCCAATCGGACTCTCTGGACGATGCCCGACCCGGAACGCTGGCGGAGGCCGGAGATAGGGTCGCCCATGGCTGGGTCGGAGTACGACGGCGTGGGCGGAGAGAAAACCCTAGGAAACGAGATTGACGGTGTATTTTGGGAAGGGAAAGGGACTTGATTGATGGGACTGTGGAAGATAGAGAGTGGATTTGGCGGGAAGAGAGTAGGGCGTGAGAGTGGCGTTCGTTTTGCTCCAGAGAGGTTTGGACGTTTAATTATAGCGGGGGAATTTGGGAGGGATAATACTTGGGTACTCACTAGTGAGTATCCTATATACTCACTTTCTGATTTGGCTCAATCAAAAGATGACATGTGTTCCTTACTTTTAAAAGCCCAAGAAAAGTTAAATAGCATATGTTTTATTTTTTAAAACAATAAAATATGTGTTAAAATATCATTGGACCAAATCATTAAAGTGAGTATATGAAGCACTCACTAGTGAGTACCTAAGTATTGTCCATTTGGGAGTGGTGCCAGAGCCGCTTTTTCATTAAATACAATTTACAGAATATATAATACTTACAATTTTACGACCTCAAACAAATTAATCATTTTACATTTCAAAAATTCAAACACAAGTAAATAATCCAACAAAACAAAAGTAAATGAAACACCTTTTTTTTGTAAGTTTTAAAACGAATTTTAATTTTAGGAGAAATAGTTGTTTTTTATGTTTTCAGATTTTCCGATTCAAACTCTGAAGCTATTCTAATCTGAACGCATATTTTGTTACGTATATAGCAATGAGGTACGTGACTTCAACGATTTCGTCAAATGAGATAAAAGGCACTCAAACCTTGAACTTGTCTAAATATATACATATATTATTTTACACAATCGATAGTGGCAAAGTGAATCGAACTTGAAAGAAAAATGTACATAATATACCGGAGCATAATAAAATTTTTCCAAAATTACAAGTCCGCTCCACATCCACATGGTTAATTAAGGATAGATATATCAAAAGGATACATAACCAATTCAAAAACATATCTACCATCTAATCAACCATTCACTAGAAAGTTAGAAACTAGGACTAAACGTCGAAAACGACTCAAGAACGAGGAGTTGCCATTTGCTGCTTCTTTATCCTCTCTCCGTTCTTCATCATACTGCATCAATCAAAACCACCAAATTAAAAAAAAAATCATGTCACAGATCAAGAGCATTGCTTTGTTTATCCTACATTGGGTTTTCGGGGAATTGTTGTTGCAGCAGTTCCGAAAATCTGATCACAATCTTTCTTACAGCATTACCTGATATCGTGTCGTGTGGGGTGATAAGAATCCATTGGGATCCTTGTTCCAAAGCAAAATCGACAAGAGCTGATTTTCCGGCTTACGGCGTCCTGGAGATGAAAAGAAATGCAGAAAAATAGTTGATATGAACACCATTATTTGGAATCTTAAACTGAACAACCTAGAGAAGTATGAACACAATCTTGAATCCGGGCAAAAAGAAGGTCATTTGATGAAGAGACAACGCGAAGCACAAGGTTGAAAAGGAGCAAATGAACAAGGATTTAGCCATAAATTTGAATAGGAGTAAAATTTCATTAAAAAAAATCAGTACAAGTTAGGTATGGAAATGAAGTTTAAAGGTTGAGTCATGGGGTTTTGTAGAAGATTACCATAATATGGTGCTAAACCACAGTAAACAGAAAACCTGTGTATTTCTGAAGAGACCTAACATAATTCTTCAATGTTCATTTCATTCACAAATTTTAGAACTTCCTTCTTTTTTCTGCACAATTCGGTTCAAAAATTTTAGAATTTCCACATTGTTAATTTCATCCCATTTAAACGGAAAAATCTTGAGTGGTACGTACTATTCAATGGTACGACTATTGAATGGTTCAGATTAATTTGCAGTGGGCCCCAAATGAATCTTAGCCATTTAACAGTACGTACCATTGAATGGTACGTACCACTGAAGTTGTACCCCATTTAAACCGTTAATTATATTTTTTTCATATCCACTAGTTTAATTTTGAAACGGATTGAAATCGAACCGTTGAATTTAAAATAAACAAAATCTGGCCGTTGTTTTATGGAAGTGGGCCTCCCCACTATCTTCTGTATGGCGAGTATGCTGGAGTTTTGCGCGTGTGGGAGCGTTAGTGACAACAGGTGGGCTGCTCTCTCTTGCTTTTAGCTTGTGGAGCAAACAACTGTGGATGTAAAAACATATGCAAACATCCATCTTTCTGTACTTTCTCCATTCTCCGGTGAGTTGCAAATTTGCAACTCACACATCTCCAAGAATGGAGCAACTTCCGGCTATGGAGAATGTAAAAGTGACTTTACAACTCTATTTGCATCTCATATTGAAAATGCTCTTAGAGAGGCAATCGATACAAATACAATAGGATCTCTCAAACTATGGTTAAGTGGGTATGCATGTATAGTATACATATTAGAGTCTCATTCACATAGATTTTATACTTTGAATAAATTGCAGTCACCCACTGTTCAATCTTAATCCAATAATAAATGAAAAAGTAGAACAATAAAAGTTAAATGACCACCTACCGTTAGATTAAAATCAATAATGCATGATCAATATTTCCTTGAACCACATACTATCAGACTATACATATTACATCAGTGTATACACACGCACACACAAATATCCATAATTGTTCTCATATTAGTATGAATTTGGATCATTCACTAGGGATTGGATACAATACATACACTTATGACATACATTTACGATCTAACGGTCATATATAATATGTCATCTAATGGTCTTCACATCTAACCGCTAGATCATAAATGTATGGCATAGGTGTATGTACCGTATAATTTTTCGACTCACTAATTATATAATGCAAGATACAGCAAGAACAATGTTTGACCCCTTAATCTTCTTTATTTGAGCATAAGAATATGACAAGTATAGAATAGTATCTCAATAAACCTACAAATACAAAAGCTTTTGCCATGTATCAAATTCCTATTTGTTTGGAAGACCCACATAATCTGAATGATAATAAGGCAAAATAAAAGTAGGAGGTAAATCTCACCAAACAAGACTAGTAAAAGAGGTGTCATAATTTGCTAGAGTTCATTACCTTCTTTATAAATGTGAGAAGACCGAAAATGAATTTGAGAAATTCGATTAGAAATGAAATTAGAGTTATGATTGAAATTTTAGACGAGACACATTACACAATTCATTACACAATTCAAAATCTGCACAAATATAAGACATGATGTGCACACAATGTACACAACTCGAACATGATTAACAATGCTCAATTAATATCTCAACAATAAAACGATAATTTTCTCATGTTTCTGCGTATTGATCAATTCGTGAGTTACACCAATTTAAATGGATAAATTCGAACATTGACTTTCATAAAAAACGAAAATAATAGTAAGTAAATAAATAAAATAATCCCAACATTGACTCATTATATTAGCACGGCACCTGGACCTGAATTGGAGTCCAACTTGCTTTAGCAAAACACACTTTTCGAGTCACGAGACCCCATATCAACTATCAAGTCAGCCCAACCCCACTCGTGTCGAGAGATTCATTCAGGTACTTGATTTTTAATATAAGTAGAAAAAATAATATATTTTTTCGTATTTGTCAACTAACATTATAAAATATAGAGTGTCCCATTAAAAATCGAATATTTAGAAAAATTTCTCACTGGTGTCGTGATGCAGTCCAACTTAAACTCCACCTCATAATTTAAGGAATCCAAGTTAGCTTTTCCATTCTCGAAGACCGCTTCCAATCCATGCAAATCAATCAGAGATTAAATCGAATTTACAGCCGTTGTTTTGCATAAATTCGAGATTATCAAGATTTATATTTCAGCATTATAGAATTATTTCACACAAATTACTGGTAATATTAGCTCTGCGTGTACTTTTACAAGCACCTTTTGTGCTAATATGAGTGACTTAATGCAAAAAAATATGGATAAAACTAAGCCTAACTAGGTAAATGGTACCTTCCAAAGAAAAATGTAAAATAAAAAATCGTGTTTGCGTGTCAATTAAATTGAATAGTTGATTGGAACTCTACAGTCTACACGACACGTTACAACTGACACGGCGCACTATGATTGAGGTATAAAACTTGGGCGTGCTTAGAACCGTCCACGTAATAGTTAGTAATATGCGAAGCTATCATTATAAGTATATCCTCCAAATTAGGAATGTTGTTTTGTGCCATTTGATTTTATTTGTAACTGATGACCAGTCATCTAAAGTCACAGTTGGATAATTTTGAAACCTAAAGGTCACTTATATTGAAATGACCAATATTCAACATAAAACTTCATATTTCATCATCATTATGATTAAAAGGCAAGTAATCCACATTGAGAGATTATTTGACCATAAAATAAGCACTAAAATAAAGGTACATTCAAGCCAAAAGAAGAAAAGCTAAACTTAAAAAGGAGCAAAAATATATGAAAAACAAACCACATCCAACCTAAACTTATAAAGTCGCGTCCAAGCAGAGGATTCAAATCCAAAAAAATGAACTATTATTTTTCTTTTGAGATGCATTTTAAATTTACTACTTAATACGTTCGGATTTACATAGATGCGAGTCAGATACGATCATAATTGCAAAGAAATAAAACTGAAGATATATAACATGAGCGCTCGAGCAGTAAACAAAAAATAAAAATAAAAAGCATCATGCAACATATGGCCACGGCCTCCGAAGGACATATATTTCTGGTTTTGTTCCTTTTGCGTAAGGAAATGCTTGTCACCTACTCACCATATTAAGTTTCGCACTCTCCCCTTTTCTCTCTCTCCTCACATCAACACACACAAAGTTTTAGAGAGAGAGAGAGAGAGAACTGAGAAAAACAGAGAGATTTCTTGCTCTTCATCTTCCATGGAGAAGCACAGAATCTGTAAGATCTGCAACAAGCGGTTCTCCAATGGAAAAGCGATGGGGGGTCACATGAGATCCCACCTCGCCAAGCTTCCTCTCCCTCCGAAGCCGCAGTCGCCACCGCAGCAGCAGCAGCATCGCCAACTCAGTAACTCGCCCGAGTCGTCGTCCCCTCCATTTTCGACCTCGAACAGGGGCATGCATTCTTCTCTGGATTCAGCCGTCGTCCACGACGGCGGAGACAGCGACAGCGAGTCCCACCCGAGAAACCCAACTCGCAGAAGATCCAAGCGGCGCCGTAAAGTGATTGGCAAATCGCCGCCGCCGCCGCTGCCGTTCGAGGCAGAGCAGGTGAGTTCTGTTTCCGATGCTTTTTCAACTGAAGATGTTGCCAGGTGTCTCATCATGCTCTCAATGGATAAATGGGAAAAAGTAAAAGTAAAAAATGGGGTGGATGAGTCCGTGGAGGAGGAGGAGGAGGAGGATGAGTCCGACGACGGCGGCGGTTCGGGTTTTCGGTCCCGGGCTCGGGTCCGGACTCAGGGGAAGTACAAGTGCGAGACTTGTGACAAAGTGTTTCGATCTTATCAAGCGCTCGGCGGACACAGAGCGAGTCACAAGAAAATCATCAAAACCCAAGTGTTTGATGACTATGAAGAGGAAGAAGATGAAGATTTTGAGGAAGATGATGGGCAGAATGGTAATTTGGCGGTGGTGGAGAATCACAGGACATTTGAGTGCTCTGTTTGTTTCAAACATTTTGATTCTGGTCAAGCACTTGGTGGGCACAAAAAAGTACACTACTACAACAATTTGACCAGCCATGCCCCTGCTAGGAATGTTAATTTGTCATCATCTTCTACTAATTTTGTGGACAATTTGGTCATTGACCTCAATCTCCCTGCACCAGAGGAGGAGGAAGAAGAAGAAGATGAAGAGGTTAGCCAGGTTGAATTCTCAACAGTTTCTGATTGATGCAGTAAGAAAAAAAAGTGCTTTTGAATTATAAGTGCTTAATTGAAAGTTGAAATCTTTGATCATTGACAAGTTAAGAGAGGTAAAAGTTAAAAAGCATGGTTTTCTTTTTGTTGTATATACTGATGAACATGAACTAGAAATTTCTCATTTCTCTTTTGAGGATGTTATACAGCGATTTTTGTTTTGGATATTTTAATGGAGATGGGTTCTTTTCTTTTTATGATTATTTTAATAGTTTATGCTTCCTACTGCATGAAATGAATTAGGGTAACGACTTCAACACTTCTAGTTTAGCTTCTGACCGTCATAATCTAAACTCGACTTTGGTACTCATAAGCTAAACTCGATTTTAGTACTCAAAAGCTAAATTATGCGTGTCAAAATTGTTAAACTCGACTTTGTCCATTCAGAAGCTAAGCGAGGAGTGTCAAAATCGCTACACATGAGCAATTCCATTCCATGGACTTTACAACTTTTTCCATGCTCAAATAGGAATTGGAGATGAGGCAGTAAATTGTCTGTTTTACATTCAATTAATCTCATTAAAAAGGTGAGAACATTTTGCTTTGCTTGCATAGGAAAGTCACTATCAAACAAAATTAAGAAGTTACAATGAAGCCGCCCTTGTTTTTGCTTGTGCAGGCAGTTGTTTTTAGCTAATCAAAACTGTTTCCCTCATTTTTCTCTTTAGGAAGGATGGATGATCACCTGAAAAGTATACATTCCCTCTTTTTTTCAATAAAAAAATAATTTGGAGAGAGAAATTAAAGTCCAAAATACAAAAAAATTTGTGCTTTTTTTGTTGGGATGTAAAAAGATTAAGTTTCTACCTGTCATCTCCTCCTTTATAGTTTGCACAGTTGGTGAACAAGTCAAGAGAGAGAGAGCCCCACTCATGCAGCTTAAACTCTCTCTTTCTTTCTCTCTCTCTCTCTCTATTCCTTCTTATCTTCTTCTTCTTCTTCTGGATTCTCCTTTTAGTTCTGGTGTAGTAATTCTGTGAGGTGAAGCCATGCATACTCAAGCCTGACATAACCAGTCACATAATGCCATTTTGCATTTAATTAAATAATGTTTTTTTTTTTGAATCAAATATAGTCTTTAGTCCAAGACCTCCCAACCTACCATAATCCAGCTGTTTTATGTCGTCTCGAGTGTAGCCAAGTTAGATAAATTAGTGTGTTTTTTTTTTCTGTACTAAAGTTTGAATCTTCATTTTGAAGTTTAGCTGCAAAGGTGGGTAAGATGATAGTAGAAGTGGGCTAAGTTGAGAGTTTAAACCAACCATCCAATGTAACAGGAAAAATAAAACCAGTTATTTATTTATTTATATTTCAAATGAACCCTTGAGTTTTCAATCCTTTCAAAATCTTTTCCAAAATAAAAAATATCCTTCAAATTTAACTCGTGGAAGTGGATTTAAGATTTTTGGGATAAGTGCAGATTTGCTTAATTGATTTTGGTCGAACTTGGATAAACTCATTCATTTCAGTATTTGGACTTGGAGTTGGAGAGCGTAGTGATGCCCGATATTTGAACCCGATTGTGCATTTATACGTATACGTTTAAGAATTTTTTTAATTTTCCGATACAATCCCATTTCCAAGAAAATGAACAGTGGATGGGTGGAGTAGAGTTGGAGGGTGGCAATGGTGTTCACCTCTACTTGAGTTGATAAGTGTGGTGTCTACTAACGGGTTTTAAGTTAGTTCGGATAGAACCTAGGGCACAAGGGGCATGATGACGTGACGTCATCTTTATTATCTCTTTTTGGTTTAGTACTGACAATCTGTTTAGAGCTCTAAATTCAACGGTAATTCAACTCGAATGTTGCACTTGTTGCATTGCCTAACCTAACACCTTATGACACCTTAATGTAGAGATGGCATTTTTTATTTTTGCCAAATTGGGTCTTGTTGCCTCTAATGTGCTAGAACATCCCCATTATTAACTCGTTTATTCTTATAAATATAAATATGTATTGTATATACATGGTAATGTTGTGAGAGTTCATGTATCTCTACACGTATTATGCCAATGTTGTGAGACGTTCATCGATTACTTCTCATAGTTCGCTAGTATCCGCACTCGAACATTTTTTAGGTATATACATGTAGGGTTAATAAATTCTAACTCTAATTTTGACCTCAAAAAATTACAACTCTAATTTGCGAAAAATATATCTTGCCTCACTCCTAATTTTGAATATTTTTAGTCTTAAATTTCGTGTTATTATATGTTTATATTGTTTTATATACATTTTCACGGTATATCATTTAAACGAAAAATATAATAATAAAAGATTTATCAAGACGAAGATCCAAATTGAAGACAGGATAAAGTAGAGAGATGTCCTAGCCATTAATTATCATCCTTGCAAGAACGTCAAGTTAATAACAACCAAAAAATTGAAACTGTCATATCAAAAATAGTAATTAATTATAACTTTAATTTCTCAAGAATACACGTTCAAGGAAGCGAAATGTCAATTAACATTTCTATTCAAGGAAGCAAAGGGTCACAAAAAAAAAAGAAATATTGGACTGAATTTTTTTGGTTTTGTTGTTTTTAACTTCACACATGTTTGCTTGGAAAGATGACAAGGCATCCCAATCAGAAAGTCTGTTTTGCTGCAGAGAGGTTAGTTGAAACTTGAAACTTGACAGAGAAGCTTTTCCTCAATTGGATGTTCCATGCTATTTTTCTCTGTTTCTCTAGCCAACATGTAGATCCAATTAAAAGCTCTTAACACATGACATTTTGGTCGGCCCGTGATGCCACCACGTTGGAGTCCCTAAGGATGTATGTAAGTCGTTCTCCATCCGTTAGAAATTTCGTATAATAAAAAAGAATACTTACTGACTGTGCATGGTTGAATATTAGTAGAGGCCTTAATATTGGAGTTTCTTTTCCGCTTATATACTAGATTTTAATTGTTGGAGTTTCATTGTAAATTGGTGTACATTCAATGAATCAAAAATCATGAACTTCGTTGAATTTGACCAAACAAAAAAAGAACTTGACTAAGTTTGCATTTCTGAAACAAATGACAGCTTAGTAGATTAAGTGGCAAACTTAACAACAAGGTTGAAGATTCTTGGTGAATTTCTTTCCTTAGTTGTACCAAGTATGCAAAGTAACTTTTCGGTGTGATATTTACTCATATCACAATATGTGATCGGATTCAGTTACATTGATAACAAAATTTCAATTTGATGGATCTTCCTCTCAATATGCTTAATTGCTTATATTTGAACGATTCATGTTGTCTCTGCTTCCTTTAAATATGAATTCAAAACAAATCCCCTTACCCAATTGTAAATTCGTAATCACAAATTCAAGATTAATTGAAATTTTCCATGCACATACATACATGCATATATAGTAGTTGTTATTTATTTATTTATTTTGGTCAAACTATATAATCATGCATAGTTGTTTGTTTTATATATTTCTGAAGCGTTGACCAATGAGATAGAGAAACTTATAGGGTTGGTGAGTACATACTGACTAACATGACATGATGAATTAATTAAACTCTATAATTTGCATGCTCAATACCAACGTGCGACCAACTTCCCTCAACATCCATGCTTCTTAAATATTAATCAAAGCCATCACTTCAATTAGTCCAAGAAATTAATTCATGAGATGGAAAACACATACATGTCACGCAGGCAGCAGCAGCAATCCAGCCCTCGACTTCTCAGAAGCAGAAGTGGAACTACTACTTCGACCACAACCCTAATCCTACCGCAAAACATTTCAAGTTCATGCACTACCACGCCAAACAACAGCCAAAGATTCACCACCCTCCGCCGCTCGAAATCCACCGTAAAATCAAGAGGCAATAAGAATCACGAGGAAGAGAAAGTACACGCACTCAAGCAAAAGAAGGGCGGGCAAGAAAATATCATTAGACAACAAGGTACTAATACAAGTTCTGCTAAGTTGCAACGTGGGAATACTAGTCCAAGTCCACGCCCTAGAGTATCGGTATCGGTGCCACCACCGCAGTCTCCGTCTGCATGGGCATTGTCTCCAGGGCGGTCTTTGCCGTGCAAGGTGGCGCCCGAGTCCCCAGCAGCGGCTCCTTCGACAAGAGCAGCTAGGGTTAAGTCTAGTGGCCGTGGCGGGGTTGGTGGGGTTTTAAAGTACTTTAGGCTGCAGAAGAAGGTGTCGCCGGTACAAGAGGAGGACTTCCACCGCTTCCGGCTTTTGCATAATAGGCTGATTCAGTGGAGGTTTGCAAATGCCAGAGCTGAGGCTGCTAAGCTAACCGCACAGAAAATTGCACAGGTACACGTTATAAACTAATGCTTCATTGCTATATTGCCCCTGAAGATGTTTTCAAATTACTAGCTATTTGCTCCATGATGTTCCTTTAACCCAATTCACCCCCTAAACCATGTTTTTGTTACCCGCTTTGTTCATGCCGTTAAATCTCTGTCAAATATTCTGTCCAACATGCTGACGAGGAATGAATGAGCCCATTATTTTGTTTATTAATATGTCAAGTGAGTGTCAAGCCGTAATAAGCTCTATTTATGCGACATCAATATTTAAGTGATATTTGCAAATACTTTACAAGGGCCATATAGTAACTGAGCCTACTAGTTAATTGGTGCACTATGGAATTTGCTTAATAGCTAGATTGTCTTTTTCTTCAGGATAAAATATTTAGTGTGTGGCTGAGAACATTGAAAGTGAGAAACTTCATCCTAGAAAAAAGAATGCAAGTGCAAAAGCTCAAGTATGAGATTAAGGTGTACCAGATTTTGAACCCACAAATTATTCTATTGAATGAATGGGGAAAATTGGATAAAAAAAATCAAGAATCCGTCAGCAGGATGGTTAGAAAATTGTCAGGAATTTCAAACACAATCCCTTTGGTCCATGATGCTAAGGTATAACATCTCTCTCTTTATATACCATAATTTAAACAATTAAAAAGTTAAGTCAGTTAGTCAGAGTAGTTTGTCCTCCACTTTATACTTAAGTTTGAATCTCTCTTTCTGTATATCATAGGCGGATGTGGAATCTGTATACGAAGCCATGACCACGGCCATGGCTGTGATGGAAGGTATTTTAGGAATGGTCTCTAAACTGTTGCCGCAGGTTAGTTCCTCTTTATACAATTGATTAACGCAGAAAAAAAAGCCTAATTTAGTTTGGTATCTTTGACTCGATCATTATTTGTATATAATTAAGTACTAATTCTGATGATTTGCTTCAGCTGGAAAAGGTGCTTTACATGGTTACGGAGCTTTTAATCGCACAGAAACAACAGAGAGACTTGGAGAATAATATAGCCTTGGTTTCTGCACTTGCGGTGAGTCATATATTTTCTTGCTGTCAGTCTCATGCAATTATCTTAGTGATAAATTTATGTATATACAGCATCAGGATCATTTCAATAACTGTGATTTTAAGTTTTCACATAGGGGTTAGTATTCAAGTTTAGATAATTAAGAAGAAAAACTTTGATACGGATACTTCCAACAACGTCATTTATAGGGCACCTCTAAAAAAAATACGAGTGTTCCGTGTATTGTAAGAGTTGCCTACCGGTTTGGATTGTTTTACTTGCGCCGAAAAGAAATCTTTGGGCTGTAAGAATATCAGAACAGTGGCCTAGATCGAGTCCTAAATTTGATAATTTAGTTTGAATGAAATTTTGCAAATTAATCATATTTTTAGAGGCAAATAATTTATTGGAAGTTGTAAATTGATCTTATTTTTTATTAACAGGAGGAGGAGGCAAGTGTAAGAGCACATCTCATCCAAGTGGAGTCAATGCACTTGTTGCCGCCAACAAATTCTTATAAATTTGGTCAATGAAAGTGCCATCTTCTACTTAGATCGTTGTGCTCATCTTCTTTTACTCCAATCTGATATTTTATGGCATAAATTCTTGTTCAGTAGTAAGACATACAAGAGAAAAATTTAGTTATCTCGACGTGTATACCCCATTTTTGCTATAGCAAACATCACGTTTGTTCCGGTAGGCATACCGCCGTTTTCCATACTATATATAAGGTGATCTCGGTCCATGAATGTACAAAAATCTTGATGATAGTTGAACCCATTTACTTAATTGGCACATTCACCCTTTCGATCGAGTTTTAGTTTTATATCTTCTGGTTATATATGCCATGCTTAATTCTTCAAAAGCCTAAGCTTGGCGGGAAAAAGAGTATGTGTGCATCCGTAGGCCCGATGGGCTTGAAAATCAGCCCAATTAAATACATAAGCTGTACTTTTGGACTTCCGATCCTCTCCTTTTTCTATATCAATAAGAAAGATAATTCGAACTTAAAACTTTTTTCAACGTTGAAAAGAGTGATAAAACAAGCTTGTTCTTACCTTTGTTACCTTATTCAATTATCCATAATCAAGTCAGTTAAAAACCTTCAGCTATATAGCTTCCATAAACATAGCAAGTAATTTTCTGATCCAAAACAATTCAAAGTAACTTCAAACAAAAACAGTAGTTGGTCACTGAGGCTAGAGGGGAAGCCAAGTTCTGGTGTCCAACTATATAATATTAAGGGCAGTTAAACCCTTTAACAAAATGGTAGTTTACCGCCATAACTCAGTTCTCGGGATGTAGATAAACAGTTGACACTCCGCCGTTGTAAGACTCCATCACCTCGGCCATCATGCTTGTTTCATTCTTCGTCTTCTTCTCCACCACTGTCGGACGAAATAAAATCAGATGCTAACTCGGCACATTCTTCATCCAGAACAAGAGCTTTGGAGTCTCCTAGCAGCCTCAACTCTGCACACCTGTGTTAACAAATGTGACAACATTAACTTGACACAAATAGCAGTCAACAATACCAGGCAAATTTATAGGGCACTAGCATTTCTTGGTAAGATGACATTCTCAGTAACAAATGAAAAAAACAGACGGTGCAATATCTTGCCAGACTTTCACAGCCCGATCGAATTAGATTTCAAAAGACAATAAAAATTAAGGCAAGCAGTAGAAGGAAATGAAAAATACTGAATCCTACTTCCCCAGACGTACATGAATACATGCGTATATGTGTAAATCACTTAACATGTTTATGATTTGCTTCCCAATCGACTTGAACTGTTGTCCTTTAGTTGTACATGATTGAGTTGCTTTCACTTAGTCCTGATACACTGGATTAGCATATCATTGGATCTTTATACACACAGATTCTTACATATATTCATCTTTAGATTGCAGGCAAGCGGCTGCAGAGCATACATGATTTCCGTATAATACGAGAAGTCCATGATGAACACGAAAAGTTTCAAAAGTTCGCTATTCTAGAAAAGCAGGAGTAGCACAAACAAACAATTCACACTTAGTGTTAGAACACAAGGTAAAACGATATTTCAAAGTTTCACATCCTGACCTTGAATTTATGTTCAGTACTTCGACATCACTTCCCACCAGAATGTTCTTGAGTGACATTAAACTTGGAACATGACTAAATGCATCAAAGTCTGACGTAAACCCACGAATCTTAAGATAAGTGGCTTTACGGTTGCTTCTTGGGTTATAGTAAAAGAAGGAATTAGTACGAGAATGAAACATCAACACAGCCCCATTCTTTAAGTACTTCATCGGTTCATATATGCCATATGGCCACCTTCCAAAACCATCAGTATCAATAGAGATTTTCTTCCTCCAAAGTTTCTGTGCACCATGATCTTCCAATACCCAAAAATTGATGCATAAAAGTTCGTCAGAATCACACAAACAAAGGCAATCTCCCAAAACTCCCATGCTCATGTTACGAGATCTCTCCAGTCGAACAGGTGGTGATGGAACTGGTTCGAACTTTTCAGTGTCCAAGTCAAAAGAGTATATTGTAAAACCTAAATACAAATAAAGTGCTCCTTTCACATAGGTGGTGTGTTCTAGCATGGATAAGAAAATTGGAGCAGTACCGATAAATTTCCACGAGCCTGTCCCAAGTGTGTGCACCTCAGCCACTTTAGTGCAAGGTTCCCTTTGCTGAAATATTCTCAACACCTTGTATTCATTTGTCTTCGGATTGAAACCAAATCCACAACCATACGATTCCTTTTCCTTCTCGCACTTAGAAGCTGATTCCGGAAGGTGTATAAACTCGCCAGTTATCGGATTGCACACAACAACAGGGTCATTGGAGAATGGACTAGACAGGCAAAGGAAGCCGTTACACGAATTCACCACCTTGTACTTGTGATGATTTGGCCTTATCCTGATGCAAGGCTTCCGTTTCCTGCCATGATGTTTCCTACCAACCACTGAACTCGCCCCATTGCCCTGGCTATCGATTACCTCATCCGCATTGCGCAACGGGATTTTGTATTTGGTGAGTTTCATGTGGATATAAGACTTTCGGCCCCCAGACGGATCATAGTTAATCTTCCGGGTGCATTTCCTCAAATCAAAACCAGAGCCATCTTCCGGCTCAGCCAAGTAAAGGGTTCTTGACACACGGGAGGGATCCAAGGGCCGGATCATAGGAAAGGGCTGTGCTTGTGAAAAGTGCAACTTAGCAAATTCGGGGTCCGAAATTAGACCATACCAAGTCTTGCACACACATTTGCACGCGATAATGTTCCTCGTCGGGAGCTTCAGCAGAACATCGTGAATGAAAAACTTTGGAAGATCCGTTATCTTAGTACCCCATTGTTGAACGTGTTCATCTTTGTTGACAGAAGAAGCTGGTGACTTTCTTTTCCTTTTCATGGCTTTTGTTTGAATCTATTTCAAAGAGGTAAATAAAAACTTATGGTTATACTGCCTACATTAATTGTTACAAAAGCGGCAATTCTATTATGCTCCAGTGTATCTTATGAATCGGAGTTTTTGGCTGTCAAATCTTGGTCATTGAATCATTGACCAAGGATCTAACGGTCAAAAATCTCTGAGAATACCAGAAAATCGCCTCGAACAGATTGAAGTGGGAAAAAAAAACCATTTTTATATGACTTATTAATTATTAAAAACGAAGAATATTTACAGCTAAATTTAGAATATTAATAGTGCAATATGAACAAAATTAAGAAGATAAATACAGAAATGAAGTTTTGAAACTAGGAAACAGGAAGAATTGAGAGGATTACCTGGAAGAATTGCAGCGCTGCTTTGCAGGGAGAGAGATGAAAAGCCTGGCGTAATGGGAAATGGTGAAAACCTAATTTGTACTGCGGGTTCTGCTTAACTAGTGGGGTTTCAAATTCAGCCCACTAGTTAAGCCTAACAAGTGGTATGATATGTATAAAAAAAAAATTGTGTGTATTCAGAACATTTATTAGATGGTGTATCATTTCTTGTGTTATAGTATGTGTATGATTGATATGACCTATTTTTATGGTATATTAATAAAGAAAAAATTCACATGTTATAATTTGAATAGAATAGTAACACCACTTGACAGTGTTCTAGATATACCGAAAAATTATTCAAACACGTACAAGAGAAAAATTTAATTATCCCAAGGTGTATACCCCATTTTTCTAAGCCCCAATGGGCTTGAAACTTCAGCCTAATTATACAAGTGAGATCCTCTTCTTTTTTTAATCAATAGGGAAGAGAGAGTATTCAAACTTATGACCTCTTTCGACACTGAAAAAAAAGTGATAACACGAGGTTGCTCTTACCTATGTCACCTGATCTAAATAGCCATAATCAAGTCATCATTAGACCAAAAAGATCGACCTCTCAAAGTAAATTCAAACATAATCAAGTCAGTTTAAAAGCTGCAGCAAGTAATTTTGTGATCCAAAACTATTCAAAGTAACTTCAAACACAAGTTACAAAACAGTAGTTGGTTACTGAGGTTAAATTTAACAAAATGGTAGCTCTACTCCATAACTCAGATCTCCGCCATGTATGCTTGTTTCATTCTTCGCAACTGTCAAGACGAAAAAAAAAACTCAGATGCACTCTGCAATTTCTTCATCCAGGAAAAGAGCTTTGGATTCTCCTTGCAGCTCCTGTATCAGCAGTTGTGGCATCAAAAGTAAAATACTTGAAACAAAAGCCGTCAGTAATTCCAATCAACTTTACATAGATTTTAAGAAGTAACATTTGAAAAACAGACTCTGCAATATCGATCTTGCCCGACTTTCACATCCCGAATAGATTTTAAGACGATAACAATTTAGGGAACCAATATATGGGAAATGAAAAACACTGAATCCTACTTCCCGACTTCCCCATATGTGAAGTACACACGCGTAAACGAATACATGTGCATATATAAGCATCTGTGCCTACAAAGGTGGCCTGACATATATGAGATCGTCTGTCACGAGCTTTAATCATATTCCATGATGTGCAATCTGTTATGTAAAATTCATAGAACAAGTAAAAATTTTCGCATATGGTTACCGAGATTATTAATATACCATAAAACAAATATTTGTGTATCTGTGTTGCATCTGCATGTTTCTTGACAAGAATAACCAACAGTGTGAACAGCTTCACTACCCCAAAAAAATGCAAATCTTGAAGGAAAAAAAGAGCCACCAAACATCACATATCCCATAAAATTAACGATATCAAGTGAAAGCAGCTTTTTATACGTGAAAGCTACTCAATCATGTACAGAACAATCAAAAACATGGATGACAGTTCAGATCAAATTGGGAAGCAAGTCATAAACATAATAAGTGAGTAAGTGTCGAAAGTTTGCTATTCTATAAAAGCATGACTAGCACAAGCAATGCACATGAAGTGTTAGAACAGAAGGTAAAAAGATATTTCTATGTTCATATTATTACCTTGAATTTATATTCAGTACTTGTACATCATTCCCCACCGGAATGTCCTTGAGTGAAATGAAGCTCGGAACATGACTAATCGCTTCAAAATCCGACTTAAACCCACGAATCTTAAGATAAGTGGCCTTACGATAACTTCTTGGGTGATAGTAAAAGGAATTAGTATGAGAATGAAACATCAACAAACCCCCATGCTTTAAGAATTTCATCGGTTTATATATGCCATATGGCCACCTTCCACCGCCATCAGTATCAATAGAAATGTTCCTCCTCCAAGGTTTCTGTGCACCACGATCTTCCATTACCCAAAAAATGATACGACAATCGTCATAATCACACAAACAAAGACAATCTCCCAAAACTCCCATGCTCATGCTACGAGATCTCTGCAGACAAATAGGGGGCGATGGAACTGACTGGAACTTTTCGGTGTCCAAGTCAAAAGAGTATATTGTATAATCTATACTGTCATAGCTAGTAAAACGAAAAAAGTGTTCCTTTCACTTAGGTGGTGTATTCAAGCACGGATTCCATGAGCCTGTCCCAAGTGTGTGCACTTTGGTAAAATGTGTCTTTTGCTGAAATATTCGTAACACCTTATATTCGGAAGGTGTATAAACTCGCCTTTTCATTTTCATCAACAAATCCACAATCGAACAATTCCTTTTCATTTTCACGCTTAGAAGCTGCTTTCGGAAGGTGTATAAACTCGCCAGTTATTGGGATTGCACACAACAACAGGGTTCTTAGAGAGTGGACTAGACAAGCAAACGAAGCCGTTGCACGAATTCACCACCTTGTACTTGTGTTGATTTGGCCATATCCTGGTGCAAGGCTTCCTCGCAGTCCCATGTTTCCTACCAACCATCGAACACTCCACATTGCCTTGGTTATCGATTATCTCATCCGCATTGCCCAAAGAATTCACCACATTGTTACAGAAGCCACGATTCTTCTATGTTTTCGCTTATCTTATGAATCGGAGTTTTTGGCCGTCAAATATTGGTTATTATACAATAGTCATTATACGTTAGTCAAGAATCTAAAGGCCAAAAATCCCGGTGCATAGGATACATTGATTCATGCTAAAAAAATCCCTTTAACCAGACTGAAGTGGGGAAAAAATTTATTTTTATAGGACTTAACGATCATTAAAAAGGAAGAATATTTACAGCTAAAATGAGAATCTTAAGAGTACAATGTGAACAAATTAAAAATCTAAAACAAAAATTAAGAAGATAAATACAGAAATAAAGTTTTGAAAATAGGAAATAGGAAGAGTTACAGAGAGAGAGGGAGAGAGGGAGAGAGATGAAAAGCCTGGCCGAATGGGAAATGGTGAAAACCTAATTTGTATTTGCGGATTCTGCTTGGCGGGAAATAGCATGCGTACTTGAGGGCACAATGGGTTGCAAATTCAGCCCAACAAGATAGTTAAGCGACCTTATCAATTAGTCGTAGGACATGTACAAGAGAAAACTTTAGCTACAGGTGTATCCCATTTAATGAATGACTAAACAGTAAATAAATTTATTTTTGAATGATGATAAAAATAATAAATGATTCTGACTGTGACGTTTGTAATATAAAATGATGTCACACCATTTTTAAAGGAGTGAGAATCATGTATTGTTCCCTTTCTATACCAAACTGACACATTTTGTCGCAGTTTGTAAACTCTTTTGTTCTTATAAACAAACTTCACATGTTGCATTGATGCATATACCGCTATATTCTTGTAAAATACATCATGTGATCTTGATATATGCAAATTTTTTATCGTGTACAAAAATCTTGATAATATTAGTTGAACCCATTTGGTTTAAAACCTTCCATCATTTGGAAATTACTCAGTCAGACATCAATATTCATGATAATAACACAAGTAGCGTGCACCTTTTAATATATATATACAAACACATAAGTCCACAACCGAAAACCATATAAGAACATAACAGTAACACTTGAGAAAATTCCATTGAAATAAAAGTAGAACAAGAAATCGCTTCTCCTATACCAATCCCCACCATTTCAAAAATAACAAAAAGTAAAAAGTAAAAAACCCAAAAAAAAAGAAGGAAAAAAATTAAAAACCCCTCAAAGGCTTTTAGAAGTGATTAATCCTATTAACATTCCGCTGCTGGCTTTTGTGGCAAGGGAATATCATGATATTCAGCACAACCACTCCCATTGTGACCGTGCCCAACACTAGCTAGCAACTTCCTCTTGGGCTTGGCCTCAAGCAGCATCAACACCACGTCCCTCATCGACGGCCGGTCCGCCGGGTTCCGGCTCGTGCAGAGCAAAGCAATCCTAAGCATCTGCATCATCTCCTCCCTCACCGGCGCACAACCCGCCCCAGCATTCTTGTCCAAAACATCGTTGATCCCGTCTTTCGTCTTGATCTTCGATCTAACCCAATCCACTATGCTGTTCCCGTCTCCGAACTCGGCGTCCACTGATCTTTTCCCGCTTAAAATCTCCATCAGCACCACACCATAACTGTATATATCACTCTTTTCATCTACTTGTAGGGTATAAGCATATTCTGCGAAAAAACAAGAAACAAAGTTAACTAACAGTTTTTTTCAATTACAAACGATATTGCTTACGCAAATTATGCTACTCTAAACAAAAAAATAAAAGATTTGACTTCAAAATGCAGTACACCCAATAAAAATGTCATATCCACCAAGATAATCAGTTAATTAACCACATTTGAGATGAAGATAAAATGCATGGCCCCAAAGTTGGTGTGGTGGACATCTATTTCAATAAATGTCAACTTCTTGTTTTACCTTTTTCTTTGTGGATTGATGTAATGTAATGTAGTGATTTGTATTTTAAATGTATGCGGGACCCGACCATTGTAAGAATTTCATCATAGTTGTGTAGATAGAGGATCCAAAAGAGAAAACAAAAATGTTGCACTTTTTGACCAAATGGACCGACCAATATTAATACTGAAATTTGGATTATGTACTAATATTACAATTTGGTAGCCCTTAGGGATAAAACATTCCTTTGGTTCTTTTAACCCCAACACATTAGATCATTTGGATTTCGTCATCCAACACAACAACCAAACAAAACAAGTACTATATGCCTCACATAATACGCACAGATAAAAACCGATTATAACTTTTTAATAAAAAATTAACACATAAAGACATTTATGTAATGTTTCTTTTTCAGTTCTATTTTTTATTAAAATTATGCATTTTATATGTTCATATTATCCCGTTTACAATCATAATCCATCGACCCAAAAGTTCAAAACAATACTAAAAAAAGAAATCGATGAATCAACGCACCTGGCGCAATGTAGCCATAGGAGCCGGCGATTACGGACATGGACTCATCGCTCTGGATCAACTTGGCCACCCCGAAATCCGCCACCCTAGCCTCCATCTCACTATCCAACAAGATATTACTCGGCTTAAGATCGCGGTGCACGATCACCGGGTCACAGTCATGGTGCAGGTAGCAAATCCCCTGAGCCACGCCGAGGGCGATCTTGTACCTCGTGACCCAATCCGCCACCAAATTCTGCGCCTTGTTTTTGCCATGCAACAAATCATCTAAATTCCCGTTGGGCATGTACTCGTAGAGCAGCATGGTGATGTCCCTGTTGCAGCAGCACCCTAACAATCTCACTATGTTCCTGTGCCTCACGTTCCCCAACACATCCACCTCAGCCAGAACCCCTCTCCGCCGTCGGATCAGATTACTACTGTTCTCCTTCTGTTTCCCCCATAGCTTCTTCACTGCTATGATCTCGCCACCTGGCATCTCCGCTCTATACACCGTCCCGGTAGACCCCATCCCTATAATCTTATCACTCATCTCCAAACACTCCAACACATCATCCGCCGTGAAATTTAACCGCTGGAAAGCGGTTAATTTCCATGGTCCGATCTGCTGACTCTCGTCCATCCGACGGCTGTAATTCGCGTGGAAGCAGCGGGTCCCAGCAACGAGAACAAAAAGCCCGATACCGAAAGCAGCCGCCATGATCCAGACTATCGCGCCAGCCGTCTTCTTCGGCTGCTCGTGGCCGCGAACCTCCACGGCTCCGGCCGACAACGCGTCACAGGGCTTCCCCAAAACGCCGCCACATAATCCTTTATTCCCAAAAAACGACGTCGGATGGAGATTCGGGAAAATGGAACCGGACGCGGGGATCGGACCGGTCAACAAATTAAACGAAACGTTGAAGCTCTCCAGCGTGCTGCAGTTCTCGAAGTTGGACGGAATCGTGCCGGAGAGAAAATTCCGGGAGAGGTCGAGGTCGGTGATGGAGGGCAAAGCGGAGATTTCCCATGGGATAATGCCGGTGAGAGAATTGCGGCTCAGATTCAAGCTGAGAAGCTTCTCGCAGTGCCCGATGTCCCAGGGGATCGAGCCGTCAAAGTCGTTACGTTGGAGTTCGATCTTGTACAGGCTTTTGCAGCCGATGAAGTCGGGGATTTTTCCGGTGAGGTGGCCGGAGCTGGCGGAGAAGATCTGGAGACTCGGTGCGCGCCAGATGTTCGACGGAAGGACTGAGTGAAGTGGGTTCAGCGAAATGTTCAAGTAACTGAGCTCTTCGGCATTGCCGAGATCTTCAGGGATAGCGCCGGTGAAATTGTTGCAGCTCAAATCGACGTAGGTTAAATTGGGCAAGAACCCGAAACCCGTTGGAACCGACCCGGTGATTTGGTTGTTCTGGATTCGGAGTCGCAATAGAGAAGTGCAGTTTGCTAAAGTTTTGGGAAAGGGGTCGGTGAACCTGTTAGAAAAAAGTATGAGCTTTTGGAGCTTGTTGCCGTTGCAGAGATTTGGCGGGATCGGGCCGGTGAGAGAATTGGAGGAAACGTCGACTCGCAGGAGCTTCCCGCTGAATCCTAAGCCCTGGGGGAGGAGACCCGTCAGCGAATTGTTCCAGAGGAGAAGGTTTTCCAAATTGGGCAGTTCTCCGATTTTTTCCGGGATTTCTCCGACGAGAAAGTTGTTCATCAAGCTTATCACGGTCAGCTCTTTCAGCGTCGCGATTTCCTGCGGGATTGAACCGGAGAGCTGATTATCGGACAAATCGAGTGTCTTCAGACCCTGTAATTGGCCGAGAGTTGCCGGGATAAAGCCTGAAAATCGGTTCTTGAAGAGCAGCAATGTGTCGAGCATGGTTAAATTGCCGAGCTCCGGCGGGATATCGCCGGAGAGAAAGGCGTTGGAGACGTCCAAGTACGTGAGATTTGACAGCATTGCGAGTTCTGCAGGAAACCCACCTGAATACTCATTGTAGCCGATCTCCATCCGGGTCAGCTCAGATAAGAAGCCCAATTGCGGCGGAATTGGACCGTTGAGTGCATTTCCGGCGAGGTATAGGAATTTTAATTTGGGGAAAGTTCCGTACCCTTCTGGGATTTCGCCATCAAAGTAACTTCCACCGAGGTTGAGCTGCTCGAGGTAGCGAAGCTTGATGAATTCTTGAGGCAATGGGCCGGTGAAGCTGTTACTGTAAGCGGTGAAGATTCTTAAAAACCTGAGCTTCGAAATCCCGGGCGGGAAATCCGACTTGAAGTCGTTGTGGCTGATGTCGAGGATCCTGAGGTTGTCGAGCTCGAAAATGGCGGGCTGGAGAGGGTTTTCGAAGGCGTTGCCGCTGATATTAAGGTGGATTAGTGAAGAAAGGTGGCGGATTTGAGGTGGGATTTGGCCGGAGAGGTTGCGGCGGGAGAGGTCGAGGGCGACGACTTGGGAGGTGTTGGGGTGGCATTTGACGCCGGACCACGAACACCAACCGGAGACGCCGCCGTTTTGGTGGGAACTGGGATTGGTGATCACCCAGTCTTGGAAGGAGGAGAGAGGGTCTTTGAGGGAAGATTTGAGGGAGAGCAGAGCAATGAGCTGGAAAGAAGAAGAAGAAGAGGAAGAAGAGCAGAGAGTTATGGAGGTTTGGAGAGAGAAAAAGAAGAGGAGAGAGAGAGGGAAGAAGAAGGAGGAGGAGGAAAAGGAAGGAACTTTCATGGTTTAGGGGGTGTGGGGAAGGTGGTGCTGGGTGAGAGTGAGAGGAAGAGAGTGTTGGGAAATTTAAGGGAATTAGGGAGGTTTTGATGGCTGCTTCTGCTCAAGAGAGAAGTGCTTTTCAGGAGTGCTGGGTGCAGAGGGTGTTTCATCATCATCATCATTAGGTTTTTTGCTTCAGTGGGATTTCTTGGTGGGCTTCAAATTCTAGAGAGAGAAACTAGAGAGAGAAAGAAAGAAGCAAAGAAATACATACTTCTTCTCCTCCCTTCTTCTCTCTCTCTCTCTACTAATATAAGCTTTGGATTTCAATTTCAATGGCTGACTTTCTCTCTCTAGATTTTTCTGTTTGTGTCTCTCTCTCACCTCGTCTCAGTCATGAGTCATGCTGCAGTGCTGCTAGGGTATTCTACCTTTGTCTGATATAAATCCCATAAGTGTAATACTTTTGGTTTTATTGGGATTTCATTTTTTTCCTTTTCTTTTGCTTCTACTTTTCATCATTCCTTGGGGTACCCTTTATCTTTGCGTCTAACAAATTCGCAAATATTGTTATTTCTAGTACAGTAGCAGTGACAAATGCTTCTCACAGGATCCAAGAAAGCCATCCCAATTTCCCACCATATTCTCCTTCCATTTTTTAAAACAGTTTCCCCCATATTCCCTTTTCTTTTCTCTTTTTCTTTAATTTTTTTTCCATTATTCCCAACATTTTCATCTTAATTTTTGGATTTTAAAGAGGGAAAATTTTCAGTTTGTTGATGGGATAAAATTGAGATGGTTTCACGAAATCCACTTGTTAAGTCATCATCATTTGTAGACTTTCATGTCGTAGATTGTCTACTTGTTTCATGGAAAAAAATTTAATTTTTGATTAGATAATAAACAACGTTACAAGTTGATATTCAAAATTTTGGACATTCTGATTGTGAATAACGCTTCTTTATCAAATTTTAGGATACTTAGATGATTGACTTAAGACTTTTGCTAGTTAAACATTCACATATAAAATAATAAAGAAACTACAATAAATTTGTAACTCAGGTGATTAATAAGAACGTTTACTCTTACACTGAAATATTGTGTTTGAAAAATAACTAAGAAGTTTTATGGTAGTGCATGGTGCATCATAAGTGGGTTGTCGTATTTCACATCGCATGCTACTGTGACAATATGAGTGTGCTTTACAAAATATACGATAATAATATATGAAACAAGTTGGCGTGGAATTTTGAAATTCAAGAGAATTCCCCAAAAATCCCACTTCTTATTCTTTTTTGGAAGAGAAGGTCGACCCACTGGGATTCTAGGAATAAATTACAGGATGCTAATTAGATTAATAATTAAATCAAGATCAGAGAAGATCTTTGTGGATTAATGTCGATTAATATTATATACGGGATATACTGATTTTGTTTTGAGCTGCTTTTTTCTACTTATTTTGACTTAGATTATAAAGCTTAACAAGGAATGATGGGCATTTACTTTGTATGATTAAGCTTTGTTTTAAAGTATTGTATTACGATAGAGTAAAGCTTCAAACACAATCATCTTCCCACATTATATTGTTATTCATTATTCATTTCGATCCAGGTTTTGCTAATACTTACACCGAACAGCTTTTTTGTTGATTGCTTACGCGTTAGTCCATGATATTATTGGAACTTTTGGAAGGGGTAAAAAGTAGCTTAAAATATTAACAAATTTAGATACCAGTAGGTAATTAATGGACGTTATCTTAAATCTTCGTATTGTATTTTCTTAATATTTTTACTGTCAAAACTTGCACATTATAAATAAGGTTGTTGTAACTTAAGTGATTAAGAGCGTTTATATATAGTAGACATATCAATCGAGGAATGGAGAAAATCTGAAACTTTTTTATGGTTACATATGAGAAAATCACTCATTTAAAAGTATTATTATTCAAACTTATTACGCTACACTTCCTTCCTAGATTGATATGTCTACTAAAAACGCTCTTAATTACTTAAGTTACAACCATGAATGAAAAATGACAATTTTGATTAGAAAATGAAAAATGGCAATTTTGATTAAAAAAAGAATGAAAATTGACAATATGTCAATATCACACAAATTATTAGCATCCAAATAAAATAAGTAGAAATTGTACCCAAGTAACATCCTAGTATATTTGTTCAGTTCTTATTAATAAACTCACTTTATCGTTGCTCGTAAAGAAAAAAAAAAGCCAAATAGATAACCAGAAACAAAAACATATAATTTAGTTACTCAGAGGCAGCACAGCAGTGAGAAGTAACCAATATATACACGCACAGCACAGTTGCTTGGTTCAAGAACTACAAGTTAACCAATTTGGAAATCTCTTTTCTCCAAATTCCAACAGAATGTTACATAAAATATTGGAAAACAAATAACAATCAAAGAAAACAAACCAAATGTTTACCCAATTAAGAAAAAGATAAAGTAAAAGACAAAACAACAGAATTAAAGTGGTAATTTTTTCAGTATTATGTATAGTCGCCTTCTATGAGGGTACAATGGAGAGTTCAAATTATAAGAACACTTGCTTTTTGCCTGCCTTTTCAACTGCGCGTGCTGAGTGCCTCAGACCCATATTTTCTTCTGCATGTGTTTATACCTGTTACCCTACCAAAGAAGCATCCTAAGAATCTCAAATCGTATAATGAATAACTAGAAATAGTTTATATGTAACTCTAATACGTTGCTGTTTTAGTATTATATATACTTTTTAGGACATACGATAAAATAATTTATACTAAATACATCTAAATTCTGTATAAAACTACAGGTAAGTGGAGGTGTACCTCAAATGATCCACCATTCAAAAAAAAGATGGGGAATTTGAAAGGGACGTCTTACGGTGTTCATATTCTTTCTATGCGTTTCTTATCTTGAAGCTACCATTAGACCCTTTACTGTAAAAATAATACATAAACGAACCGTAGAAGCAAAAAATGCCAGGTCATGGTTGATGGGCCCATGAGAACGGTGAGGGTGGCCAGGTGGGGCCCACTATGAGAGAGTGTATGAAGTGCTGTTGTGGGGTCCAGAATCACTTTGTCTCCTTCATACCCTTCACTTGTCGTCTTGTCTAGTAGAGGGTTGTAGACTTGTAGTGGCCTTTGAGAAGTGAAAAAAATTATATTACACATATAATAAAGGGAAAAATCTTTAGTGGTACGTACCATTCAATGGTACGACTATTTAATGGTTCAGATTAATTTGCAGTGGGGTCCAAATGAATTTTAACCATTTAATAGTACGTACCATTCAATGGTACGTACCACTGAAGTTGGACCCATAATAAAGAGCAAATCATACTTTGCACCATGTAGTTTGTGATCAATAACAGTTTGATCCTTATTACTTTAAAAATTGAAAATACATGTTTAATGTTGACCGTTAAACTATCAAGTTAACCGTTATTCTTAGCAGAGCCGACCCAGACCTAAGGCGAGCAAGGCCCAAGCCTTGGGCCACATCTTTGAGTAAGGCCTCAAATTTTTATAAGTGTTTATATAGAACATAAAATAATTAAAAAAAATTGAATTGAGAATTTTCATGTGAGGCCTATACTTCCTTGACTCTTCGGCGTCTTCACTTTGTCAAACATAATTATGTCTACTAGGAAATTCGAATATGGGTATGAAAAGCTTAGAAATTTTTTTTTGAAAAACTAATTCAGTCTCAAACAGAAGCTCTTGATAAATTGTTATTAAGAATACAGAAAATAGGGTAGAAGAAGTTTTTCAAAATTGAAACTAATAGAATCTTATTTTCGAATGGATTAGCCATGCTATCTATTGAAAAACGTATGTTAGAAAAGCTTAAATACGAAGACATAATCGATAAATTTGCATCTCAAAAAGCAAGAATATTGATTTTCCAATGAGAACTTAGTAATTGATATCTACATTTTAAATTAAGAGTTGGATGCATGTTAACAACCAACTTCTTACTTAAAAGGGCTATGTTGGGGGCTTCATGGTAGCTCTACTGCTCTAGTTATTGCAGCAAGAGTGATCTTTTTGCCATACATATCAAATTTTTTTTTTTTTGATAAAAGAAATTATAATAAGACCTCATTTTTTATTTTTGGCCTTAGGCCTCAATCTCTATTGGGCCGGCTCTGATTCTTAGCATAACACTTTGGGAGCCCATTGTTTACTCTTACTGTCATAGTGGTGTCACATGGATTCACATATGTTATATGAAAATAGGAAATATAAGAACTTTTTATTAAAGAAAATATAAACACAAAACTTTTCAAATGAGTATAGAATAAAAAATATAGTAGTTAACTTAATAGTGGCCGATGAAGTAACACTTTGTAACTTTAAACGATTATTTCTCTTAACAAGAGACTTGTAGCTCAATTGGTAAGAACATTAATTCTTGCACCTGAGGTCTTAAGTTTGATTATCTCTTTCTATTATTTTGAAATGACATAGACTAATAATATACATGGGTGCGAAATGCATCTAATCCTATAATAAATTAGGAATAAAAAGTAAGTAAAAAAGAGGGTAAATGTGAGAAAGGAACGTAAGAAGTGCATGCGTTATTAGGGTAGAGGAGGGAGGGTATGAGGCGTGACGGAGGTGACCCTACCACCACAATAGGGCACGGCATGGCACAAGAGACATGACTCATGAGGCATGAAGAGGCATGATGGGCGAGAAGGCTAACTTTTGCCCTCCCACGCCAACGCGTGATTTCATCTCAATTTCTATAACGGTTGCTCCTCCTGCTCCGTCCACTTTCTTTTTCTCTGACGCCTCTCTCTTTCTTTTCCCTTTCCTTCTCTCACCCTCTGCTTTTTCCATTTTTCAATTCCTTTCTTTTTGTTTTCTTGTTTTCATTTTTGAAATTTGGATGGACGATGATTCACTTCTATGACGAAAAAGCCAGAGTGGAAATGGAAATTGTTATATTCGAGAAATTGATGAACAGTTACGATCAGCAGGTGATTTCAGAATTGTCAATATTTGCATGTTCAACGTGACTGTTCCATCTTGTATGTTCGATAAATCGAATTCTAGCAGTCCTACTCGTACATACTTAACACAAGTTTCGAAAATAACACGCTACCAAACGTTGTTATCTGGCTGTGCTGTTGGCTGTTAGTTTTAAGGCCTACTGGAGCAGAAAACTTACCTGTCCTGAGGTATATGATATCCCATGTCTTTATCTCACTCTTCTTGCATGGAAATATACCGCCGTGACAGGTAAATTCTTCTTCGATCTATCCACTAGACGCTCCACAGATTAAATTGCCACAGTAGCTAGGGCAAAACAACAATGAAAAACTGAGACTTCTCGTAATACAGTTACAATACCAGCAATTGCTGCTAATTAATAAAAAATTCTAACGAAAAAAGCTTTGTTCTTGCTTGATGTATGTTGCTTTCATGTTATTGTAGTATGTGGCTAGACACATTCGATAGCGTTATTATTGTCACATGGTTAGCTTTGAATAGCCCCTATTCATACTTGTCCTGAATCTTACTATTTATACCTGCATGGATGAATATAGCACAACTGTTGCCTCCTGTTGACGTTTCGTACAACACTGTTCGGTATCTAGTCTCTCGTTGTCTACCAATATATAGGATGGACCAGTATGCAAGATACAATGACACTTTTGGTTGTTAGATCCATAATTTAACATTCAAAGTCTCGTTATATAAAATACACTGAAACATATTAGAATCTTCACCAATATAAAAGCTTAAACAGACAAGTTTGATGTCTATAATCTTCCTTGCTTAAATTGTTTCGAGATTAATTTGAATCTTTAAACAACTAAGCTGCAAGTCAATTGAAAAACTGAGCCAGTGACGTCTGTTCACACACATGCCAAAGGCCCCAAATGTACATGAAACATTCTGCTCGAAGACTCTGTACGCAGTAACCAACGCGTCGGACGTTTACAATACAAAGTACAAACCAGCATGGCCCAAACCAAAGCAGATATAGAAACCCTAGGTGGGGTCCAAAGACATTATGATTAAAAAATTGAACATACTCGAGAATAAGATTGAGTGAGAGTTAAAGAAGGACCCCACTTCATTCTTTCTGCAGAAAATAACACTGTCCGAGTTGCAGTCCCAGTGTTACTGTTCGACTATTCACACTCGGTGAGTGTACCCTTCCTCCTCTCGCATTTAGTCATTTTCTTCCCCTTTCGTAATTAATTTTGTGAATAATATTTTTCATATTTTTTTTCCCTTTTGGTGTATCCTCTTTGTGTGTGTGTTTTCTTCACTAAATAGCATGGACTTTGTAATTAGTGGAGAACATAATTATTAGGGTTTGAAGGTGAGTGATATGATCAGCATGTGAGATCTCAACACCCTCTAAGTCAAGATTTGGAGCTTAAGCTAATATATCTCAACGTACAGTGAGTACTATTACCACCACAACACCTACCAATCATATACAAATGCAATGTTGCCCTCCCTCCATTAAGACATGCAATTCAACTCTCACTACAAGAAATGTGAACAAAGGTCACTAAATTTAGTGTAAACTACCGCTTAATCGACTTTTGAGTACATAAGGCCAATTCGTCTTCTTAATTAAATTTCATCATATTCCTTGTTTTTGAGGTTTTGAAGGTCTTAACTTTTCCCAATTTCTTAAAAACGAGATATAGAGATGCCCCCCAAACCAATGTATATCGTTAATTTGCTTGTAAATCATATGATGAATCCCAAAAGCGGTTCATCTTTTAGGAGGGAAAAGAATAGGACTAATAACAACTGCTTCAAACCCATTACCCTAAATTATCTTTTACTGTCCATGTTGGTGCCTAATTAAGTGACATTTTGTGATGGTTAATTTGACACATATGCATGGCTTTTTTAGGTGCATTCATGGAGATCACCTTAGTGCCAAATAGCAAGACACATGCATGGCTTTCTGATCTTGTAAAATTTCCCCATCCTGATTGTAGGTGGTGGATTGTAATGCTAAATAAGATTTTTTTTTTAATTCACTATGTACCTGTTTCAAACTCTCTCACTTTTTTTTAATCTAGTTAAAAAATTAGAATAATAATATCGTTTGTAATTAAAACATAAGTAGCTTGTAATACTGTTTCAAAATTAATGTTTACTAGTAGTGACAAAATGCTAATTTTTTACTTCTATGAAGATTAAGGCTGTAAATATTTGCCTTTGGTGTGGAGGTTTATGTGGTCATAATCCCTATGGTTCACCTTTTTCATATTAGAAATTGATAAAAATACAAAGGAGGTCAATTGACTTTGATCACAATGCAAGTTATATAATTAAGAAAGGGGGAAAATTTTGTCGTTTAGCTTTTTGGGAGATTAATTTAGAAAGTTACGATAATTAAGATGGATCCATGTGATCGATTCGCTTTTGTAATAATCACCCATTTGAAACCTTTAAATATAGGTGAATCTTTGTAGTCTAAGTGAATTTGAACAACATTACAAAAAAAGGGTCCCATATTATCATTGCATTTACATGCCATGCTCTATCGTTTGGTGTTTTGTTTAGAAGGAAAAAAAAAAAATAAAAGATGCTGCAAAAATTAAGATAAGTTAAGACTTGAGGGCATCGCCACTTATCTTGAGAGTATATGTAGAAATATGAGATAGACAAGCAAATGATTTATAAGACCTTCTAAAGCAAAGGGATAGAAAAGGTGGGGGAAATTACTAACTGTGGGGGACGGTTTTGGGAAGCTGCCCAAATTACATATCGTTGGATGTGCCTTCATGGTTATCCACTTCATTTTCATACATCAAACAACTTTTCTTGGAGGAGTTATTTTTATGTTGAATCCAACTTAAGATCAACAAGACTTGAACACGTTTCCTGCCATAAGGCAACTGATTTTGATATTAAATTTCTGCATATATAACGGACATTGTCACTAATTCAGTCACATTCTAATACAATGTTTCAATATTTTTTAATTTTTTTATCGAACGAAAATTACATTCATAATCCAGCCACAAAGACCTAATACATACATATATAGTTGAAGAGAGTTAGTGTTTTCTACTCGTATTATCTTAATGCTAACAGTTTTTCAATTTTCCACCATAGTCCCGCGCATAACCCATCTTGTGTGAAATAGTTAGGAATAACATTAGAAAAAGAGTTGAGTTCGATAACATTTTCTGTGTATTGTAACAAATTTTATATTATTCATCGGCAAAATTACGTTTGGTGATCATAGAGTGTTTCTTATCCTCCCCACACCCACCTGCTCTTTAAAATGCATTGTTTCATGCTTATGCTTTCCTGCCTTTTGAAGCAAATCAAAGACTAAATGCTATGAAAACTGTGGAGGAAATTCAACCTCCTAAGGAAAAACTCAAAAACCACCATCATTTCCTTTTGGAAGATGAAGTTCACTTTATACTCATGTGTTTGTTGGATACTTGTCTAGAACCCTAGTCTACATCTTAATCATAAGTTTCATCTTTCTCTTTTTGCACCACTTTTTTGGCCAAGCTTTCAAAGCTTATAATTACCATTGTTGGTCATTTCTAGAGACATTGGAGGACAACCAACATACCCGTGGGAGTCCTATGAATCATCACAATTTCTTCTTTCTTCTCTCTAAGGCTCCAAGGCTCCAACCTCATCAATCTAGCTAACTACTAGCTATTTGTTCAATTATTTTTTTTGGTTACATTAGATGGTTTTGAACCCTGAACCTAGTATATTCCTACTCATCACACTATACGGCCTCAGTCCACTAAACTATAACCCCAACAGATTACTATTTGCTCAATTTTCATTCCATGACTTTCACCTAACCCCTTGCTAAACTTGCAAAATTTTCCTTCACATGGATCTCACTATTAGTGTCCAAAAAAGCATTTAAGTCGTTAAGCTTCATTATGATTAAACGCGTAAGGGTAAACCTTTTTGCTCATTTGAGCTGAAAGTTAAAACGTTCACTTCTCCTATTTCTATATTTTCTTACTTTGTTCTGTATCACTTATGTTATTAGACAGATTGATTTGGGGTTTGTTACCCAGTAATTAAACAAAATCCATTTTACAAGCAAGCAAATAATTCATATTTGATATTTGTTTTCTAGTTAATTTTGGTCAACAGCAAAAAAAGTTTTGGTTTTTGACATTTTGTGTGTGTGGTAATGTTGGTGGAGCTGAAGGAATGATTGCCTTGCGGATGGGGTGATACAGCGTCACTTCACTTGCGATTTTTTACGATTTTCACATCCTTTCTCCACATTCGTAAATAAATTCTTAAATAATTCTAAAAGAAATAAATCAAAAGCCACCCACCAAAAAGAACAAAAACAAAAGGAATGTAACTTCTATGTAATTTTTTTTTTTAACAAAAAACTTCTATGCATTTTTGGGATTCGGTATATCATTCCAAATTTCCAATTCATTAACAGATTCATTCATTCGAGCCCAAACTCTACACCAATGGCTTAAAAATATGTCTTAACAAATATAACTTATAATATTGAATCAATCACAAAAGCTATTACCAATTTTTTTGTCAGAATTTTTTGGTTGCAATAATAAGAACCTAAGAAGGGCAAAAACTTAACTTATTTAAGCATTCATATGATAATTTAATTAGGAATGTGATTGTGTAAATCTTAGTAAATTATGCATAGGAATCCTATGAGATCTTGTAGATCTTTCATATTGAACCTTGTATACATGTAGGACAAGTAAAGTCTATCATGTTTTTTATAAATAAAAGTACAAGGCATGTATTATCACCGCCAAGGGCGGATCCAGCCCACGGCAAGGGAGGGCAACTACCCACCCAGCCCTGGACGAAACCCCTTTACTAAGACTCGTTTTGCCCACCTAAAATTGGTGGCTGCCCAAATCCAGCAGCTCGAGGAAGAAGAAAGGGAAGTAAAAAAAAAGTATTTTTTTTTTATAAAATCCCTGGAAAAAAAAACGTCATGTCGTTTTTGTTGGAATTTCAAATCCTTTCTTCTTACTCGATGGCAAGAACTATTTTTCCCCAATTCCTCCATTCAAACCCTATTTCACCTCATTCACTCATCCACACACAAAATTATCCATCTCCACTTTATTTTTTAATCTCTCTGGCGCCACTATTGCTAAGATCGGCCAACTAACAAGGAAATATAGACAAGAACAAGTATGTATTTTTAACCTAAATCCTTAATTTCATAGTTTCAAATTTATAATTTCCATTGTTACTTTTAGTTTATTAAGTTTTGGATGGTGAATTGGTGATTATTTTCAATTGGGTATTTGGGTTTTATGTGTTTTTGAATTGTTATTTAGTAGAATATGATTATAGATTTGCAAATTGGATAGTATGTTACTTATGATTTTTTGATGTTTAAGATAGATTATTAATTTGAATTTGTTGATTAATTGATAGGAAATTTGAATTGTGATTGGTTAATTGATATGGAGAGGTGAGTGACTATAACTAGGGGTAAGAGACCATCACCACCACCACCACCACCACCACCAAGTAGTGAAACTTCCAAGAGAATGAAATTAAATGAAATCTTGGTTAATCCGGGACTTAGACCTCAAATGTTAGAGTGTAATCTCAATTTTCGAGATGAAATTCTAACAGCATATATACAAAGGAAACCTTGTCAACCAACATATCATACTTTCCCAAAAACCGATGGTTGATGATTTGTACCAACATGGTATGAGGATAGAGATTGGTTAGAGTCTAGCATATCTAAAGATGTCGTATTTTGTTTGAATTGCTATCTCTTTAAGACAAATTCTGGTAAATGTGGGAGTGATGCATTCACTAGTAAATGCTAGGTTGGAAGTATAAGGAGAAACTAAAAGAACATGTTGGTGGTGCTGGTAGTCTTCACAATCAAGCTACACAACCTTGTGAATCAAAAGCAATATCTTGAATCAAGTTTCTTCAAGCAATCAAACCAAGCTCGTGACAATTATCACATATGCTTGAATGCATTGATTGATTGTACTACATTCTTGTTGTGACAAGGTCTTCCTTTTCGAGGTCACGATGAATTATCAACATCAAGTAATAGGAGAAATTATAATGAGCTTCTACAATTTTTTGTGGATCATGATGAGAAAGTTAAGGCCGTTGTGTTGAAAAATGCTCTCGGTAATCTCAAATTAGTGGCTCCCACAATTCAAAAAGATCTTGTCAATGCATGTGCTCTTGAAACTGTTAAAGTTATAACCGAGGATATTAAAGGAAAATTCTTTTCTATTATGGTTGACGAATCCCGTTATATTTCAATAAAGGAGCAAATGGCGGTAGTGCTTTGTTATGTGGATGACAATGGGCAAGTAATTGAAAGGTTTGTGGGAGTTGAACACGTTAGTGATACTACTTCGACGTCACTAAAAAGTGTCATTGTGCTTGGAGGGAGATCACGACGTAAAATTCAAGGCATAACAAACCTTCATCATTATCGTGTGGACTATTTTATGGCCGTCATTGACAAAGTGCTTTTGGAGTTGAATCATCGCTTCAATGAGGTAAATACTAAGTTGCTTCTTTGTATGTCATGCTTGAATCCCCTTAATTCATTCCGAGCTTTTGACAAACAAAAGATTGTTCAGTTTTCCAAATTTTATCCAAAAGAGTTCTCTCCCATTCAACTTTTGGAACTTGAAGATCAACTTCGAATTTATATTGAAGATGTGCGTATGAGTAGTGAGTTTTCTCAATTGCAAGGACTTGGTGATCTTGCAAAAAAATTGATGGAGAGTGGGAGACATAACACATATAGTCTCGTGTATTTGCTTATTACATTGACTTTAATGTTATCGGTTGCAACTGCTTCAATGGAGAGAGCTTTTTCCGTCATGAAAATCATCAAAAGTCCACTACATAACAAAATGAGAGATCAATGGTTGAGTGATACCTTGCTTGTTTACATTGATAAAGATGTTTTTCTTGTATTAATAATGACACCATTATCCGACGTTTTCATGATATGAAAAAACATTGTCGACAATTGTAATTTGTAAGTTGTAATATTGCTTCTTTTATGAATGATATTAGTATCCTTCAATTTTTAAGTGTCTTTGTTGTCCACAATCACTTATAAGCTTTCAAATTTTTGCCCACCCTAACCCAAATTCTTGAATCCGCTCATGATCACCTCGTTCTCTCTTTTCTCTTTCGTTCCTCTCTCTCTCTCTCTCTCTCATTCTTAGGGGTGCAACTCTGGCGGGTTGAATGCTCAACCCAACCCTAACCCAATCTTCACAATTCGGGTTTAGGTTGGGTTCGGGTTCATATGAGTTTAATCGGGTTCGGGTTTTAATTGGGTTCGGGCTTATTGGGGTTGGGTTCGGGTTCGCCCAACTTTATCGAGTTCAATCTTGTAACACCTTATTTTGCATGATTTTTCAAATTTTAAACCAAACAACGTCAATATTAGTTAAAACTACATTTACACACAAAAGTTAAAGCAAACAACTTGAAGACTAATTTCTAATGTTTCAACCATGCAAAGTTGGAATTAAATTACAAGATGTATACCAAAGCTTCAACAAAAAGAAATGTAAAAGTAACATTGTCATTTATTATCAATATGAAAACGGACAATAAACTTCAAGTATAGTTATTCCTAAACTTATACATAACTTATATAATATGAAGTGAGATTTGTAATATATGCATAGGTGAATTCGGGCTCAAAATAAGGTTGGGTTTGGGTTGACATGGGCAAGCAAGGCATCAACCCAACCCAACCCAATAAATGATCGGGTTGAGGTCAGGTTGAGTTTGGACGAGTTTTTTCTTCATTCTAAAACGCCTGATCAGGTTTGAAATCGGGTTGGGCATGGGCGAAATCGGGTTGGGCATGGGCGAATTCGGGTTGACCCAACCCAAGTTGCACTCCTACTCATTCTCTCTCTAAAATGGGCCTACAACAGTTTTTTTTTTTTTTTTTACAGAATAAAGAAAGAAAGTAGTGACTGCCCCGATTGCGAAAATAAAATTCTAATAGTTTAGGGTTTTAGTTTTGAGTTTAGGGTTTTAGTGTGCCCACTGAATCAGCTCTGTCTGGATTCATCTCATCTACGTTCAATCAAAACATTCAATTCAATTCTAATACAGCAATGGAGCGACAGGTCAAGGACCAAAATCTACACCTTGGACTTTGATGATGGAGATTAAGGTTGTTTCGCCGCCGAGAATCCTCCGCTCGCGGAGCTCGTTCCGGTTGGATATGGTGATGCTCTGAATGAAGTCACAGCCACCTTCATTGGCAAGAAAGGGTCAGGAAAGCCAACCGCAACTAAAGCAAAAGGCACTCAAGCCGATCAGCAGTCGAAGAATGTAAATGGAGATGTAACTGAGAAAGGTAAAGCAGGAAGCAAACCAACATTTAAAGTAGATCTTCCGGAAGCCGAGGTTGGAAAGGTTCGACTGAGATTTGCGCCAGAACCCAGTGGTTATCTTCACATCGGGCACTCAAAAGCAGCATTATTGAATCAGTATTTTGCTCAGGGGTATCAGGGTCAGCTTATGGTGTGGTTTGATGATACAAATCCTGATAAAGAAAGCAACGAGTTTGTGGACAATATTCTCAAGGATATTGAGACTTTGGGTATCAAGTATGAATCGGTTACCTATACTTCGGATTACTTTCCTCAGTTGATGGAAATGGCTGAGAATTTGATTCGCCAGGGTAAAGCATATGTTGATGATATGCCACGTGAGAAGATGAAGAAAGAAAGGAAGCATGGCATTGATCAAAATGTAGAAACAACAGTGTCGAGGACAATCTAAAATCATGGAATGAAATGATTGCTGGGTCTAAGAAGGGTAAGAAGTGCTGTGTCCGTGGGAAGCTGGATATGCAGGATCCGAACAAATCTCTTCGAGATCCAGTTTATTATCGATGCAATCCAACACCACATTATCGGATTGGGTCCAAGTACAACTTATACCCAACTTATGATTTTGCTTGTCCATTTGTTGATTCCATACAAGGTATTACACATGCACTTCGATCTAGTGAGTATCATGATCGCAATGCTCAGTACTATCGAGTTCAAGAGGATATGGGGCTGCGAAAAGTGAATATCTATGAATTTAGTAGGTTTATACTCTTCTCAGTGGATGGGACGATTGTGCGTAGAGGTCTCAAAATCGAAACATTAGGTAACACACTAGTCTTTCTCGTAGTACGATGCACAAAAGCAGTTATAAGCTATTTCCAAATATAATCCGAAAAAGTGTGGAGCTAACACGTGGACAATTATTTAGTATTATCGAGATTACCCCTATTAAATGACCGAGCCCGCGCTTCTCTCCACGCACTGCTCAACCATGACGTTCTGAAATGCTGCTCCCTTGCTTATGGCAGGGAGATAATTATAAGGAAATTAAAGAGAAATTAATTACTAAATTTTCTCCTTAGTTGTTTCATTAATGAAGACAAATTCTTTTTAATCAAGGAATATCAATCATAAATCAATTATGATTCTTCAAAAATAATAATATTATTAATTTATTTAATAATATTTTTGGAATTATCTTCGCACATCCATCTTATGAATGGCCAACTGGAAGCCGACATTTGCCTTGCGATTACCACCGGGACTAATGGTCCTGAGAAAACATTCGTCCGCATCATTCCTAGGCATAAGAAGTACGAAGGCGCTGGGGAGAAGGCAACAACATACACAAGGAGGATATGGCTAGACTATGCTGATGCGGATGCGGAGTCCATCAAGGTAGACGAGGAAGTAACCTTGATGGATTGGGGGAATGCCATAGTTAAGGGAATTGAGAATGACGGAGACGGAAATCTCAAACTCACCGGGGTCTTGCATCCTGAGGGTTCTGTCAAGACCACAAAATTGAAGCTCACCTGGCTCCCTGAATCAGATGAACTAGTTAAGTTCTCATTGATGGAGTTCGATCATTTGATAACAACAAAGTCTTTACCAAAGAAAAAAAAAAGGAAAAAGGAGGATTTCGTCCAGTTTGTTAAGCCATGTACCGAAAACGAGACTGCAGCGCTTGGGGATTCCAACATGCGAAATCTCAAGCGTGGGGATATATTGCAGCTCGAGAGGAAAGGATATTTCCGATGCAATGTTCCCTACCTCAGGCCTTCAAGGCCAATACCTCTATTTGCTATCCCCGATGGCAGATCGAAGTAAAACCTTTTCTCCATTGCTGTTTCAGTTACTGCATTATGTATTGTTGATTTCATTTTGATTTAGTACTTTTTAGTTTTAATGGAAATGCAATTTATCTTTGTGTTTGAACCGGCTGTCTTATTGTTGATTTCCGCACACTTTTGTAAGTCTTTGGGTTGAACAGATCAAAGGAAAATCAAGGAAAGGAGGGCGGAAGGAGAAAATAGGTGTGCGGAAATCATTTCCCACCTGAATATTGTATAGTTAATACATCAACATGGTCATCTTTTTGGCTTAAGGAAAAACATATAATCCACCTAATCTCTCCCAACTCTGCTAATTATTCTCTCTATTATTGCTTCTATGCCACATAAAACATTGAGCTGGATGGGCTTTGCAATTCTTTTTTTTGGGTTAGTGTTTCTAATATAGCTTGGAACAAACACAAAGATTTTTCTAAGTACTGGGTATTCAAGCGGTACTCCACATGTCATAATACAAGTGGAGAAAATGACATATTTTTCCGTGTCCCTCCACATATAAAGTATTCGCTTGAATACCGGATACTTGAAAAAAATTCTCGAACAAAAGTTAGTATGATCAACAATAGCGTGGAAGAGATATGGTATTGTTCCTCTTCCAGTTTGCCCTTCTCGACGGTTGTGCCTTGTGGTGCAAGTGTCCCTTGCCATTCAAGCCTCTGCACTTCTTTCAGCAGAAGTGAGTACGCGAAGCTCCCTGTGCTTGTGAACCGGATTGCAGATCCAGTTGATCCTTGAGTCGTTGCGGATTGCACTGTGGGCGGCATCAACCAAGATTACCTCATAATATTTGTATGTTGAATCCTACAAGGAAGACAGTAAAAGGGGTATAATTTATTGATTTATACAGTCTCGTTATGTTACTACTTCACTCATATTATAACAATTATATTTGTTTTTTTGTTTTTTTTATTAATATACCTAGAAGTATGACATATCAGCTATGTCGTTCAACTATATCTTAACACGTGAATTAGTAACACTACGTGACAATGTTCTGAGTACACACAAAAATTCACTAATAAAACTGTAAAAGATATTATAACATCAACAATTTGAATGACGACAATAAACCAAACACTTCTCAATTATCAACTATGTGCAAATCCAATCAGTCAAATTCAATGCAAACATTATTCAAGATTATACCGTTAATTATACAATTACCCTAACTTATGTCATTCAGATGTCAGGGTACCAAGTACTAGCATTAAGTTTAAAATTTTCTATATATAAAATTGAAAAAATGTGGTCTCATGGCCTATCCCAAACAGTAAAGTCAGTAACACTGCTCCATAAGACGATAGGATATGAAGACTAACTATAACCGATATGCGACGTTAACATTTGAAATGTACAAGCATCGGTTGCCTGCTCCGTTCAGTTAGGGACTGATCAATGTTCCCCGTCACATATATCACAACAAACCAACATAATTTTGTCAAAGAGAAGAGGAAAACTTCGTGCAAAAACGAAAAACCCTGAAAGAAATAGAATGAAATTGAAGCCCATTTTGCTGATAAACCCTAGAAGATAATAGATCGATTGAGCAAGTATATAACTAATCAGCCTGTAACGATAACCTCATTGTCCCAGTAAGAGTTGAGAACCTTGAGGCCGCCTAGTTTCCGACCAGCGTGCTCCTCTGCAACCGCCCGCTTGCTCCGTTGTAATTTCAATCGAGTCACGCCCTGGTTTGTGGGTTTACCGTACACAATACGCTTAGCAACTGGTCTCTTACGTCCACCGCGTCTCACACGCACACGGTAAACAACATAGCCCTGCAAAGAAGTAAACTCTAATAAAAAAATCTGAAGCACAGCAGGTAAAATTCCAACCAAGCCGTGGGGGATGAAGAATATACCATTATCTTCAACCATTAGCATGCAAGATATAGTCCATCTATCCTATTTCTTGATTTTTCGTATAACTGTGTGTGTATTACAGAGGAAGAATACTCTAGCAGTATGGAATTCATGACATGCTTAACCATCTACAACTAAAACTCCAAGTACTCAAGAATACTTAACCAAATGGACACACTAATTAACTCTTCATATAACTTTAGAAAGAAAAGAACACACACACACTGACAACATGGGAGGGTACTTGAATCACGCAAGTTTGTTCACGCACAAGCATTGCCTAGAACAAGCCTGGATTATAAGTTCAATTAAACAAAACACTTAGAGAGTTTAATTGGAGAAAAAACACTTCTTCTAATTGATTGTGATATTGTTTTGGTACCCTTCTGTTGAAAAAAAATATGGTGCTTTTTAAAAGTATATATTAGGCTTGAAGCGTTTTAAGCGTAACATTATCGAGGGCGAAAGCTCTAATTATTTCTGATGACTTCGACCAAAAACGAAAATAAAATATTTCTGATGACAACAATAGCCACCAAGAGCAGTGTTACATCACTGCAAAGCAATTGAAAGCAAGACAAAGTGAAAAATTTCATATGTACAATCTCAGAGATGAAGAATTTCATGTACCTGCTTGGCCTTGTAGCCCAATTGGCGAGCCTTATCAGGGCGCGTGGGAGCGGTAGAACCACACTCTCAACCGTTGCGAGAACCCCATATCATCGGACGGCTTCCTCCTCCATAACTCTGACTGGTACTTGTAATAACCTATATAGTATTATATATCAAAACCCTAAAACACAACACATTCAAAACAAAACAAACTATAGAACACAAATCACGAGAAAAATAACATTTTCAACTCTTAGGTTTCACTTTCATGGGTTGGAGAGAAATGCAACGGAAAACACAAACTTTCTCATCTGATCAGCCAAAACCAGTCAAATCATTAGTCAAAAACAAACTCAGAAAAATGGAGAAACCGAGAAAAAAATAACTTGTTCGGATTGAAAAAAAACCTGAGATTAGAGAAAATGGGTACGTTATTTTCCATTGGTTCATGCATTACCAAATTGGGCCTCCCTGGTGGAGATATTTAGCCCAAACTTGTGCAAAATTTTATGGGTTCTAATTGGTTGGGCCCTTGGGGACTGAGAGTTTTCACAACAAAAAAAAAAACAAAAAGAACAAGAAAAATCTATTTTCACAAATTTCATTTCAATGCAAGTGATATTATTATTATATTAATTTACACTAGAAAAAGAAGAGGGTTTAAACTCGAGATGTAGTGCATTGAAGAAAAATGTCTTAACCACTAGGATAATATATCCACCATTTACTTGGTTCATATATTTTTAGGACAATCCGCCACTTATTAAGTTCATACATTTAGATAGTGTTTCTTTGTGGTGGTCTTGTTAACCCCATTTGTTCCAATGTAAAAGACTCAAACTCTGAGTTCACTGCCCTAATCAACGGGCCAAGCCCACATATGTTGTAGTCTTGTAGAGAAAGTATTTTTATTTAGGTTAACGATATGTACGTAACAACAGAAAAGAATGAATGATATATATCCAAGCAAACGATAAAACAACAGAAAGACATGGGGAAGCCACCTCCCACTACGAACCAAAACTTGGAGCCTTCTTATAACAAGAAGTTGTGGCGCCAATGGAACTCTGAGCCATTTTTATATAAACCCTATCCACATTCATGACCTCGAGAATATCAACAGAACACGAGTCAGAGGCAGACAAACAAAGGAATCCACTAAATCCTGCCTCCTCCTAGAATTTTAGATAACCTAGAAAAGGGAAGACAAAGATTCATAGTCTGAGAACTAAAAAACGCAAAAAAAAAACCCTAAAAATTTTCAATGATGTTTGGTGGGAGAAGCATGGGCGGAGGAGGTGGAGGAGGAAGCATGTTTAGGACTGTGAGTAGGGCAGCAGTCACCAGAACTGTTGCTGGTGGCCCACCAATTCAAGAACCCCTATCTTCTTCTTCCAGTTCTTCTGCTGCTGCTAATACCACCACCACAAATACCACTGCCGCCACCACCTCCACTTCTAGGCACACCCAGAAGCCCAGTTCTTCCCACAACCTCTCTCTCTCCTCACCCACCTCACCTTTTGCCCCGCGCAATCTGCCTCTGGCTTCCAATTGTGGGACACCCAGCTGGCCTTCTTCCCCTCGCTTTGATGATTTTGATTGGGTGACTGTGGATAATGGGATTAGCAGTGAGGATGATGAGAGAATTTCACATGGGTTTCTTGATGATTTTGTTCTTGGCCCTGTTCCTTCCAAGGATGAAGTTCACAATGCTGTCTCTGCCCTTCAACAGTAAGCAACTCAATACTCTGTCTCTGATGACAAAAACCCTTTATGCCATCTTATTTTATGCGTTTTAGACTACGCGCAAATGTGAGTTATGACAGTTGGTTCAGTCAGTTTTCATGCCCTGTTGCACTCAAATTTGAATTCTCTTGCCTGTAAATTAGATTAAAATTTATGCCGATAGATGTGGGTCAAGTTAGTTGGTGAGGGCAGGTGCATTCGAGTTTGAATTTCGCTCTCCATAAATTAGATTAGTTTATTATCTTATCAAATAAAAAAATGATTAGCTGCCTACCTTGTTGCATTTTATAATTTATACTAACAATGCCTTGTTTGATGAAATGGGTTTTGATTGGTGTAGGGTTTTGAGTCCTTTCATCAGGGATAAGTTTGGTTCCGAGTCAGACAGAGATGTGGATGATCAAATTACAAGTGCTGCTTCTGCTGGGTTTGTGCACCCAGCATCTTCAGCTGGGTCAGAATTAGATTGGATGGAGCCTTCTGCCTATCTTTGTAATACTAATAATTCAAAGATGTTGCAGTCTCATGGTTCTGAGAGAGTTTATGATGCTTTCCATCTGTTGCAGACCGAGTCTTCTGTGCAGGTCCCTTTCTTTGTTGACCCTTCCCTTATATATTGACTAGAAGAATGTATTTTTTCATATATTTTTTCTGAATTTTAGACCATTGACTCTGTTCAAAAAAATTATTTCTTTTGCAAATTATTCCAGAAAGGTGGTCTAATTAAAATTTCTAATATTGCAGAGGATGAATTATAATATCTGCTTTGTATTGTCTAATCTTATATTAACTTTTTACAATTATGTCTTAAGGGTTTTTTATTGTGCAGAGAATGGTGATCTCATTGTCATCTGATAGAGCGGTTTGGGATGCGGTGATGAACAATGAGGTGGTGCGGGAGCTCCGGGAATCTTTCTATGCAGGTTGGTATGATTTGGATTTCAGCAAGGACTATTGTCTATAGACTATAATTCATTGAATTTATCGCCTTTTTCTCGAAAGAAAAAAATGTAAGGAAGATATTCTAGCATTGAAACAAGACTTCAAAAATGTCGTAATGTATTCACGAGCGTTAGATGTTGATGCCTCTTTTACGTGTTGTCTTGCTGGCTTTAGTTGCCTGTTTTTCTTATTAATGTGGTGTATGTTCCTGCGTGATTCCGTAATAGGAATAAGATGAAATTTATAAGGTAAGAGCAATAGACTAGAAAATACAAAAAATAGGGTTTAGTGAAATATGGACTTCCAATTTAACTAATCTGAAAAGTATGTAATAGTTGAGAGTGAAATACCTTCTCAATGCTCACAAGTTCAATGAATGTGCTCGTGACTAATGTTAGTTTCGACGTGAATTTTTCATCATATACGCAGATGAAGACAATAGCTCCGAGAGTCCACATGAGAATTCCGATGATAACGATAAAGCAACAAATATTGTGAAGTGGATCTTTCAAAATACTATGGCAAAAGTCATGGAAGTAATCGAGAAAATTACAAAGGTCATGGGCGACTTATTTCAACCTCCAAGCAGTGAAAAAGCGAAAGCAGAAGCCAGCAATCGCTTTGAGGACAAGCTGAAAACATCGTTCATGCTCTCCGTTGTGGTCCTGTTGATTGTGGTGGTTACTCGAACCCACAAGGCTTGACCCTAATCCGACGACATCACTAGTATATCCCCATTGGATGACTTGCAGTTGAAGTTTTCCACTCCATTGTTAGGGATTCTATGTTTCAAACTATGTTTTGTTATATACTTTCAGTGCTGGTACATTGGAGTTAGCAGGTTGCCTGCAATGTGGGGATTTATGGATATTAGCTTATGGTTTTTTTTCTTAATATTATCAATTTACCTTTTTTTCAGAGATCCTAATTTTTTTTTATTGCCACCTGAATCTTTTGGTAACAATTGCAACAGAAAACACAACTCGAATGGTAATTACCGATTGGTTGAGGTCCAACTATGCAATTTTTATTTTCTTTTTTTGGGACGCACTTGAAAGGCCATGTACATCTGATCACTCTTTATCCAAGTTTGAATTCTTTACTCGTAGATTTCAATAGTTTAGAATATCATTTTGTTAAAAATAAAATTGTGATCTACACTATACCTTTTCATGCAAGCAATGAAACTGTTTAACCACATGGATTCAGTAAAAATAAAAAAAAAGTTATCCTCCGAAAGAGATGGATTCACTAAAAGAAACTGCAAACATAAAACTGTTTAACCACATGGATTCAGTAAAACTGTTTAACCAGATGAATTTTTCTGCCTGACCTACTAATTTTCACCTACAACCGCTTACATTTCATCACACTCGGCACCGTCAGTAATTCTAGCAACATATTTACTCCTCAAGTTTTTTCTCTACATATCTACCATTACCAGCTTTCTCATGTGCATAATTCCCCCATTACATTACACCTCAATATGCACATAATTTTGGTAACATCCCTGCAATCAATCCTTGTTAATCACATTTAGGAGGGAATCCACATCGGGAGTTACAACAGCTCGCTGGCGTAGTTCTCCGAGAACGTTGCATTTCCTCTCTGCAGTGTTGGCTACCACAACATCTTGAGCAAACACACTATCTGAACCAGGTGAAACCTGCGTATTGTAAGCACAAAAATGAACATTAGGTTCTCATAAAACTTGAATCTAGCTCGTGCTCGTGGGAGGTGAAATCTAATGACAAACTACTCTGTGCCGGGCAGATGACACAAAATCATCATTCCATGGATTGTGAAACAGTAAGAGCAAGTGGTATGTAAACTGAACGTTATTGAACTTGATCACGAAATGATTAACACATATATAACCAGAAAAAGAAGATAAGAAGTTTGCACTGATAATCATGCTTTTCTTTTAGTTTAAGGAAAGTTAATGGATGTGACTCACATCATAGAGGGTATTTCCTAGCTTCAACTTGATTGCTCCGCTCTTGTAAACTAGCATTTTACCCATATGTCCGGCGGGCAGCTCTTCCAGACTACATCCCTTCTTTGATGCACCTCCTGTGCTCTCCAGTGTTGTTGAGCTTCCAACTTTCTCTTTGCCCTTTGCAGTAGCTGATGGCTTCGACGTCAATGGCAAAATGGAAGGAAGTTGAATGAATAACAACTTCGCTTTCTTTTTTTCCTCCTGTCAAGCAAATTTAGTAACATCCAATCAAATATTTCACTCTGTTAAGTGTCTAACATTGTTATATCAGAAATAAGTTACTAATCTAATACGCACCAGCAGCCCGAGTTCTAAAGCAGGGTTTATAGTGCTCTCATCATACTCTTTTTCAGCATCCTTCCCAAATTCATTCTCGTTAAGGATTTCTAAAAGCAAAACAAAAGATCCATGAATTACGAGATGATTATTAACTAAAATTGCCATTAATTGCACAAGGAAAACCGAAATGGTTATCCAGCTTTCAAAATACATCTACAAGAATACCTGGGTCTCCAGAATTGGGTTTCCTGAGAGGGAGCATAATAGGATGGTCTGTATTCTCATAATCCTGCAGAAGCACCAGAGAAGCGTTTGTGAGCGAGCGATACAGAGAGAGAGAGAGAGAGTGACGTAGAGACAGATATATGGCGCATGTTCATACCCAACATTCTGTATAATTTTTCTTGACAATCTGAAGTGGTTCTGCATTGATAGCATCTTCCATTGTTACATCCGTTTCAGCTTCATTAGAGGCTGAAGGAAATGTTGAGAGACTTTGCTCATCATCAGAGCCTTTGAGAACTAAGCTGCCGCTTTTACCACTATCGGCATCCTTTGCAGCTCCAAATGTTCTGATAGAAGTTGAGGATGCATCCGCTGCTCCAGGACCAAATGCAACTTGCACTGAAGCTGCACATTGAACAGCAAACATGAACGGAAAGCAAATCCAGGATAATCTAAAGGAAGCAACGATTATAGTCAACACATTTTCGGATCCGTAACTGTTTAGACATACTGATTACTGACTAAACACTATAGCCGATCTCATAATTATAAGCAACCATGTCGAATCCAAAGATGGCATGCGATACGCCAAGTTAATAATATGCAAGCAAAGTTAAAGAGAAATTACATTTCTTTTCGACTTTAGTCCCCCGTCTTCTCTCCTGTAAATGCAAGAACAAAAATCAATCATCTGTTCAGCTAGTGCTTATAGAAAGCTGAAAGAAATCAAGAGTTATCAAATATCACATTCTTTTCAACACATTTTCAAAGCAAAGTAGATATCATAGGAAAGTAAGAGTAATTCCGGGTTATACACTTCAGCTGCACATATTTGCCAAAACATATGATGTGAATTATGTTTCCATTTCTAAACTACTCTATATACGGGGACGGTGACTCAAACTTGAGAGTAACGAGGATTCGAACTTAAATGTAAAAATGACGGGCACACTTTCCTTGCCAATTGGCCCAACCCACATGTGCAATCCATCTCCTTTTTCGGCCAAATCTAAAAGGAAATCATTTTTCTTCCCTTATCTTTTATATATCGAAAATTAAAGTCTAAACCCTAAACCCCAAAAAAGGAAATTACCACATTATGATTGACTAATTTAATACCATACCAAACACACCCTATGACCAAATCGTACACTTCACCCCATTTAACTTTTCAAAAAAGCCAAAAGCCAAAACCGCTTAATCTCTTTATTTTTTTTCTTTTAAAGAAATGAACCCAATGATAAAAAAACAAAATTACAAATGAATAAATAAGTCGCATACAAAATCCAAGAAATTGTTTAAGCAAGAAAATGAAAAATCAAAATACGGACAGCAATAAAGAGAGAGAAAAGAAGGTGAAAGCCGAGAGAGCTTACATTGTACAGACTCAGCAAAGACTGGGCCCGACGAGTTTCTTGACCATCATCGTCGCCGTCGCCGACGTCGCTGCATCGATTCGCAACTCAAAAATGTCAATGAAAAACTAAAATTTATAAATTTTGAAGAAAAATTAAACGAAATGGGAATTGCAGGGTGAAATTATGAGAGTTACGGAGTGGGAACAGTTGGTTCCCGCTTCTTGCGAGGTTGGGCTTTGGGAATGAACCTATTCTGCAAAGAAGAAGAGCAAGGATTTCAGATCTGAGATGAAATTGAACAAGAATTTTGATGAGAGAGAGGGAGAGAGCTCGGTGTTACCTTTCTGCGACGGTTGGAGGGATCGTCGTCATCCATGGCTTTCTCGACGGAGAAGAAGGAAGAAAAATGAAAATTGGGATAAAAAAAAACAGCAAGCCGGCGGGATTCGAACCGAGGACGATTGCGAGAGGACTAGACGATTTTACAATTCTGCTATCCAGCGCCGTTTATAAAAACCCTGAAATAACAATATATGACCGCCACATGTTCCTAATGCTTGGGACTTTAACATTTTATAGAACTTAGTTATTTGTTAGGAATGTACTAGAAAAATTAGAAAAAGAGACTTGAAAAATGTTTTAGTAGTGCCTCTATAGTGTTTGAGTAGTTCGCTGATATTCTTCATATTGTGAATTTTGCACAAATTCTTGTACACACATAAATAAAAAGTCGTTTTAAAATACTACTTAATGCATCAATTTCGCTTAATACACTTGTAATTTGTTAACTTTGTGACACTACTAATGATCAACAAATCTTAGGTTCATCCAACATCCAAATAGATAAGCGTATCATCTGATATTAAGTTTGACTTACACCAAAATGAATAGACACGCCCGAATAAATAAGCGCATAAAATACCAAAATTTCCCCAAGTTCCCATTAAATTGTTACTTTTGCAAAGGAAAGCGTTACAGCTGCCTCTCTTACGATTGGTTTTAATTTTATGGAGTTCTCGAGCTGCATGCCCTTCATAATTGAAGGTTTGCTTGATGCCTTACGTTCAAATATAGTACGAAGATCCAAACACATTATGCTAAATCTTTTTAAAGTTGTCTCAATCGTGCAGATGCGAGGTCAATTTGGCCAAGTCGTTGTAACTCTCCCTTTGCACCCAAATACTAATCCGAATTCTCCTCTCCATAAATTAGAATAGTTTAGATTATCGTTTTTGTCTCAAAAGTTTACTGCAACCATATATACCGCAAAAACAAGTCTCTCTTCTTCTTTTTTTTTTTGGGGGGTGGGGTGGGGGCACCCTGAGTAGAGATGTACGCTTTATACCCTTGTTAGAGAAACCCCGCGCGAGACAATCCAGTCACCCAGAGTTCGATCGACGATAGGCGTAAAGGCATGATTAGTTCCACAAATCTCACTGCACTGACCACGAAAGAAAACGATGATGAAGCCCTTGGCGAAGGACGACATGAGCATGGCCAGTCCTAGGGGAGTGCGGGTGGTGCCACCGCACAGGGCCCCTGATTTCGGAGGGCCCCCTTTTTTTTTTTTCTTATGTGCTTTGTTACATGTGTATATATATCAAACTGTGCATACTAATTATTGTAATTGTGCTTAACGCAAGTGATTTGACTTGTAATGAAGCTCGCGGGGGAGATGGGTTCGATTCTCGCAAGGGAATCAGTTTTTTGCACATTTATTAAACAAATATATTAAAAATATTCTACAAGAATTCGAACCCAAGACCTTATACAAGTTATAAAGTCTTCCACTATTGCTGCCCTGTTCTTTTTGTAATAAACATTTAAATTTTTTATATTTCCTAGTAAAAACAAACTGAAAAAAAAAAACTTGCTAGCTGCCCATCATAACCTTCTTCTTTCTCTTCTTCATCCTGAAATCTGGTTAGCAATCCAATTCTTAATTTTCGTTTTGGTTGTCTTTCCAAATCTTAAATCCAAATTTGCTAGGTTTTTCTTCCAAAATTATAGTTTTTTTTTTTGGGAATTTTTGGAATTCTAATTGATGATTTCTTTTGCATTTCAATTGATCTTATGACATTGATGATGAATTTTGTTTAAAAAAAAAATTGGATGGATATGGTAAATTTTTTTCTTTAAAATTGTCATGTTAGATTTTGTGAGGGTCTCGGTTTAAATTTTGTATAGAGCCCTCAAAATCTCAGGGCTTGCCCTGGACATGAGCACCCGTTCCAGTAGCGCTTGACAAAAAGAGAGGCTTCTCGGGGGGAGAAAGATCTTGAGATCATACCTCCTATAGTAGTCCTTCCACCGTGGTCAAATAGAAGTGGAAGATCTCGTGCTCATTTTTTGCTCATGGTCAGATAGAAGCTCGTCGATCCAAATGAATCATTCTTCTGATCTCTATTTGCCCACACCCCCCCTCCCCCCCCCCCTCCCATGCTCCCACGGTCCACTCCCCGAGGAATAGATGAGCGGTAAGCGTAGGAGGCAGGGCCGAAGGGCAGTGGAAGCTGTATAGCTAACAAAACACGTCCAATCTCATTCGTTACCTCCATAAGCAATTTCAAAGACGTAGTTTTTGAAGGGCCCGTTTGATGTCGTTTTGGATTGTAGACTTCAAATTTTGTGGTAGAGATAGAGGTCAAGTATACGAGGGTCGTACAAAACGAAAAACTTGAAACTGAGTGAAACGAGTCGGTGATCGTGCACCCTGAAATTAGTTGAATAGATTTATGAATTCTACACAAGTGTTAGAAAGAAACTGGTTCATATTGCTGCAACTGTACAGTACACAATCACAAAGGGGCCATTCACCGACAGCCCTAAACCAGCAACAAGAGAAAACACATTGAGCCTTATAAGTAACAAGTTACACAGGTTCTTTTCCTCCTCTTTCACAATTCAAAGCTCAAGCCTAGGAAGGATGATTGAACTCGACGGACGGAACTCGATAGACAACAATAATCATGCTGTATCTAGTGGCTTCATCCATGAAGTAGATCCGGCAAACCTAGTAACACCAGCCACCTTGAAGACATTAGATAACGAAATACCTTGTAAAAGTAAATCCTCACTACCTAGCATATGCAGTTGCATTAGCATAGAGAACAAGCATTGACAAGGACCTAAACCATCCTTACTACTTCTCTAGTGCCAGAAAGAAAACGCTACTACTGCTGTGTTGTGTTCACATCCATTACAACTCAACTTCAATACACAAATTAGCCTGGAAAATAACCAAATCCGAGTCATGCGAATGCTCATCTGCAGGCAGGGTTAGTAATTCGCCACTGACGCCACTGACGAGAGATGTAGTCGCTACAATAAAATGGATTAGCAGTATCCCATGCCAATTTACCAACAAAACAACTTTCCAAACAATCAAAGAATAAAACCACCTTCCCACTCCCCTCTAACACTCCACACAAAAGTTGGGGACCAAAAATTCTGCATGCTGCGAGTTAGTTCAAATGTACCAAAGACCCGTTTGAAGACAACACGCACATTCTTGCACATATACATATAAATGTGTAATTGCTGTCACCCTGGGGCAAAAATTACGCATGATGGGAAGGCGGGGGTACAGAAACAAACCATGCTAATATGGTGTAAGAAAAGCTTACAGAAACTTCATCTCAGAGTTCCAAAACATTTTGGAAAAACCAGGATTTGGGGGCAAAAATATAGTTTCTCGTATAGAAAATATTGAAAGAAGCATAAGAAGAAAATAAAGTAAATAAGCAAAAAAGAAGAAAAGAGGAAGAAAAATGGAGATGCAACTACTCTCTTGATTTAAATTAAGAGGGCAAGCCGAGTAAAGAAAAAACCCTCCAAAGCAAAAAAAATACCTATCAATCCAAAAACACAAAATAAAGGAAAAACCCATGCTTTAAACTGCTTAGTAAAAACATAATTGAGAATCTAAACCCGCTATCAAAACAGACAGCTATTTTCTCATCCAACCCCTGCATACAATAGCCAATGAATCACCGCTTTCTTTTGATTCTGCCAAAAAAATTGTTCACGGATTATTAAGTTACTTGTATGTAATGGTCAACAACTCTCTCCAGCCCCAGTGCACCCTTGTATTCAGAAACTTAATACAAATATATACAATCCAACTCATGCCCCAAAAGCTCATCCGCATAGTTCAATAAGATCAGAATATCAAATCTTGTTTTTACAAACAGCTACTACCAACAGCTAGTCTATCCGCCACAAAACCAACACAATTTCAGTTTTTTCCTGAACCCCTCTTCTACTTGCAACAATTTGTACCATATTCGAGCTCGCCCAAATGGACCACTTTCTACCTCAACAAATCATAGCAACACTCGAGACTTCATAATTTAGGTTATCATCAGGGGTTAGTTTTACTAAGATGCCAATACAAGTGTAACATTCATGGAAAAAACCATAGACAGCACCAAAACTCTGGATATTCAAAAACAAGTTATAACCAACACATGAATGATTTCTTTTACCTGCCAAAGGAAAACTAGAAAAGGACATCAATATCCCATTGTATTATACGGAAACACAGATAGTATAAATAAAACATAACAACATTATCTTGCACCTACCGATAATGCCTCGAGTTGCAAGGCATGATTACCTTTTAAAATGGAATGATAACGCATCACTGAAGCAGCTTCAGAACCATGGCAAGCGGAAAAACTTAGGGTCCTTAAGGTAAAAATTGGATTACAACAAAAACTAGAAAGGCAAAACAGTTAGGCCAAGCAACAAAACTAGTTATGCAACCCAAGTAAGTCAACATAACATCACAAATCATTAGTACCAAATAGTGGACGTTCAGACAAAATTTGAACAAGAAATTAGTAACTAGAATCTGTAGGAGAGATAAGTAACTAGAAAAATAACAAAGTCCAACATAAGCACCCAAAATAATATGAATCATATTGTTTAAGACGACTTCTCCAACATGAAACCGATCAATGGAATCTCCAGCCCAAGTCTCTGCAAAGGTCATAACATTACAGCAAGGTTAAAGATGTGAGTCCCAAACTTCAACAAAGTCATGGCAAGAGGTAAGAAATCGGTTCACAAGAGCTCCAAGAAACATCAGCCCTGTCAAAATTTTACATAATGGCAATGGAGAAGGGTCAAGTACTGCAAAAACAAGATATAAATGACTTATGCAGCACAATATAGAAAAATCAGGTATGTGTGTCCCTCAAGCATAAGAATGGAAACTATAAATGTAATCCTAGCCATGCGACTCTGAAGACCATCCCTGCACAACAAGCTTTTTGGGTGATTCAATTAAACACAAAAAATGCACAATTTTCTTCACTTCCATCCAGAGGGGTCGGAAACGAAAGCTTGCATTAGCTTCCATCACGCATTAGTATAAACCAGTGCCATAATTCAAGAAAAATAGAACCATATAACAAAAAATTGAACAAGAGCCAGGATAGATATCCAGAACTTTCCTGGGGAATCACATACTTACAACAATGGCATGATCATCTGTTGCTGTAAACAACCTTCATATATACAAAAGACCAAGTGAAAGTCCCGGACCCCCGGTGTAAAATAAAAAGTGGAAAATTATAAAGTAAATTAATAAACAGACATCATTCGCCCACCCCAATAAAAATTGAGAAACGCAAAGCTATTTTTCGTCCTACATCACTCACATAACCAGGAGGGAGCAAGAGAGACTGAGTTAAAATCCTTGTAATTAATGGTCTCTATAGTTGAAGTGCTGGATATTTATTTCTATATTTTGCCACAGGTTAGTATTTTTGTAGAAATGAAATGCCCCGGCCAGTTCAAATGAATCAGATATCCAAGCAACACAACAACTAAGCATCCAAAAATACCAAAACATAATTTGTATAACCAGGACTGAAGCAAAAATGTGCAGTGCATACCTATCAGATTGGAGTATCATTTCATTTCTGCCATGAACTTCTCATACTCTGCATCTGCACCATAAGGTGTCTTTTCCGCAGAAGAAACAGGAGGGGGAACCGGAGCACTCGTGGCCCATGGAACGTTACTAATGTTCTGAGATTGGTCTGCAGTAGATCCAGGTACAGGGCCGGGAGGAGGTGGAGGTGGTGGAACTGCATTGTAGTAAGATGAGTAACCATACGAAGCAGCAGGATAAGCGTGTTGGCCGTTTGGTGGCATTGGTGCTGAGGAGCCACCATACATATTATTTTGTAGAGATTGGGTAGAGACATTGTGTTCAGATTGAACTCCTGGAGGGGGATAACTCTGTTGTGCTTCACTTGAAGTCACTGGTTGAGGTGGTGCACCAGGGGGAGGAGGGTATCGTGCACCATAAGGAGACATATGTTGACCCGGCATGGGAGGAGGATACATGGTTGAACCCGGGGGCGGTGGAGGAGGCGGAGCATAAGGAGCATAAGGAGGAGGAACAGGGGGTCCCCAAGGAACAGGAGTACCCGCATAGCTAGTAGGTGGTGCATTCCCAAGAGGACCACCTGGGGTAAACTGCTGGGATGGATAGGCACCAACAGGCTGGGGAACGGGGTATGTGGGCATTGCCGATGCTGGAGGTCCAGGAGGCACAGCAGGCTGCGGAGGCTTGCCAGCAACTCTGACAGCAATGGTTCGCTGCTCTAGGCGATAACCATTCATGCTTGCAATTGCATTATTAGCCATTTGAACATCTCCATACTTCACAAAACCATAACCCTTACTCGCTCCGGTAACCCGGTCCTTGATAACTTTGGCCATCACAATATCACCAAATGGTGCAAACAGTCGGATTAAACCATCATCATCAAGGGTAGGCGGCAAGTATCCAATGTACAAGTTTGTCTCGTCATAGTCCTTGACCGGCTTGACTCCAATTGATCCCAAGCCAGGATGTGATGATGCACTGCTAGCACTGCTAGCGCTGCCAGTACTGTTAGCCCAAGGAGGATTGCTTGATGTACTGTTGCCTGGGCCAAGTGCCAATGTAGCAGTCTGCTTAGTTGCGGATTCAGGAACTGTCCCACCCAACTCAGCCAAGAAGTTCTGATACTCATCATCCATTTTCTTCCCAGTTGTACCCTTCACTGGGCAATCAATGGTTGGATGCCCACCATCACCACATATCTTACAAAGAACATCGCTCTTAAAGGTCGAAGTCCGTGATGGACAAGCATACTGACGGTGGCCCGGCTCACCACACAACCTACAATACTCCTCATCCCTTATTGTCCCATTCAATGCCGCAAGTTCCCTAAGTTGTTGCCTCTTATGCTCATTCAACACCTCATCGACAGGCTGCAAGAGTTTCTCCACCATCCCAGCCGCTGCATCAAGAGCGTCTTGCGTATCCGCCTCAACCAAAACATGCAAGTCCTCGTTCTCGGAAGGGTCAGGTTTCAAATCCCTCTTCTGTTGGGACCTACCCTCTTTCACCGAACCTTTACCCCTAATGACAATTTTCGCACCAGTTTCTTTCTCCATCCTCTTCTGGGTATTACCCCTCGGCCCAATGATAAGTCCGATAAAATTGTATCCGGGATATTCCTTCATCGGTATGTAAAGCTTCTTCTGAAGCTTGGGTGGCCTGTAATCAGCTGGGGGCTTAAATGCCGGGTTCCTCTTAATAATCTGAGCAATAATTTCCTGTCTCTCTTTGTTCAACCTCTCACGGGCTCGGAACTCTCTAGTATTAATCCTAATTCCCATGTTATCATATATAGGTTCCGGCGAAGGAGACCTAGCCCCTTCGGGACGATCATCTAAGGGCAAACCCGAAGATAGCATTCGACTAATCTCAAGCAACCTACTATTCAAAGCTTGAATTTCTGGATCAAACTCAATACCTCCCATGAAATCCGGCAGCTGAATCGCCGGCTTCGGCTCCTCATCGGCCCACCGCGACTTCCTCTTCCTCGTGCCACTGCCCGTCTCGCCACCACCACTCTGATTGTCCGACTCGGGCTGAGGATCCCACCGGCTGCGGCGTCTGCGCCTGCTGGTCGTCTCCTCCTCCCCGCCCGAGCCATCCCTTTCGTTGCCGCTATTGGTGTTGGTCAATCCGTTTTCCGACAACAGCGGCTTCATGATGGCAAGCGCCTTGCAGGCGTCAGTAGAATTACCGTTCTCAGTAGCGGTCTGGGGATTTGGGGAGGGTTTTTGAGCATTGGAAGCTAGGGTTTCAGTGGGCGGCGGTTGAGGCGGGTCATTAGAATACGAGGCTAGGGCTTCTGCAGGGGGAGGAGGATTGAAATCGGAAGGAGGGGGGTGAGGATCTAGGGATTCGATTGGAGGAGGAGGGTTAGGGTTTGATTGGAGAGCAGCCTCCATGGATTTGAGATTGGAGAAGCTTCGAGTGCCAGAGAGAGTCCAGAGAGATGTGTTTTGCTCCCGAAGAAAACTTTTTAGATTGGTAAAGAGAGAGCGGGACGACGCGTCTCTGACTATTTATAGGAGGATGGGGGCCCATTATAGATAGGGGCAAAACTAACGACCTTGGCCCAGCCCAATACAACTAACCAAAACCAAATGCGAAATCGAGTTTGTACTTTGTATTCCCAAAGAACAAAAATAAATAAATCTGTGCTTGAAAAATAAAAAATAAACTTTATTTACACACCTAATTAAAAATTTAAAATAAAATTACAAAATAACTAAATAATGTATTAATTTTCATCTACAAAACGAAACTGACAAATAAAGAACTTGTTACTCAAGTAATTAAGAGTCTTCGCTCCTAAACTCTATGTCCTATGTTCAAATTCTTCTCTTCAATATTGCTTGATAATAGGGTCGAAAATGTGATAACAACTCATTAGGTAAGTAGGAGAAATTCTTCTATACAATTGGTGGTATACGGCATTCCTCACATGGAGTGAGAGTGGGGATGGGCTTAGGTGATACAAACATATAGTTAGTGTTCTCATTTTGTACTTGTGGCCGTACAAACACGTTGTACACCATATTTTCTAGATAAGTAGAGCCCTTGAACAATTCAATTAAAATTCAGAGTTTATATAAAATAATACTCATTGTGAAGTTAATTGACAACATTCGTTTTTCAAAAGAACCCTAATAAAATTGTTTTAAAGGTAACCTTAGAGCATAAATTAGAGGAACCATACTAAAGAACTAGTTTACAACTAAAGAGAAATTATTTGTTCATGTGTGAGACCACCTATCTTTTGGGACCCGTGGCAGTAACCTCCACGTGGTCGCAGTACCACCCGGGGTGTGCACCAAACCCGTTTGAGGTGAGGGTGAGCCGGCACACCGGTGCATGCATGCATGGACCGCGTACGCTAAACATGTCAAGGTTGCCACGCTCAAAGTAGTCGTAGTTTGGCCCCCATTAGGCCCCATGACCTAAGATCGTGCACCCATGCAGAGCGGCCGGAGAAATCGCCGAGGGTCATGCTTATCTTTGAGTCAGTGCCTGCCTTGATGATAGATCCTGTCTTTACATAAATTGTGTACACACATTTGCCCATCATATATATACGAAAAATCTATCAATCCATATGGCATACGCTGCTACATATAATATATAGTCTTGTAAAGATGCAACATTATTCATCAGAAATTAAGATTGTGTATAGGATAGATGGGTTAACGAAAACAATTAGCTGAACGTGACTGATAATTAATTAGTCAGCTGTCACAAAAGGATTTCCAGCTGCTGTAGAGAGGAAGAGAGTGATCACCATCAGGGTTTTCGCGAAGCGGAGCCTGTCATTTTTGCCTTCTACTTGTTTAGATGCAGAGATCTGATCTGCGAGTGTGAGACTGGGAACAGGGAAAGAGGCCGATCACTACCAGTTTACTCAACTAGTGTAAATGTACATCTATATATAGTAGGGATGCTGTTATGGTAGAAAAGGTAAAATACATGAATGTTGCCTAATATGTCCTTAGATTCGATTGCAGATTTTTCAAGAACTTTTATGTTGCTTTTAAAAACTGCTTTTATAAGTAGTTTTTTTTTAAAAGCACAACAACCTCAAACTTAGCCTAACAACAAGGCTTCTTTTGTTTTATTGAAACGATATTCTGATCTAATATAAATTACGAAAAGGAAAATTCAAACTTTAGTACAAAATGTGTCAATGCTTTTATTTATATCAACAATCAACAAATATTAGTAACTTTTGTACAATCACCACCTTCCATTTCCAGCAAACTCTTTGACTGTAAAGCCAACTTTCTCTAACTTCCCCACCTCATTGCTCTCTCTAAACTTCAAATAATCTGCACAAACAAATGGCCTATAAAGCCTCACATTCCCTTCTCCCACCACTTCATCTGGTGCACAAATCTCCTTTCCATCCTCAAAACCCCAAAAGAAAGCCAATGAGAATCTGCCAACACATTGCTTCAACACAACTCTGTGCTCAGATGACCTCAGCTTCCCATTGCTCCAAGCCTGCATCAGGTCCCCTATGTTCACCACAAGAGTCTCATCACACGGCTCTATGTACATCCACTGTCCTCCCTTTGATCTCACTTGAAGCCCGCCCGTTTCGTCCTGGTAAACGATTGTTATGCAGCTCATGCCTGTGTGCATCCCAAGCCCTTCAACACCGTCTTTTGGTACAGTCTGTGGGGGTGAGTAGTTGATTATTCTCAGATATCCGTGGCAGTTGCTGAACTATACGAATCCCTGAACTTCTTGTCAAAGTTTTCTCCTAAGCTCATTAGTACAACTTCTGTTATTCTCTTTGATAGCTCTGTCATCTTGCTTCCATACTCTTTAAGTACCTCACTGGAAGTAGACCAAACAAACCAACAAACATATAAACATTTGGATTAAAACAAATCAACGGAGAATCAAGGGAAATAAATAAACAGGGCGTACATTTAGGGACGTCATTTTGCTTCTTGGTTGAAGGTCATATAAATTGTCAACGTGGTATTTACCTGAATATTCCAAACTCTGCTGCTTGAGAAGAACATTGGCTGAATTCTGTGCAGAAGCAAAGAAGTCCGGGCCGGAAACTCGGAGACTCTCCAAGAAAGGGGAAGCAATGAAATGGGGAGTGAAAGTTTTGATCTTTGATGAAGGGCCAGCCTTGAGCTTTGCCTCCAGAGGGGGCTGAAGACATGGTTGGAGAGAGAGTGTAGTGTTCGGTAGAGATCTTCCGAGACTCCATGGTTTTTGATGTGGAAAAAGCCTGTCACGCCCCAGACCGGGCCAGTAGAAAACACACGCGAGTTAAATAAATAAAAAGAAATTAAGACAAGGTTGAAAAACAATTTATTTAAAATGATGCGGAAGCATAAATAGGCTGGTAGGCCGAAATAAATTGAAAATTTTATTTATTTAAATATGCGGGTCAAATACACAAAACATCAAAGTTCCGAAAATAACAAAATAAATTTCAATATCTCCACTGCCATGTCATCTCATACACCATCTCCTCAGGATCACCTGCATAACAAAAAATGCAATGGTAGGGATGGGGCAACATGTACGACATTGCTCCCCTTCAAAGGTCACTATGTTTTATTTTTAAACAAATATATATCATATAACATTTGAGTTAAAATCTCAAATCATGAGCATGCTCAATTGATCAGTCAAAACTAGCGGCACGTGATTACTCGAATGTCACTATATACCAACACTACCTAATGACCAAGTAAAATATAATAATTACCCAGGCCATAAAGCAACGGGGTACACTCAAAGAATATTGCACGCATGTCAAATATCCAATTCAAATAACAGCCGTTCATTACCACAGACAATACGTGTGACACGTTTGACGAAACCGAAAACCACATTCAAATACAATTTCATAATCACTGCCCAAAATCAATTTAAATCTAAGGTCAAGTAGTGAACAACAAAATTTTAAAAATAAACCAATCCATACCAAATCATGTCAAAAACATTTATAAATTATAAAAATTTTGTACAAGAAACCAATGAGGCAAGTGAAGGGATTCCCTACCTCATTCCTAGCTTAACTCGTAGTTAAGCCAAACCGATATTATCCAAGTGATCCTCAAATAAAACATCACATAAATCAAGTCACTAATCAATTAAACTTAACAAGACTAATATATAGCTCAACACTTAAATATTAATTCAAACCTCTGCAAGTCCTTAATAATCTCCACAAGTTGAAAACTAACCTTGAAATCCCAAGTGAATTGGCACGGTCTGATCCCACTTACAAAGCTTCATATCATTCCCACATGCCAATTGGCTAAATTCTCCAAGTTTAGCTAGGTCCTAGGGTTCTAAAGAAAAAGAAAACATTTTCTGCTATAGAGTAGCAGACCACGAAAGGAAGAAAACCCCAACATCCTTAGCGGGCTATAAACTTGATTGCCACGTGGCCAGCTCAACCAACTGTAGCTGCCACATGTCGCTCATTTATTTGTCTAACGCCAAAATTTATCATCATATCTTCAAAATATATTTTTTTAAATGCTACGAATTTGTAATCAAATGTACTTTTATCTTATGACTTCCAAAACAAAAAATAATCTCCAAAATTCAATTTAATTAGTTTCTAAGCACTTAAAAATTTCCGGGGTTTCACAAAGCCCCATTCTTTGCAGGCAACAGAGAGGGAAGACAGCAAAGATGGGCTTAGTTTCTGAAAGATGTCAAAGACAGGAAGCTCTCTACAGAAGTTTTCAATTTGGTCATTATCTGATCTGGAAAATGTAGTTTTGTTAGTTGGGTTTTTGGTGGTATATAGCTGACTAGTTGGGTTTTTCAACATACGTACTTAATTATTTGTACTTACATTACTCCATACATCCATGGATACACACATTGTTATTATTTGTTGACATATGTCAGCCTTGTTTGCAGCTAAAAGGTATAGATCTGCATAAATATATGCCTAGGCTTTAATCTATGGTATAATAAACACATTACAGCCTTGTTTCATATCAATATATATGTTTTTTTTTTCTCAGGAAGATGCTGAAACTGTAACAAAAGAGAGATAGTGACAGTTTTCTAGAAAGTTTCAGTCTTTATTATCTTGATGCTGTTTGAAGCTATTTTCGTGGCCTTTCCGTGTCCTTTCCTTGCCCTTTCATATGCGGGTGAGTGATAGTCTTGATATTTCCACATCCAAATCCAAATCCATCAGCCCCAGCAATATTTCCACATCCTGACGCCATTTCTTGTAATTGCCCCCATTCAATGGTTCAATGGATGAGAAATTAAGAGAACTGGGATTCACTGAAGAAGCCATTAACATTTGTTAACCATATTATCAAATGAGAATATATTCCACACAGTATAATGACACACTTTTGAGCAAGAGTCATTATCTGTAATCCATGCATTCAATGCATTATCTGTATGACAATTTTATTAAAAAATTGAATTACAACTATCCTTAAATCTTTGAACAAAACGATAGTTGGTTCAATCTTCCAATGAGAATTTCACACACTAATTCAAGATTTGAACCATTTAATTATTTCTTTCTTTGAAAAGAAATAGAAACATGTTATAAACCAGGAATCACAATTTGATATCTCCTTCAAGAAACAATATTTCATAAAAGACTCACTTTGATGAGTATTTTCAAACAATTGATTCAAAGATATCCCATACAAGATTATCAATCACAGTTCGAATTCTCCTTGTAAGGTTTGCTGCAAAACAAATACTGAAGAAGCCAACATGTATATATATATGCGCAATGCCATCATGTCATATGAAATAAAGAAAACAAAAAAAAAAAAACCAAAACCAACTAGGTTGGCTCTGATACCAAATGTAAACTTTAATTAGAACCTAGGGTAAATACTACAAGGTTTTGGCGACATGCACTTGAAATATTTAGACAAGTGGTTTAAGCAATAGTTCAGGGCTTTACCTGAAGAAGCCATTACACAGATTGAAAACTCCCCTTTTGATCTTCTACTCAATGGAAACCTTATGTTCTCTTCTAGTAATGGATCTAGAACATCTCTCAGTAATGGAACTACTTTTCCTTGAGCAGGGACCAAATATATATATAGACATCTCATCATAACTCCCTCCTCCCATTAAGGATGGCAGTTTGATAACTGCAAGCATTACGCTTGTTTTTATCGATCATGGGGTTATTCTACTTCATCACGTAATCCTCATGGTCCTACATTATAGGAGATTCAATTAACCAAGTCATCAACTCCTAACTGAACTCTAGTGTCTGAAATAGATAATTAACCTTAATTATAATTGGTAAAATCCAAATAAGTTCCAACACTTGATGCTGTTTGAAGCTATTTTCGTGGCCTTTCCGTGTCCTTTCGTTGCCTTGTCATATGTGGGTGAGTCGTGAGTGGTCATAAGTTCATATCTTGTTGTCAACAAAGAAGAAAGCAAGTTGACAGTGATAGTCTTGATAGACACTACACCAAGCTTCCTCTAAGTTTCCTGGAAAACACTAAACCTGCAATGCCAAGACTTAATTAATAGCAAAATCCTACAAATAATTAGTTGTCGGGTTTGCTTTAGCTTTGTTCTGACTTTTCTGTTGAACCTAACATGGCAGAAACTGCAGTTGGTTTTGTTTTAGAAAGGGTTGCTGATGTGCT